>OY756421.1:23008925-23106425 GCA_963576905.1 Mystacides longicornis | reverse complement strand
ATAGCCGTACATAAAAGTATGTCATAAAAGTCAAAAGACAACCAAATTTCGTGGTTGTACAACCTTAATACCTATTGCAATTTTTCCTCGTTTTGATCAACTAAATAGAAAAACATCACAATTGGCACCCGTGTATTATAATAATTTCTAATATCAACGAATAAAAATATAATCTTAAGTCATTGGAAAATAAACAAGAACTAATTAACGTATTATCGAGGTTCAAGCAAAGTTTGTTTGTAAAGTTTATGCGCTAGATAGTTTAACATAAAAGGAAATACTTGCGAAATATCTGCAAACTCTCATCATAATTGCATTTCATTATGTCTCGTAGCAGTGGCGGATTTACCAGCAGGCTGAGTAGGCTTGAGCCTAGAGCGGCGGATTTAAGGGGGCGGCAAATTTTCCCCAAAAAAAATTATTGTCTTACAGAAATAAAAAATAAATAAAATACCTAAATGTTATAAGATTTCACCACTTAACTTAACCTGTCAAAGTGAGGAATTTGACGTTTGTCAATCTGCTAATACTTTTTTATTTGAAGCATTCGTTAAGAGTGCCTGGCCGAATAAAAAAGCGAGCGCGGATGCCGAACGTTACGCTACGTGTGACAACATTGAGTTCGGGAGCAAGAGAGAAAGATATAGAGCGGCGTCAGGTCAGCGACGATACAAACTGGGAACTCCTAGTATTCATTTCTAACTAAAATAGGAGAGTTGTCAACATCGACCCTAACGGAAAAAGCAAATGTGTTGGAAAAAATGTATCCTAACGCTTTAGAAACTGGCCTAGTTCAGAAATGCGCACATTTTCAAGGCCACCTTTCTTCTGAAAGAATTTTGATAAAACCAGATTCTGGATTATTAAAAAGTCTATCATCGTTTCTGCGAAATCAGAATTTGGAGAACCTTCATCCAAACTTGGATATTATAGAAGTTCGCATGGCTCTGCGACAAATTGTTCGGGTGAGAGAAACTTTCCTTGCTTAAAGCGGGTGAAAAACTATCTACGATCTACATTATGTCAACAAAAGCTAAATGCCTTAGCTCTTTTGTGCATAGATTCAGAACTAATGAACAACATTTCATACGACGATATATTTGACAATTTTGCGAATATAAAATCGTGCAAAAAGGTCGTGTCGTGTAAAACTTTCATAAATAATATCAGTATCTTCACTTGCATGCTAGAAATTGATTTCATGGATTATGTTATTTAGAAGCTCAGAAAATTTACTAAACTGGTTTAGAATAAATATTATTAGTTTTTGATTTTTCATATATACTGGGTGTTATGTAGAACGTCCGACAAACTGATATGATATATACAGGGGACTGTTTGCAACAACTTTTGGGAACAACGTAGGTATATAGGATGCTCCAATTTTTTTTAGGATTAGTCTAGATGGTTTTCTAGATGTTCTTTATTCAAAGTAGGTATATAGTTACTAGGTATATGTATGACATAAAAATTGTTTACTTGAAATATCGACTATCGTTGGGTTTTTATTTTTTTTTAGATTTTGTGTGAAGACCATTTTAGAAAAGTTTTTAGATTTTGATTTTTCAATTTATTTTCTAATTTTTTTTAAAACTGACAAACATGAAATTGATTTTTTTTCCTATTCATTTTTTGGACTTTGTTGGGCCATATTTTTTTGAGCTGAACTTTTTGGAACAGACATTTACATTTTCTAAATAAGGATATACGCAGGTTAGAGAGTGCTCAGTGTCGTCATACGTACGAGGCTGAGTTACGCACCAGGTTTGCCCCCTTGCAGGATTCACACGGAGCTGTTCCGATTGAGACAGCTTGGAATAGCTTCCGTGACGCCGTTATGGAATCCGCACGTTCTTCTGTCGGCTATAAGAGCAAAAAGAGGCCAATATGGATGTCCGATGGGTCCTGGAGCCTCATCGAAGATCGCCAGAAGGCTAAGACCCTCAGAGACAGCGAAAAAGACCCTCAAAAACTGGCTGCTTTGGTGTCTGAGTACAGAGAGCTGAGCCGCAAGGTGAAGCACTCTGTACGAACAGATAAGAGAAGACACCTGGACTCTCAGATACGGCGAGCGCAGTCTGCTGCACTCGGAAATGACTCAAGGACACTTTTCGAAATCACCCGGGAGGTCGGGGGCAGGGATCAAAAAAGACCCGTGACGGCAATACGAGACTCTCGTGGAGCCACTGTCACTGCCCCCGAACTGATTAAAGGGAGATGGAGGGAGTACTTTGAGTCAATATTAAACCGTCCCGAGCCCTCCTCACCTTACAACTTTGAGGAGGAGTTGACTGGTCTGAATATACCTCAGGCAACTGGGATATGTGAGGACCCGCCGACATACAGTGAGATGGTGCTGGCCGTGATGAGACTTAAGAACAACAAAGCGCCAGGAGACGATGGAATTCACGCAGAGCTCCTCAAACAAGGCATAGACACCCTTGGCCAACCACTATTAGATATATTTAAAATGGCGTGGGAAGAGGAGAGGTGCCCAAAAGATTGGCGGAATGGATCCATCGTCGCAATATTTAAAAAGGGGGACCCCCTTGAATGCGGAAACTACCGTGGAATTACTCTGCTGAGTGTTCCCGGTAAGGTATTATCTCAGATATTACTACACCGCATTCGGGGGCCTGTCATGGCTGTCCTGAGAGAGCAACAATGCGGCTTTGTACCTGGAAGGTCCTGCACGGACCCAATTTTCTGTGCCAGGTGCATCTTTCAGCAGTGCAAGGAGTTTAACTCTCCAGTCGCTTGTTGCTTTATAGATTTTGAAAAGGCCTTCGACAGCCCACATAGACCATCGATATGGAAAATTTTAGCTCTGTACGGTATACCTCCGAAGATAGTTAAAATGGTGCAGTCCCTGTACGAAGACTCCGAGTGTAGCGTGAAAACGCCAGGTGGTCCTACTGAAGCTTTTAGGATCACCACGGGAGTCAGACAGGGCTGCGTACTGGCTCCTTTTATATTCATAATTGTCATGGACTTCCTGTTGAGAAAGTCCATGCAAGGAGCAAGAGGTTTACCGATAACACAGAGAGATGGTCTAATGGGCGAACTGTGCGATCTGGAGTACGCGGACGACCTAGCGTTGTTCAGTACGACAGTGGAGGAATTACAGCGCAGTGTTTCAAGACTCTGCGACGAAACAGCACGCCTCGGCCTTCGAGTCAATGCCAGTAAAACGGAGCTCATGGCAAATAATGCCTGCCCCGATAAACAGCTACCGATAACCATCGATGGTCACCAGGTCTCCCGGGTGGATAAATTTAAGTACCTGGGAGCAACCATTACCACCACTGGTGACCTCGGGGCTGAGCTCCCGATACGTATCGGTATGGCAAGTGGCGCCTTCAACAACATGACCAAGATATGGAAGGCGTCGGCGTTTAGTGTCGAGACGAAATGTAAACTGTTTGATGCGTGTGTGTTGCCCATTCTCCTGTATGGGTGTGAGTCCTGCAGCCCGATTCACGGAAAAGTTTAAGTCTAAGTTTAGTTCGAAGTTCGAACGAAGTTCGATTCAAACTTTTGTGAATAGGGCTGCTGGTAATAATAATTATTGTAGGCGGCGACTATCTACAGTCTATGTACCTATTCACGGAGGGTTTGAATCTTCGAACTAAACTTAGACTTAAACTTTTCCGTGAATCGGGCTGCTGGCACCTGACTCTGGCCCAGGCACAAAAAGTATCTGCATTCGAAATGAAGTGCCTCAGGAGAATTTTGGGTATAAGATGGTACCACCGCATCACGAACGACGCTATACGCCGGCGCACCCAGCGTGAGCCCATCACCTCTACTATTATGTGGAGGAGATGGACTTGGCTGGGACATGTGTTAAGGATGCCGAATGACAGTTGGCCGAGGAGGGCGCTGTTTTTCCTCCCATCAGGGTCCCGGAGACGAGGAAGACCCTCTCATACTGTGTTCCGCTCCTTCGAGGCAGAGCTGAGGAATCTGGACATGGTGTGGGAGGAGGTCATTAACGTTGCGCAGGATCGAGCGCAATGGAGAGCTCTTGTTGCCTCCCTATGCCCCTAAGTGGGGTCTAAAGGGAGTTTGGATAGTTTGGAAATAAGCCTTTATCTGAGATATAAATAAAATTTAATTGAGTCTGATTAGGTGGTAAATAGAAAAGTTATAGAGGTTAATAGATAAGATTTTAGGATTTTTTCCAAAAAATTAAAAAAAATTAGAGCATCCTATATACCTACTTTGTTCCCAAAAGTTGTTGCAAATAGTCCCCTGTATATACCATATCAGTCTGTCGGACGTTCTACATAACCCCATGTATAATAAAAAAAAAACAGAGAATCATGTTTTAGTCTTTTAATTCTAAAATATTTTCTTCCAACTTCTTTTGTCCGTGTAGGGTATCGAAGGTTAGAAGGGGCGGCATAATTTGAACAGCCTACTGGCGGCAAATGCGTAAATCCGCCACTGTCTCGTAGGCAAATGCTGAAAGTTTATTTCCGCTCTTTTTTAAGTTACTATAAAGTATGTGCATTTCTATCAATGAAAGAATGCGAATTATCTTCGTATAATTAAAGTTTAAATAAAACTTATCCTTCCGCACTATTCTTCTATCTACGTCTAAATCTACCAATATTTTTTTTCTAATAATTCAAATGATTCACGCGTATTTATGAAAAGTAATCGGATACAACTGAGCATTGAATGCTTATATTGAGTTTCAACAAGATTGCTTGTATTGAGTTTCAACGTGATTGATTTTATTAAGTTTCATTTTGAATTTCCCAACCGCCTTTCTTTCATGTAGCCCATCTTAAATCGAAAACCTGATGGGGAAAAAAACAAAGAAATCAAAATCCTTCCTCAACAACTTTTGTTATATCAGATAATCGTTTTCTTTTAAAATATAGCAAAAAACTGTTGACAATTATTCAATTCTAATTATGATGATCAATAATTAAACCGCTCCGCTTTACATCTCTTTCAACTTAGATATCGAAAGAGTGTAAAAAAAGAGCAGTAAAACCTTATGGGGAGTTGACTTAGAACAGAAATAATTCGCCTTTGACGTGATAAGAAAATATTTAGCAATGGATCGATTCTAGAACCAAATAGAATTTTGACAGAAATAAAAACTTATTACCTACCTATGTAAATTCATGCAATTTATTAGAAAAACTAACCGCTGTAGAAGCGCTTCTATTAATTTTATTAAAAAATCAAGCGCTAAACGCGCACCGCTTGAAAAACATTGATTTTATTACATATTGACAAATTCCCGATATTAGAGACTCCCGTGACCTACTTCCAAGCTCTTTCTCTCTTAGCCGTTTTAAAATATCACAATTTTACCAAAAGTGTCACATGAGGTAATATTTTACTTAAATGGGATATGTTCAAACTTCGTACAATCATTATTCAATGGCTTCCCAAGGAGTTCAATATAAATCAGCTCTCATGATTCAAAGTTGGTTTTTGTTTCCAAACATTCGGTATAACGCCTTCTAAGGATTGAAGGACCACTTATATTTGAAAATATTTTATAATCCCTCAAATCTTTATTTAATGAACTGATTCATAAAGAGTGGTTTCAAAATTATATAGCTTAGTTTTACTTATTTCTTTCAGTTTTAATCATAAATTTGGAAAAAGAAGATGGTATTCGTTTAAGTCGTTTTACACAATTAATGACAAGTTTTTTTTTTTGTAAATGAATCTGTGCTCACTTGCAGTGAGCACAGATTCATTTATTCATTCACACCAAGCATATGCTTGGTCGTGAAAGCGGAGATTCGAACCCACAAGATAAAGCTTCAGTTTAGTCAATCCTATAAATTAAAGATGAGCGATTTTGACATACTCTGGAGTACAACCGTGTTAGCACTCGGGGAGGTGTCCAAAAAGGTATAGGGGTTTCCACCCCCAAACCCTCCTTTTTAACTACGTTCCAACCTTAACCTATCCTATTCAAATCGTATATAAAATAACCTTGAAATCATTACAAACAAACTGTAGTTTTACCAAAAATAATTACAGAGTTATATACAAAAATTGCATTCTTAAAGTACTCGCGATGAATAATAATTGTACCCACGATGAATTGTACCTGCGATGAAATATACTGACGATGAATTGTTTGCGGTGAATTTACCGGCTAACGAGGTAATTATAGAAACGACATGCAAGCACCAAGACCCGCTGACAGCGAATAACAGTGGCATGACTGGTGGCCGAGTATTGGGTGTTACGCATTTGATGATATCCGGATACGGAAATTAAGTATGTATGGACCTGATGAGAATGCAGCCCAGGGAGATAGACAATACCAACCGGATACTCGGCGTTCTCTAGCTTGAATTAGATTTCCATAGCTTCTCTAATTATTGAATAACCGAGGATGGCATGAGCTGATGCTTCTTCGTTATAAAAACTATTTCTGAATTGTGGTAGAGTCAACTTGTTTATTTCAAGTAAATAGCTAGGAATAATTCCAAAAAAATCTTTCTCAAACTTCGTAGAGCAAAGGCTAATACCAAAATGCTGACCTATAATTTTTCATCATAACAATAAAATAAATTCCAATAAAAGCACAATAAACCTAATCAGATACCTTTTTCTATATAATGGGATGATTCATCGAAATAGAATTCAATTGATAATATTCCGAATCCATTCGATACGGTGAATAAAGCCTAGAATTGGATTAGCTAAAATCCCCTATTTACTATTATGTTTTATTATTATCAATCTGATATTTTCAAGGCATTTTTTCCTGGTATAAATAAACCTTCTTATAAGTATCATAAAAAATCTATTTCAGTTTCTATCATTCCGTACTTAACTACCCTAAAAGTTTATGTTATAAATTAATGAATTGAACGATTGATGTATTATCAAAGTTTACGATTGAATTTGGATTAAGTAAAATAACATATTTTGTAAAAACAACGTGAGATTGAGCACATATGAAATATTTTGATTTTGAAAAGGGAGTAAATACCAATCAATCAATCAAACAGTAGGTACACATTGTTTGATGCATGTGTGTTGTTGTTATATAATAATATACTTGGTTCTAATGCACTGGGTTTCTAGTGAGCGGACCATCGTCTGACAAGACGGCAGTCTTCCAAAATTGTAACGATATTGTTTGTCCCTATGGCAACACACATAGACAATGTTATTGTTTGTTGACCGCTGTTTATAGCCGTACCGTATTTTTAGGAATATATACCATAATTTCTGCTCGAGCATGCTTATTGCTTACTGACTTGTCCTTGGAACGGTCTCCTCAATGGTGGCGTACCTACTGTCAGTTACCCCTCCTAAAGTGATCGTTCTAGTGTTCTGTAATTCCGTGGTATTAGGTTTCTGTTTACTTTGCGTGATACCCACATAGTTTTTTGCAGATCCATTTAATCCATCTTGAATCCCTTCCCCTCCTTAACAATCGATAGATGAATGACAATAATAAACCATTAAAATATTTTTTTAAACATAATTGACTTTTCTTCCTTAGCTGTTTACAAAAACTACTGGACAATGATGGTCCTCCTCACATGGTAAATACTTTTAATATATTCCCAGAAGATACCAATGCTTAGGAGATGAGAAAAGATCTTCAGATAAAATGAATTCTAGAGTAGGTAGACATTGACGCCAAAAAAATGGTTTTGTATGCCCCACACAGAGTTTATAATCTCTTAAATGTCATTTGTTTAATTTTTTTTTTTCAAAATGAAAACACTGTGACTTTTTAGACGCTTGTTCCAGTTTGCAAATCAGTTTTGTTGACTCAATTAAGGTTCACAATCAAATATTCGGATGAACCCTCTATTTTTTTAGCGTTCGTTATATTTTTTTTCATGGTTTTTGTTTGCCAAACAAAAACATTTAAATATAACATTAAGTACTTCAGGTATTCCTACAGTATTCGCAGAAGCGCTATAATTTTTCGCAGTGCCCAACATTTATATCCCTGTCATACTTGACCTCTACGTGATTGTTGCATAAATGTTCAAGATCGATCTGGTTCATAATTCTTCTTCCTCTTTATATAGATCCGCATCGTATTTGTCGTCTTAGCCTCTTAGAAGGTCGACTGCTAGCTGTCTCTTCATCGCTTTGATTGTTGTTTTTCTTTCTGGGTTGCCACTAAGGGCGACTGGTGGAAATCTGTTGTTAGAGATTCTGTTTACGAGTTCATTCCAAGTGTCGCCTTCGTTGCCTTCCCCATTTGACGATGTCTTCCGTATTGCAAATGCTTCTGATGTTTTTTTTTTTCAACAACAAAACAACAAAACAATTTCGATTTTTTTTTTATTTGTACCTAACATTAATTTTTAATGACAATGGTTTTTATAACTTCGATTTTTTTACTAAATCCCCTTTTTTCTATCACTCTGAGGCAATACTTTATAGCCATTAAAATGTGCGCTTTAAAATATAAGGCAAAAGGAATAAGCACGTGGTCGATAAAAAGTAAAATCTTTTTTTAAATAGTAATTTGCAAACTATCAACTCAACACTAAAAGTTTTTTTTCCAGACTCGTTTGAAAATAATAATATCTCTGAGTAAAGTATAGAAAGTAGGATTAGATACATAAATTATTACTATGTGAAATATTTAAAAATAAAAACGGGAAAATTATTATTCATTTAGGGCTTTAAAACAATAAAGTTTTTTAATAAACGTTTGAAATACAGTCGAGTGAGCAGCTTTGAAAAAAATAAATTATTAAAACTAAATTTCAAAAAGTTCATTTGAAAGATTCTGGCAAATAATATTATTATTTTAACCGGCAAAGAGCTATAAATATATGAGTGCTTATACATCTATATTTGAAAATATTACTAATGAATTAATATCAGTCCAAGTATTGTATCAATCCACCAGTAAATGTCACTAGCCTCGAAAATCGTTAAAAATTGAAATATTTCCTCACCCACTGTATATATACCTACAAGTTTCAACGAAATGACAATTGGCAACAGAGAACAGCGAATGTTTCCTAGGAATAGAAAGCGCTTTTAACCTGGCCTAGGAGGTTGTAAGCCCTCAGCTCTGTTGTCCAAGATCTGATAGACTCATTGTCTGTTGAGATTGTTTTCCAATACATTGGTTTTGATTACTTTATACAAGGTACAAATTATGTCGAACAACAGGGTGATTGATTGTTTGACTGGCTTAAAATTTGTCCCAAGGGTCCCATTTCGCTCTAGCACAGTGAACTGTTTGACATTTCTTCCCGTATGCAGGAACAATAGGTATTTTGTTTCAAAATCGGAAACTTTTTATGCCTGGGCTTTTGCAAGTACGAGAAATCACTCCCACCAAGAAGACTAGGGAACACATAAGCATCTGTTTACATTTCATCTCGATATAACATATAACAGTGAACACAAATACTCTACTTGACACCTCTCAAATCAAGTTTGCTGCGGATCCATCTCCTCAAAACTAATTTTCACAGAAGACTAAGACCTTTAGGGCAGTATATTATATATACTGCCCTAAAGGTCTATACAGGCAGTATACAGCTAGTAGACAGCTAGGTAGGTATAACCTTCGTAAAGGGATAAAGGGCAGCAAACCTTTTAACATTAATTAATAACTGAAATGTGTTCACAATCAAAAGGTTTAAGTAGAAAATAATTTATTTATCAATGAGGTATTTGTACCTACTTTCAAATCGATGGCTCCATTTTTGGTTGAGGGGAACTTAATGATGTGTGAACTATTATGGCTTAAAATCGGATAATCAAATTGAATATTCAGTAAATAATTAAACATTTATTTTAGTAATGTCTAGATTCTTGTGACCCTTTTTCAGGACTAGATCTTAAAGAAATATCTAACAACTAATGATTCTAAAAATTCATTACTGATGTTCTAGTCCCGAAAAAGGGTCACAAGAATCTAGACATAATTAGAACGTTGTGTACCAACAGAGCCAATAGGCAATAAATATGAGACATTAACAAAAATGGATATAGTCATATCCTGGCGCCAAATACATGACAGCGGTCGCAGTCTTTAAATTTGGTTGCTCTCTTGTTCTCAATAATTTCCAACTTTTATCTCTATATTTCATTAATTATTATTAAATATCTATTTGTTACATAGGTACATGAGATTTTTCGACATGTTGAACATGTCGTGAATTCTCATGATTAGGAGTTTCGGAGACTCAAACATTACCACCTAATGGCGATACAACCAAAAAAATGCGTTCAATGAAAGAAAATAAAAACAATAAAATAAGCACCCAATAACAAACGGGGTGTGATAAAAATATGGTCTAGTAGGTATTATAATTCAAAATTAAGCTAAAAATAGTGTAAAACTAAAGTTTTCAATTTAAAGTAATGCTCGAATTGCGACGATTTCATTAGTGTTTTAATATTTAATTTTTAAGACATTTTGTATTTAATAAAATTAACGAATTTAACATGCATTCTTGGTGGAATTATTTAAATACCTATAACAATTTATTTGTTATTCCACAATCTTTATTAACCTGACTAGTTTCGCAGGAACAGGTCCTGCATGGTCACATGTTTATAGGTCACCTGTGACCATGCAGGACCTGTTCCTGCGAAACTAGTCAGGTTAATAAAAATTGTGGAATAATTGTAAATAATAAAAATTATTTTATTTAAATTATTGGCTTTTGTATCTATTTAATTTCTTTTCACAATGTGAAATTCGATGTAAATAATTCGGTGGCATAGCGCCTGGGATAATGATTTGGAGTTAACACACTCCAAATGCCTATTTATTTATTACACACATTAAATACATCGAATTAACGACATCTGTAAATCTATTATCCAACCATTGAAATTTGTTGAACTAATTCCACTAAAACTTTACACCGCATCTGTTAAAGTATGTATGTAGGTATGTACGTTGGCGCGAGAGTATTTATGTAGAAAGTGCTTTGTATGTTGAGCACAGTAAAGTTCAAAGTTGTTCTCATTTAATAGGCTCTGGGAAATGTATTGATTGCTCTCTTGATTTCCAAGAGAGATTTTAATGTTACAGTTATTACAAAAAGAGGTTTTAATTATTTTTTTATTCTCAAACTATTTATAATAATCATTGTTTGTGGTTTAAAAGATTTTTTCGGCAACAATCAAGTGGATGGAATAATATTGATGTAAGTAGGTATAGGTACATATACTTATGCTTCTCCTTCTTGCGTAAAGACTGCTTCCTGTTTTCTCTCTGTTCTTCAAATTTCAAGGATGCGGACATCTTCTTGGTCGTTTTCTTTATGCCTGAATCTGGTTTCCGCCTTCCTGAAGGCCAACCCTCCCGGCACTACCTCGGAATCGTATCGCCTCGGCTATTTGATCCAGTCATCGCATTGGAGCTCTCCCCCGTCATCTCCTCCTTTTGACCTACCTTTATTAATTTTTCAAGGCTGCTGAGGTACCGCCTAGTGACGTATCCGAGAATTCGGAGAATCCGTCCGAACTCTTTTACTTTAACTAACCCATTTCACTCGGTATAGATTCATTGGTTCTCTTCGCAGTCCAATAAGGTATTGAGAGCATATAAGCCTCCAGCACCACATTTCAAACGCGTCTTTAGAGTGCGGACAGCTCCGTTTAAAGCTGAAGTTTTTGTTCATTCTGAGAATTCATATGAAAATATTCCCTTTATCTGGGTACATTTGCATGAAATCTTGTCTAGCTATCTTATAATGAACTATATGTGAACGATTAATAAAAAATAAAAAAATTGTCGTTACTCTTTTATCATTGCAATCTTTACAATGCTTAAGTTATATACTACAGTTGTTGGGCTGGGCTGGTCTTCAAAGTCACTACAAGCAATGCACGAATTTTTATAGAATATTATACCAAATATGTATGATAAATTTTTAGATAAATTTTCTAAATAAATAATATCGAGGTTAAAACGTCAATAATAGGTTAATCTTGATCTTGGTCTTGACCAAATCATCGAAACGCCTTTATTTCATTTTTATAAGAAATGGTTAGCCCAGGATTCGTAATATGATGATCCCAATACTCTCAATGTGTTGAACCGCTGGAAAACCAAACATTTTTTATTTATTCGAATCCACATTATCATTATTTGTGTAATTTACAAAAATACCGAAACCAGTAATTATTATTGTTTACTATGAAATTGTTCCGTGGAATATTTCAAATAGGTTGGATGAAAGAAAGTTTTAAGCCTGCGCCATAAGTAGAACACAATTAAATCATTCAGCCAAGTTTGACGAAGGGGAGAATCCTTACAATTAACGAACGTCTGAATGCCTTTATTAAAGCTCTTTCAAAGTTACTTTGGTTAACAGGTAGCTGTGCTCATAAGAATCAATTGTCCATTTTTTTCTCTCTTTGTATGGATTTTGATTTTATTTTAGTTTAAGAAAATATTGTTGTTGTTTTGTATTGTATGTGCATTGTTCACCGCAAAGGATTACTCTGTAATGGTGAACAATGCTTAATTTTTGACAGAAAATAAATAAATAAATAAATAATAATAAATAAGGCTATTTTGTATTTACCTACCTCTATCACATTTAACAGAAAATAGTATTGACACTTACTACTGTATTTTATAAACTGCGATCAGCGGAAAAATAGCCCAGCGATGGAAAATCATGCGATCAAGTCGTCGCTTCGTCGAGATAGATTAACCCATATCGCTTGATTATTAGCTAATTTCTGTAGATTTTGACCCGCCATGTTGGATTTTACGTCGACTGACAGTTGTTTCGAGTGTGCAAGAACGCTTTCTGTAATAAATACACTGTATTTAAGTTTTTTCCTCGTCCAATTATGTGCTCCTTTCATATTTTGTTCCATTGTATTTTGATTTATCATTTTTATAATAGAAAACTTAAACAAATAAAGCAAATATGCATTCCCGTAATCATTCGAGGGCTAATACCATGATGCAACAACTAATTTTTTTAAGAAAGATAATGACGGTTTACAGAAAAATTCAATGAATACTTTTTAAGTACAAATAAGTACAAATATTCGGTATAATATACATATCGGAACTTTTATTCTAAATTTTGCGAAAAAAAAAGCGTTACTCCATACTTCCTGTTTGTATGAAATTGTGAATAAGTCATTAAAAAATAAGGTAGGTAACTATTCTGTATTAATAACTCGAAATCAAAATAAATACCTACACAAATAATAAATTTTAAGGAAAAAATAACAACTAATGACTCTAACAATTCATTTCTAATGTTCGATTTTTAAATGGAACAAACCACTACGGGCTGACGACCGTCTTTACTAATAAATTAATAAAAAAAAATGTTATTAATAAATTTTAAGTAGTATTATGCTCGAAATCATTCAAATCTGACATAGCACATCTTGGTTGTTACCACTCCCGTTGCCCGGCTACTATTTTATCCGTTTACAAAATTTTGTGATAAAATGTCATCTTCATATTTAACAGACGTGGATCATTTTTTTTTATAAATAAACTAAAAATTGATTGGTGTATCAGACGTGATCATTACATCGACGATTTTTTTTATAAGTAAGACTGTTGGTGCTTAGATATAAATTTTTACATGATGAAATTTGTATAGATGTTTACATAGGTACCAATTAATAGGGGTAAAACTACTTAATTTCTTAATTATTTATATATTTTCAGTAAAATAAACAGCTTTCGTCTTTGCGATGAGTGATGACAATCGTCAATTATTATCATAAACAATAATTATCGTCGACTTCGGTCTTTAATCCGGCGCATTAGTATATAGCAAAGATCTGCATCTCATTCTCCACTGTTCGGTCCTCCGCAGCTGTCTTCTGCAGGTAGAATCGGCAGCCCGTGTCTTCAATCTTCATATATCGCGGGCAAGCCAGAAGGGCGAACATGCACAAATGCGATTTTTCGTTTTTAATGCCATTCGATGCCCGAACATTATCTCCACCTCTCCTAATTAAATAAAAGAATTCCATTTCGTATGTTCTTAGATTTTGAAAAAAATAATTATGGGCATATGCTATGGTATTGTCGATCATGTTGAGCCAGAAGGGCGTATGAACATACGCCGTAGACTTGACAGAATATGTTTGTATAATATTGCCGAGCCAGAAGGGCGTATGAACATACGTCGTAGACTTGACAGAATATGTTTGTATAATATTGCCGAGCCAGAAGGGCGTATGAACATACGTCGTAGACTTGACAGAATATGTTTGTATAATATTGCCGAGCCAGAAGGGCGTATGAACATACGTCGTAGACTTGACAGAATATGTTTGTATAATATTGCCGAGCCAGAAGGGCGTATGAACATACGTCGTAGACTTGACAGAATATGTTTGTGTAACATTGCCGTGCCATGGTATTTTGTGCCTTTTTGATTGATTCCCTATTGAAATTCCCTTAATGGATTTAGAGAAAACACTGTAGGTATATGAGAGTGCTTGTTTTATGTTTCTACTAAAAATAATTATTTTATTCAAACTCGACACTTGTAAGTGTGATCGTGTTGGCTTTATTCTGTTTTATTTTAGGGATATTCATTGGTAGAACTTGAAATTAGGGACATTAAAATGTTATTAGTCTTTTCATTTTAGGTTTATGAATTATATTTTAATTTATTAGTAAAATCTATTTTGTATAAAAAATCATTTTAAAATTACAACTATTTTCAATCGGAGAGTGATTATTACGAAGAATATAAGGAAAAATATATACGACCTCCTGTTAACACTGAAATCTGTCAAGCCACAAAGGCGAACAAACATTAAAAATTGTATAAGTTTTAGACTAAAAGGCTCAATTTCAAAATCAAAGGTCTTAAATACTAGCCATAAATAAGCTCCAAAATTCTTATCTATAAAATGTAGCAGTTCCCGACACTTGTTTTTACACCCTTCAGTTTGCTTATAATTTTCTGTACATTTGTTTGAGTCCACATTATAAAATAATCAAGCATTTAAATTTGGGTGGCATCCTTTGATTGTGATTAATTTTTGCTGAATTTCATAAAAAATGACTACATTGATAAATTAAATCGTTACAGAAATAAATAGTTTTTTGTCTCTCCTGTAAAGTAGTCATTTCGTTCATACGCCCTTCTGGCTTGATCCCCGCGATATGTATTTGCTCCTCAGCCATGCCCTTAATTATCAGCTAGGAGGATTATTTAATTATTTTATGAAAGTCATAATATAATAATCATTCGCACAAAGCACTAGAAAATCTTCTACTCTTCCGAATACTTTTGATACCAAATAATTAATTGTATCCGATATTTTTGCTTATAAATATATGACATAAAGGGAAATAAATAATATGAGGCATCAAATAACACAAATCTTAGTGTTACTCAATCCGATTTTTATACATCCGATTCAAATAAAATCATGAGTACATAGACACAAGAAACAAAGATACCTTCCTTATTTACTCGAATAGTCACAGAACACACACAGTCAATACATCAATCCCAGTACATAACCTAGATCTGTAGCTTACACATAGATGTTTCCCAAAATTAGTACTTATGTAGGATATATTCACATTCAGCGAGACAGAAAGGGATGGATAATAATATAGGATGATGTTATTATTTGTTCCCGTTTGGATATTATGCCCCGAGGACAGGTTCAGACGGACCCTTCCACTCGTCTCTAATGAAGCTTAAAGGACCTGGTTAACAATATTGGAAAACGGTAACAATCCAATATACCTCTGCTGGAAGGAATTATCTCCTCTGCTATTTTGAATTTATCAATTCTCAAATTCAAGGATAACATACTTCATGATTTATTTTTTTATTTCATTTGTAAACGAAACTCAATATTCATCTAAGTACTTTTTATGAACAATTCTTTTTTGATGGGTTTAAACGAACCCTTTACTTTTAAGGAGGTCTCCTGCTTACAGATTTTTACTACTTGTTTGTTGACCATTTAGTGTGTGAACAGCACTATACAAAATGTTTTGCCAACAGAGCACGCGAATGAAATAGGACCCAACACGCTAATGGTAACGGGCTGTTATGGAATTTGTTTTTTATCCAATTATAAAAACAATTAAAAAATCTTTTTCTATCTCCATGTTTCTAGCTGGACTAGATAGATGATCGTTGGCGAAGATCAAGAGAAGTAATAGAACCGGGTCTAACTTAAATAATGAAGGAGAAAATTGACGGAAGTCGAGGTTTGGATGGTCGGCAAATGTCGTAGTTAAGAAATATCCTGGTAATGGACCGGAATCCAGACGGTAGAAAAGGGTTTTCTGAAAAGTGGGCAGAGAGACCTACGCCATAGTGACCTGACATGGCACAGGAAGAAAAATATATCCCTTTGTGACCACACCTAAGTCATATGGAAACAATATAATAACTTCATTGTACTCTGTTTTCATCCTTGAGTTTAAGAAGCGTTTAAAGTTCCTTCTAAAAGTATACATAAGTACATTTATTCTTTTTTTAATGTGTCATGTTGAGTCCCCATGACATTGACGACAAACCCGTCAATCGTGGGTGGCTTTGAAAAGCTCACGCACGCTCCCGGTTGTCCTTTATCATGTAAACTGTCTTCTCCCAAAACCTCCTCGTCCTCAATTTGATCACAAAGACAGATTCATTAAAAAAATGTTAGTTTCAAAGTCATCAATAAAATCAAAGCAAACTTCGCCTGCATAAATAACAGTAGGTATGATTAAGTACATAATAAATATTATTTTTACACAATGAAATAATACCACTGAACACATACAATATTTTATCAGGGATTTACAAACATTGTTTTAGGGTGACTTCCTATCTAGGATTTCGATAAATCAAACCAGAATTCCACCTGTTTTTCATAATATCGGCTTGTTTACATCCTTATTCCAGGGAGCCGTATTCCATGTACCATTCTGTTTTTTGATTATCAAAATGTGATGTTTGTGTAACTCTCTCCCTCTACAAATACCTGGAGTCCCTGGAATACCGGAACATGGCTCAATCTCTCCGGGAAGATTCCCAACATTCCAGTGTCATAGCACTGACAAGTCCTAGATATTAATTAATTGTCATGCCCTGGTATATATAATCTCGTAACATGATAAGCTCTGTCTTCGTATCTCTAAGAGCTTCATGAAGGTACTTAGACAGCATACAGCTGTTGGAGTCCTTACAGAGATTCAAATACATTTTTTAAGCGTGAGCAGTAGAGATATTTGACACGCATAAGTCACATTTAATTTGGTGCATTAATGAATTAAATACATAATTATGAGGCTTGTTTCTTAAGTTGCTTTTCCTTCGACAGAAATCAGTTAAAAGAAGTCATCATATAAGTGCAACGGCACAAGATCGTGCCTACCTTAGATAAAAAGAGCTGCCAGCGTTGACATTATATTGCATTGTTTACCTACAAGGTGGGACTTGTGCAAATATTACATAATGATATAAGCATTTTTAAGCTCGTGATGCCGGTTGCGAACATTTCAGAACGTTTCCTTCAAGGGATACAGCCTGTAGGGTGAAAAAAAACTTTTATTATTTTTTATTTATTATTATAGAAGCAAGCTGTTAAACTTTGTTTTGAATTATATTAGAAGTAAAAAAATGTGTTATTTGACGCCACATAAGCAACCGACACATTAAGAGAAAATGGTTTTATTGTCAATAATTTCCCTATTGTGATGGCGTCGTTACATTTACTCAATCGCTATATTATTGCCGTTAACAATAGCACAAATAAATATGATACCTATTAGGTTTATCCGCAACAAAAAGACTTTATATTTATTGTCTAAATAGACGGCGTTATATCAGACATGAGGAGTTCTTAGGTGCGGAATATCTCCTAAAAGAGGAGTTAAAAAATATATTTATTCGACGATCCAAACACGTATGGAATACCTATATATTTTTAGTTTTAATATCTTCTAGAGCAGGAGTCCGATTTAATGTCCATGGAAATATTTTCCTCTTAATAAACAAAAACAAAAAAAAAGTTTTAAATAACAAAATATCATTAAAAATAATATTTTATCAAATGTAAGTGGTAGGTACAAAATACTAGTAAGAACTGTGATTTAAAATAAAATTTCGTTTTGGTTTTTCCTTTCAGTGTCTTAACTTGCAGCTTAAACTGTATAAATCCTCCATTTTAATCTATCTTCAAAAGTCAAATTGGCAAAAGTAGTGGATCTTCCTCAATATGGCCGACATTTCATTTTTCACTGAAGACATCCAACGTTCATCTAAGAATCCCTCAAATATTTTCTCCAAAGATAGTTACGTGGCTTCAAAATAAACAAAACATGCGTCCGTTCAATTATGTACAGGGATTTACAAACATTTTCAGAACCAAGAACCTTCTTATTATTTGTGCTAGCGAGATGAAAATATTTGGAAAACCCCTCCACGATAGAGTTTGAAATACAAAGAACCAAAAAAATACGCAAAGCCGAGGAAATTTAAAGGTGGGACCTTTCCAGAGTAGACGATTTTAGAACGACCATGTCCCAAGTATAGAGGAAACAAGCGAATATTGCCAACGAAATAATAGCACGGAAAACAAACCGCTAAAGTGAACATCCTTGGAAGGGATACAATGACATATCGTGCGCCACTTATAAGAAGATTATTTATCAAATATTAACAAAATAGTTGGCGAATTACCTGTGTCAACAGAGGGAAGTGAAAGTAAATAATATGGACTAATGTATTGCCTCTCCTCGAATATTTACCACGACAACATCTTGAATCAGTAAAAATAACACGTACCTGTTCACATACATATTTACCGTTTAGGTATCGCAGGCCTAGATGAATCGTGTTTGGCGTTTAAACTCAACGCCAAAACGCAAGTTTGGTAGATAAATCAACACAATTCGAGTTCGCTAGAAACGATTTTCGTCTTTGCTTTTATGACGTCACGAATTCTCTCGACGCCCGCCGACGCCGTACAAAATATGAAATTAATATATGTATTGGTAGATGAATCGGTTTAATTTTGACAGATTGGCGTAAACGTTGACGAAATTCGTCGGATCCTATATCGCCGGCGCCATCTTTTTGACGACAATAAAACCTTGTAGATTACATCTGGATTACGTTGTGTTTTAATAAAAAAAAAGAGTTTTAAAAAGGTAATATCTTAAATTAATAATATATTTTAATATTTAAACATGTTTTACGACATAATTATGGTAATATATTATATTTTAGTGACATTTTATTTAAAAAAAAATATTGTCAGAAATCCTACAAAATTTTGATAAATAAATTTGTGTTTGCAATAAAAATACATATTTTTTGGCAATTAAATGTATAAAAACATTAAAATGAAATTAAAATGTGATCTTCAATATAAATTTCCACAACATTTTGAAATGTATAAATGTTCTATAGGACTAGGACTAGAAATGCTACACCTACGTCTACTAGCTGCTGCGCAGATTGAAGGGGACATCGAGAGACGGCAGGCAATTAATGAGAAACGTATCATCAGTTTGAGGGAAATTCATGACATGTCGGATGTAGAGTTTATTCAACATTTCAGATTGAATAAAACTACATTCGACATGTTATGTAATATGCTCCAAACTGAAACAACGTTGAGGGGAACCAAAATATACCCGGTGGAAATCAAAGTAAGTCTTGTTCAAATTGCATGTGCATACTTTTGTTGAATAATCACATTTTAAAATAATCCAAATTTTTGTTCTCAATTTTAGGTTTTAATTACCCTCAGCTTTTTAGCGACTGGATCATACCAGCGAATAGTTGGTGTAAATCAACATATTGTTCAACGGATGACCAGTCGCTTCATATCTGAGGTGGTAGAGGCGTTGATTTCTCCGGCTTTTTGCAATAAGTGGATAATGTTCCCAAGCACAATAGAAGAGAGGAATGTGCTGAAACAGGAGTTAGTATGTTTGCCCCACCCCTGTCTGAACACCCACATACTAATTTAAATGCATAAGCCAAACTGCTTCACCACTTTAGATAAAAAAAAAATCTTTAAGTTATCCATGTAACATAATCTATAATAATAAAGGAAAGTGCCTGACTGACTGACTGATTGACTGACTGATTGATTGACTGACTGATTGACTGACTGACTCATCAACGCACAGCCCAAACGGCTAATCGTAGAGAAGTGAAATTTGGAAATCAGGTAGGTCTCAATACAAAACCTTCCACTAAGAAAGGATTTTTGGAAATTCCACCCCTAAGGGGGTGAAAAATAGGGTTGAATGTTTTTCAAAGTATGCGAATATCTCGGAAACTAGACATGGTACGAACTTGAGATTTGGCATATGAATTCTTCTATAGAAATGAGTGTTAGCGTATTTGGCAATTTTTCCAAAATTTGACTAAAAGGGACGAAAAAGGGCACATATAAAAAGGGATGATTTTTAAGTGCCTCCTAAAAAGTTTAAAACTGGTTTTATCGAAATTTCAAAAAAATGATTTCTTCAGAAAGAGTCAAATTATACTATTTCGTTTTCAAAAGATATCATTAATTAGAGGGTAGGGGGTGAGGGGCACTTTTCCAACGTGTATGTGTGTGTATCCGTCCCCTCTTTGTAACTTTTGATTCGCTTGATGCACAGATCCTAAAATTTCAGAAACTATTGAATATTTTAAGCATACAAAATTTGTATACTCAGAATTTTGAATTTTTTTTTCAGTCAGGGGTTATCAACCTTTGAATTTTATTTAATTTTTCCATATATCTCGAAAACCATAAAATCTAGAACCCTAAAATTGTGTATGTATATAGAAAAATACAATATCTAAAATATAATTTAATGAAAAAGTTCCAGGATTTCTCAAACTTTTTTTATAAAGAAAAATATTTTTTTATGACAAATTTACGAGTTTCAGTGCCTATATTTCAGAATTTTATAAAAATATCGAAAAACGCCGAAACGCTACAACTAGATAATTTATTTTTCTATAAAAAATACATACATCATAGCAGTACATCTCAAACTTTTCTTAACAATTTTTGTAAAAATTTAATTTATTGACGACATCGTTTCATACAATAAACATACATACACCGCGAGGTGGTCCGGTGCAGCGTGTATGAATAATAATATATACGTAGGTAGGTATACCCAACCCAACCTACTTTCTCCAATACACGTGACGAAACTATTGCGTAATCTATAATAATAATATAGTTTTGAACTAGCCGACCCGTCAAACTTCGTCCCGCCTTGGAATATAAATAATATGTTCGAGATTTTATGCATAACTTTAAGTTGATTTCAGTTTAAAGTTATTTAACACAGACGACGACGTGGTCCTTATATTATTGAACTTGAATTAGTATAATGATACAATTCATTATTACCTTTTTAACTACTGTAACCGCTGCATCTGTTATAAAACATATCATTTTATTATTTACTATCAGCATTCCGTGAATCGTATCATTCATCAAACAACTGATTCCTGTCAAACGCCTGATTTAATTTCAAAATTAGAAAAAATCTAATAATAATATGGAATTTTATTTTTATTCGTGCAACTTTTTTCTTTCATAAGACCCTTCAGACAAAAGCAAACACGACAAAAAATGGGCGATATAAGTTCAGCTATTCTCATAGGGTAAGAAACACGTAGAATGCCGATTCTGACTAGCGCCAACCGGCGCAAAGAATGTTACTATGCATTTGAATGGGGAAACCCACAGAAAAAGCAGGAACCCGCTTTCCGACATGCCCATTTAAATGCATGGAAACCATAGACAACAATCTTTGAGCTGGTCGGCGCGGATCGTAATCGGCTTTCAACGTGTTCTTACCCATACGATGACCGCGCAAATTAGCGTTCCATTTTTATATATGTAAGAGATCCACGAAATTCACTTTCCGTGAATTCAGACAAACACTTTAGTACCTACTTCAATATATTTTTCGTACCATGCATCCTGTACAGCGATTCTGAATTGTTTTTTTTTACGATCGACATTAAAATCATTATGTAGGTACCTACCTATTTTAGTAATTTATTATCTCTACTAAAATAATTTACGGTAAGTTCACGAAAAGAATCTGGATTGTATTGCAATTCTTTATGTCTTGATCTGTCAAAATATTTGAAGCCATTTCATAAAAACACTAGCAAAAAAAAAAAACTATGTGAGTAATCTTGCTTTGAATTTATTGCGTAAACCATGAATAGCAAGTTGATATAATATTATGTTGAAAAAAGGTAAATAGTATTATGAAGTCAATAGGTAAATTATTTTATATCAAATGTAGTAAAAGTGCAAAATATTAAATTTTAAAATTATCTACAAAATCCTCACATCATTTTAGGATAGATCGTAAATAATTGTTTTGAAAACACTGGAAAGTCAATGACCATATCATTTCGTCACTGTATAGTGCGAAAAAATTAACTGTCCACTGGAACATATAAAAAATAGAGACGAAAGGGATAGCAGTTAGCCGGATATTATGACCTCCTCACACACCATTTCCAGATCCCTCAGCTCTGCTTCGAAGGAGCAGAACACGAGGAAGACCCTCTCGGTATGAGAAGATCTTCTTTGTCTTCGGAACCCTTGCGGGAGGAAGAAAAGCGCTCCCCTTAAAATATCGGTGTTTTTATTTTCAAAAATTTATACAATTCGTAGAATGCTAAAGAAGTCCTTACTAGAGCCCGGCCAGTGCGTAAATTACCATGGGTACAACGCATGAATTACGCTTACGTAGGCGGTATAAACAAATCGGACTGACTCCGTTGCCGGAACGTTATTGTTCCAAAAATCGCGGAAACTATCTGCATCTTCAGCCAGGATGATATATGACGAAACGTCGTTTTATTAAACTTCCCTTACTTACGAAGACCAGCAAAGCTGCTGTTTTCCTCTATATAGTCTAATAGTCTATATAACGAAATATTATATAGAATTACTCTCCATAATTTACCTTATGCTTGATAATCAATTTTCTAAGTTGTAGAATTTATTTTGTGATTATAAGGTGTATTTCTTAAGTGATACTTTAATAAACAAATCAATGAGTTATCCAAACATGTCTCTTTTTACTATTCGGTATCCGGATATTATTTACGCCGCCGGATAGACCGGATATCGGATAGTTGCCGATATCCGTTTCATTTAATAAAAAATATAAACAGTGGACAGTTAATTTTCTTCCTACTCTACATTGTCGAAAATTCGTTTAAAGTCGAACGCCAATTACTTATACCATTAGAATACTGAGGTTGACCACCTCACTTCCTTTAAACTCAACCGGTTAGAAAAGGCACAATGAGCCTCGGACGACTTCGAGCGCAATGGAGAGTTCTTTATGCCTAACCTATTCTCCTGAGTGGGTCCAAGGCCTCTCGTATTATGGGGTGGTTTGGGGGGAACCGCCACGGGCTTGATTTGTGTGCGGCTGGCTTTTTGGCAATCGGGCTAGGGTTTGGCTTTGTGCGGATCGGGTTTGCTGCGCTTTAGTTTCCTCCGGGCTGGCTTGCGGTGAGCGGGGGGGCTTAAAAGGGAGAATATTACGTTATTATAAAAATGGAGACCTACTTTACGTGGTCATCGCATCACGCCTGGAGGCCAAGTCGAAATCTTAACGACAGCTCCAACGTTAACAATTTGTTGTTATTTCCATAGAGATAACGTAAAAACTGTTGTTCAACGTGCGTTAAACAATGCTGTTCCAAATTCCGAGTCAAAAAAATAATTCTGTCAGTTATTCAAAATTAACGTTAAACGTTACCTCAAAATTTTTGGAAGTATTATGACGCTGCTATTATATTGAAGACGAAACGCATTTTTTTTTGTTTGGAAACCATTTTCAATTTGGTAAACGTTAACGTTCGGAACGTTAACAGTTTTCACGTTTAACGTTATTTATTTCGACCTGAACGGCTGGACCGATATCGTTTATTCTTTTTATGTCGTGTTTGCTCAGGATAAGATATTTATGAACTAAATTTCGAACCTACGACCAGACAAACAACAACTAATCAAAGATATAAATTGATATGTTAAAAAAAACGTCTGTAGCTTGAAAAATGCCCAAAGCAGATAGAAATAAGTGTTTTAAAGATCACTAATTTCATTGCTTTTCGAGACCTGAATATTTTTTTATTCATATCCAGCAATATAGAAATTGATTTCAAATAACGTCATTTGATGGCATAAAAGTTATTCGAGTTATTTTTTGGGATTCTCATAGAACAATGTCAGTCAAGTTAGCGAAATTTTTAAGTTCGCGGGCTGATTCTATTTGTATAAGAAGCACATATTTTTTAAATACAGATTAATAACGACAAATATAAATAAAAATATAGTAATTTAATGGAAATTTTAGAATATATATATAAAAAAAAATTTTGAGGATGTTTCTTATTATTATTAATTTTGATGCGAATATAATTAATTCTGCATTGTTTAGGAAGAGAAAGCAAATAAATACAGTAACACGTGAGCGAAGCCACGGGTAACTAGCTAGTACCTAATATGATTGAATATTCCATTAATTCAGACCTCAGACCAGAATATTCAAAGCTTTTATTTTAGATTTCAGAGAATTTTTAAGCTTCCTGGGGTTGTAGGGTGCATAGATTGTACCCATGTTGCCATTGTCCGGCCAGCAACCGACGAACATGCATTCTACAACAGGAAGGGATACCATTCATTGAATGTGCAAATGGTAATTATACAATTTTCATGATACAAACAAATTATCTATACCATAAAGCCACGGCTAGACTATGGGCCATGTTGGCCAAATAGAGGCTCTGGCCCATCATGGGCAAATAGTGTGGCCGCTTCACCAATGACCAATATAGCCAAATATTTGACATTGGCCGTAAAACTACGGCTACACTATGGGCCATGCTGGCCAAATAGAGGCGCTGGCCCATCATGGGCAAGTAGTGTGGCCGCTTCACCAATGACCAATATCGCCCAATATTTGACATTGGCCGTTACTTGTATACTTGTCGATCGAGTCCGCAAGTATTCACCAATATTGGGCCAATGTTGACAGCTGTCATGTCTTCCATGTTGTTATTTTCAGAGTTTTGTTCATTATTTTTAAACAATTAGTAATTACAATCGATATCAATTCAAAAGACAACAATATAAATAAAACAGTATACGTAAAAAGACAGTAGGTTTAATATTGTGTTGCCAAATAGTGCGTCCATTGGTTTATGTTGACAAAATAACAAAATAAAACAAGATTTGTCACAGAAGAGCAAAATAACATATAATTTTTTAATAAATCACAAATTTGTTAGAGGCGCTGGCCCATCATGGGCAAGTAGTGTGGCCGCTTCACCAATGACCAATATCGCCCAATATTTGACATTGGCCGTTACTTGTATAGGTACTTGTCGATCGAGTTCGCAAGTATTCACCAATATTGGAACAATGTGACAGCTGTCATGTCTTCCATGTTGTTATTTTCATAGTGTTTTGTAATTTTTTTTTATAATCCTGATAAAATAATGAAAGTTGACAATGATAATATCATATTATGACATTAATTGCAGCGTCCTATACAGTGATACATGCGGCATCTGCTTTTCTGTTATTAAAAATAATGAAAAACGCAAACGGCAAAGACGGTGGTTGATGCTTTCTTTAACCCTTTATAGGGCACTGGTACACTATTGTACCACTTTGAAAAAATCTACATAGCTCTGAAATATTATGGTTTATCGATGTACCGCATTTAATAAATGAATTCGTAAAGAAATGCTACAAGCACTGACATCTCTTGTAAATCTTCAAAAGTTTTGTTTAAAGAATAATAGAAGGTCAAAAATTTTGTGGTACATATTTGTACCACCGGCCACTCAGGACACGTTTTTTGACCGGTTTTACGAAAGTGAAGATGATTATGGAAATTTTGTGAAAATGTGTGAATTTAAATTTAAAAAACGATAAATAACATGTTTATAGGACTATAGTTGATAATATTTTTCATTTTTTTTTGTACATATATGTATACAGTACTAAGATATTTTCAAATAAAGTTTGAAAAGTCATTTAACCTCCGATTGATTGCATTTTAACTTTTCTCTAAAAACTACCAATATACATATTATCAATATTTTTAAACGTTTAAATTTATAAAGAAAATACTAAATATTATTATCTCACATAAAACAATGAATTAAACATTAGCCAAAAGATGATATAACAGCTGAAACTTGAAATTTTGATTTTAAGTAGGTAGGTAGGTAGGCTTATCCATGTAATGATGATATTATGGAATATTTGGCGATGATATTAGAGGCCCAGCTCATGATTCTGATATTGTTGGTGATGAGGATGCCGAAGATGATACAACTTGTAAACCAAGAGGTTAAGAGGCTAATCTTCGCTAATCTACGTTATAAGTTTCTATTTGAGATTTTTCATCGGATAGTTGATCAAGACTACAATCCTTTTACAAAAAAGGCAGGCGACGAGTGGTCATATTATTATCTGAAGGAGACAATAGTATCCCGTCTGCTTACAAATGGACCAAGTGAGCCTGGATTTTAAATTCAATCAGCCATATGTATGTCAAGAAATTTTGAGAACCCTCTGAATTTCTCAAAAATTTTTCCTCCTTTTTATGGCTGACATTTGGGAACATCTAGTCAATCAGAGTAATTTATATGCATCCCAAAACGGACAAACCCTGGACACAAATATTGAAGAACTGAAGCCTTTCATCGGCTTACTTGAGATGAAAAATCTTACGTCTGTTTATTCTCATGATATATATGTATTTTTTAAATTTCTAGGATTTATTTTTATTATTTTAGTGTTTTTTCATCAGTTATTTAGTTTATTGGTTTTTAAAATAAAATAATATTAAACATGAAACACACTTTTCAATATTTTATAGTACTATTTCAAAAGTGGTACAAATGTGTACCAGTGAACACGGCGTGTTTGCAGTTTACGTTATAGGGCAGTGGTACAATAATGTACCACCCAAAAAGATGAAGAAGAAGAGGGAAAAAAATGAAAAATAAGTTACCATAATATTTTCTACCCTTGATTGTACGAAAAAAAATAAAAAAATACCCTTTTATTAAATCCTTTATATTTTGCCCTATAAAGGGTTAAACCACTCGAGTATGTATGTAATGTACCCATGATTCTTGTTTTTTTTTTATCAATATCTTTTATTTTCATTTATGTTATAGTCCAAATCAACCTGTAAGAGCTAGGTAAATATATACCTATTGCAAAACAATAAACATCAATAAAAATTGAAGGTTAGGTTTAATAAAATTATGAATGTTTTTATTGTGTAGGTATATTTGTGAATTGGAAATTATATTAAAATATCGTTTTTGCCCAGGGAGATAAACTCTCTTGAAATTCCCCACTCAGATAGGAGTATACAGCAAATAATTTGAGATTAGAATGTAAAATGATGAATAAAAGCAAGAATTAATCAATAAATCAGTGATAGAAACATTGTGTAACAATCTAGCCTCGTGCCAGCTGTCAGAGTTGGGCCAATAGTGTAGCCAGGTGTACAAGTATATTTGCCAAATGTTGCTACTTGCCAATGCTTGGCCAGTGCCACTATTTGGCCATCCTGGACCAGCATGGGCCATAGTGTAGCCGTAGCTTTACCCTAACATCCTTGAAGGGTAGGATATAACTTCAAACAAGCCTGTCTTAAACTTCTCCTTCTGCCATCATATTCATTAGGCTTACTTATAATGATAAAACACTTATTAAATACTAAAGAAAAATATTCTACAAAATATTTGTGTAGAATAAAACGGTGTTTTTCATTTTAATCATTTTAAATTATTACTACATGGTAAACACCAATACTTAAATGGCAATGGGCGGGTCATGTGGCAAGACAGGACAGTGGCAGATGGACTCAGAGAGTGCCAAAGTTGGAGACCATGGGAGAACCGTCGGCAGGCCTCAGAAGAGATGGGCCGATGACTTGCAGCTGTGGGTGGAAAAACAAAGAAGAAATTGGATAATGACAGAGAGGAATGGAGGAAACTCGAAGAGGCCTATGTCCGGCAGTGGACCAGAGAAAGAAGAAGAAACACCAATAATATCAATAAAGGCTTATGTCAGCGTTCTTTCAGCCGACGTTTGTGTTCCTGACCATTGATTGTTTAATATTATATGATTATTCAGCTCTTCATTATTTTATATTTTATAATAAGTAAAAAAAAAGAACATTTTTTAGCATTTCATAACTTTTTACTTCCCACAGGTATGCGATGCTAACCTGAGGATTCTAAACGTCAATGCCCGATTCGGTGGAGCTTCGCATGATTCCCATATTTGGGCTTCTAGCCAAATGGAGATATTCATGAGAGAGCTTCACCGAAACCAAGAGTATGTTTGGCTGTTAGGTAGGTACCTAATATTATTATAATTTGATATTATAAAACCAAAGATTCAAAGAGACCCTTTGTTCCCAAAAGAAATTCTAATGGCAATATAAAGATTAAAACTATTTTGTTACTTCAACAGGAGACTCTGGTTACCCGCAACGCCCGTGGATGATGGTTCCAATATTGCACGCAACTCCAGGAAGTCGTGAAGACACCTACACACAACGCCATATAAAGGCACGAAATACAATTGAGCGTTGTTTTGGTTTATTGAAATCTCGTTGGAGATGTTTACTTCGACATAGAACCCTTCATTATGAGCCAGAGAAAGCCACGAAAATTGTTCTCGCTTGTAGCGTGTTGCATAACATCGCTATTGCAGCACGCCTACAAGCACCAGATGACGATAATGAAGAGATTAATGAAGATGTAAATTTCTCCAATGTTGATGATGTGAACCAAAATGAGTTAACTCAGGGTAGGGCCTTCCGAAATAATTTATTAATGAGGTTAGCCTAAACCTAAATAGGTCCTCATTAATAAATTGTTTTAGGTTGAATGGTTGTTTGTGTGTAGGTTGATTCATTCTGAAGAAAATAATTCATACCTATGTCTATTCCTGTTGCACCTTAATTTCCCATTTTCTTATTACAAAGGTGTCCAAAAGCTTTGTTTGCACTAGTATTAGATTATATAATCACCTTCCACCAAGTCTCAGGTCCCTTAATACTCTGTGCTTCAAGAAGAGAGGTGAAAAAGTATCTAGTCGGCAATGCTTTTTATTCTATTGACCAACTACTCATTTAACTGACCTCTATTTTTTATTAACTTATAAATATTAAAACATAACCAAGTATATGTAATTCTAGTTGTTCGTGTAGTTCTGTTAGTGTTGACACGTTCTTGTTACTATCTGCCTCTTACTCTTGACATGGTACTAGAAAGACCTTTTACATCTTTCTAGTACTGAAAAACAAAAATATATCTTTAGGTGCTTTGATATAATTTTCTTGTTTTCATTGTCTGTTATTTGTATTGTACGTATATGATGATCCCAAGTGTCCTGCAAAGGACCTACGGGTTGACACAAAAATAAATAATTATATAACCACCTCCCCCCTAAACTTAAAATTAGCTGATACTGAAGTCAAAAGTATCTTGTCGAAAAAGTTTTTTTTATTCCATTAATGACATATTAGCACCTTAACTTTTTGTGGTACTTCTTCTCGATTTTGTCGATACTGCACCTATAATTGCAATAAATGAAATGTCTATAGCTCTATACAATTGAGGAGATGCCAATGGAATCCTTTACACCCCTTTGGCATAAGAATTCCATTTACTCAATTATATACTGTATTGTATTCACTATGTACTATTATTTTTGTATTGTAAATTATTGTTTTTAATGAACCCGAGTGCCTCGTGAGGGGTCTATGACGGATAAAATAAAGATTCCTTATAATTATATTCATGTTTTAATAAATATATCATATGTTTTACCATATCATTTAAATTTTACTAGTGTTGTATTAGCTCACTTTAGAGCTCTAATTTATTGTGGAAGCACAACTGTTTTAATCAGTTAAATATTTATATTTGTTTCGATACAACTAGACACAAATATCCTGCGAATAGAACACATTGAAATCATTTTCATAAAACTCACATTTCCATAAGATGGCTTCAGTAGCGTAGAATGTAGAAGAAATTTTCTACTTTTTATTAAGTTTCAAGAAATGTATGTTCACCTATTGAATTTTATTACTTCTTTTAGATCTTGAAATATCCTTAGAAAATCTAATGCTTTCATTAAAATTTTGAATCTGTATAATATATAAGTTTATTTGAGTTAGTAGAAAGGTATATAATATAAAACAGGTAATGTTGGTATATAAATATTTTATTTGACAGAATATTCTTTTCTTTTAAACTTATCAAAATAACATGTGCATATAAAAAAATATAAAAATAAAATATACATATTTACAATGTAATGATGACCATGAATAATTTCAAATAAAAAAGTGGTACATAAAAAATTCTTTTTATTTTGTATCATTTAACTTATCTTAGCAGAAGGACACCATAAAGAAACCAAATGAATCTTAAACAGGCCATACACGATGCACTATACGGTGCAAGGAACAGAAGACCAATGCACACTTAGGTAATTATTAAAAATCACACAAAAGAGATACTAAATGTTCTTGAAAAGCAATATAGTGGTGATGAGATATAAATGAATTAGCAACGACTCCATTTATGGAGCAACAACTAATCCATTTATGGCTCTCTATATTGCTTCACAAGAACATCCGCCACTGCCTTGACTGCTGTTGAAATAACACCTAACTGTGCGTTAAATTCTGAAAAACAATCTTTAAATTCTGAAATAAAATCTAATTGTTTTCGTTGAATGTCCACTTGTGCCATTTTCCATTCATGCTCTCTTCTATTTCTATCTTCTTCTAATTTCAATCTGCGGTTTTCCACTTGTGCAAACTCGCTAGTCGCCCTATCAAAATTCGAGTAGCCTGTGGGCATTCTTCGAAACCCTCTTGGACTCTGACCCACAGGGTTCATTCGCCGCCTTCTGTTGGAGGGAGTTCTAACAGGAGATGGTGGTATTGACTGAACTGCAAAGGAAAAAGAAACTATTATTGTGCTATCGTAAAGATATGACTGAATTAAGAATATAGGGAAAAAATGCTTACAACCTACCTTGATCTGGCTCAATGCTGACAGACGGTGGGAGTGTTGCTAAGTCTAAAAATGAAAAAAAAAATCATGATCAGTTCTAGTAAATTTATTGAGAAAAAACACAGTGTCGCTCAAAAATAAATTAAACATCTGGGGGCGTAGACAAAACACATTTTAGCGTTCTGTTTTCTGTCGTTACGATAGAAATTCGCCAGAAAGTTCTCGGCCTCACACTTTAAGCATTAAAACAGAACGCTTAAATGTGTTTTGTGTACGGGCACTGATACCGGCCAACCCCACGATTATGAGTGGGCTATCAATGGTCTCTGGATGTTGCGATGTTTTTATTTGTTCTATTTACTATTCTTATGGACCACATAAAACTTGTGATAAAATAATTTTCTCTTTTCGAATGTTTAGCAGTAGTGACTGTTTAGTAAAAAATGCATAATTTTGCCAGTTTTCATCATATTGCAATGATTTTTCCAGTACTTCAATTTTCAAAAAACTCTACAGAATAATAGTATAAACACTTATCAACTAGGGATTGCAATCCGGTCTCATTTTGAATCCGGCCGGATCCAACCGGATTTTCGTCAATCCGGCCGGATCCGATCGGATCCGACCGGATTAAAATAACCTTGATTAATTGACATTTTTAACAATAATAAAGGCTAAAAATAAAACAGTACATTTACAAAATTAATTTAATTAGGGTATGACTACTTTTAAATGGTAAAAACTATAAAATATTTAGTTTCACAAGAAATAAAATTACAAATTAGATTACGTATTATAAAAGTCAAATTTAAATGTAACGAAAATATTTATTTTGACCTGCTTGATTGATCATTATTTGAAAAGAAAGATTCTCAGAGAACCGACACCACGAAAAAGAAAGATTCTCGAAAACTTTCCAACCCATTTTAATGTGGAATAAACCATTTGAACAGAATTGGAAACTCCGAATTCGAAGCTTCTGCGATATCGAGAACGTCAGGCAATGGGGTTACAATAGAAGGCAATACTGGAATGATCACGTCAACAGAACGGATCCGGTGATTCTGGTAATTATAAGAGGATGAAATCACATTAACCAACAGACCTTTGGACGAGCACTAAAGAGATGGATGTGCAGTTGGACATCCGCGTCCTAGAAGTTATACCTATAAACAGAAATAATCAGAGACACTCCTTATCGAGAATAAGTGTTTGAGAAATTATTTCAGTTTTATACTTGAATATAACTACACACACACATTATGACAGACTACCGAACTAATTTAATGTATACCAGACAATAATACCAATAGTTTTGCTTTTAAATAGATTAATATATTGTTTGTTGGCTAATTGTATTGCTTAATGCTCTCACCATTTTATACGATCAGTCAACACTATCTAACCCCACCTTGGGCGCAGGGAGGCAAATAAAAGCAGCATTACATTGCGCTCAGTGTGACACATTTGCCTACTCTTCTCTTCGTATCTTTATGGGTACCTTTTTTTTTTTTTAGGAGGGGAAATCCTCATCGGACACCCGACCCTTCAGGTCGAGTAGTGTCAGACTCCTACTGACTAAAACCCCCCCTTCCTTTCCACCTTTGCAGTAGTGTTCCTACCTTTCGGTCTACCACTTGTCTGCTTTTGTCTTATGGGTACCTAGGGATACGGATTCGAGTCCGGTCCGTGTTGAGTATGTCGAAAAATCCCTTAATATGAATAACCGGATCCGATCTCCGGATCCGTTAATTTGTGCCGGATCCGATATGAGCATTTTGGTGCCGGATCCGCCGGAATACCGGATCCGTTTTTCCGGATTGCAATCCCTATTATCAACTTATATATTTCTTGTGCTTTACCTTGAGATGGTAACAAGTTGACTTGGAACATCGATGTGTCCGAGAAACTTGGAACTGACTGAGGTGTGGTCTCTGTTGCGGCTGGCGAAAGAGTGGTGGGTGAAGAAGTCTGCTGTAGTAATTATTTTAAAAATAATAATAATTCTTTATTTAACAGAAGAAAAATTGCTTCCAATAGAAATGTATTTACTAAGTTACAATTATTTATTCATAAAGAAATTTAAAGAATTAATTGTATACAAGGAATAGATAAATCAGATATATATTAGAATGTAATTCATACCGGTATTACAAATCCCAATTCTGGAATGTTTTGCAGACCAAACACTGCAGTTGTCCCCATTATTCCCAGAACCTTCTCCTCTAATTGTGAGAGAGGCCTGGCCCTGGACTCTCCTCCACCCGTGCCCCTCACATCTCTATTAAGATTTGTCTTCTTCTTTTTAGTTTTGGATTTTAGGTCAGACCACACCTTATGAAATGCATGGAAAAAAGTGTTATCCAAAAAAAAGAAAACAACTGTAATGTTATATTTGTAAAGAAATTAGATCTACAACGCATGAATTTTGTATGCAAACTTACAAATAAATATTGCATTATTAGGAACATAATCCAACACGAATATCTCTAATATAAATGAAAGTCGGGTTAGTGCGAACACTTATAACTCGAGATTGGCTCAACAGATTCTTCCGATGTGTGATTAATTGGATTCTTCTCCACTCCGGATAACAGAATAACTAATAAAACGTTGAAAATTGGATAAGAAATAATATATAATATGATATTAAAGTTGGTATGGAACAAATGTCATGTGACGCCATCTTTGAAAAAATCTAACAACAAAATTATTGTCTTCTGCACCTGTGCTCTCTCATTCTCGCATACGTAATTGCCACCCATTTCACTTAATCCACCGTTTCGGGCGTTTTAGTAATTCTTCATACAAAGTCAACCAAATTGCGCGCATACAAATATATTCTTGGGTTGATCCCGTCTGAGCTTTGAATACTAATGAAATATGGACATTTTAGAATTAATATTTTAATTTTATTATTTAGTTGGTATATTTTTGTTTCTGGGGGCGCAGTGCACAATGAACGGGCAGCCTCTGGCTAGGACCAGAGGGTCCACAGGACAACGTCTGTCGGGAAAGCTAGTTATATATAAAAAATGGATAGCCCAAAACCAATTGAAAGTGCAAAAATTAAAAAAAGGTTTAAGATATACCACCTTCTATACATACATAATCTTTCACTTCTAAACATTTAGCACATAACCAATATCTTAACATAGAATGTGCAAAAATTTGAAAAAGTCTCTGCTTAGCAAAACTGCCTCTAATTTTTCTACTGTGTGTTCGGATCAGCAACACATTTGAAAAATGGCATTACTAGGGCTGGTATTATCCGTCACTTAATGGGGTAAAGTGCACACCTTTCAGGGAACATCCTATATTACAATCGGGAAGTTCGTCCGTAACTCAATTAACACTCCTATGGGAAATATTTTTCATACTTATATTTTTTTAAATTTTTTTGCCTTTCCACTCATCATTGAGTGATTTAGGCATACTTAGATTATTTGTTTCTAAGTCGATCATTGTTATGACAACTAATAATACCATTATACGGTTCCTACATACAACTAACTGTTGCTACGGGAAGATATGTCAATTGAAATTGGGACGCAAAAATTGACAATGTTGCTACGTCAATTGAAATTGGGACGCTAAAATTGACAATATTGCTATGAGTGAAGCGTGAGGTTTTAATAAAATGTAAAAAAAATAAGAGGTGAAAATAGAACTAACCTTCTTCCAAGATTCTAGGGATTTTTCTCCACCTGTCCCATCAGAATTGAGCAGATTTATTAATTCTCTCCACTGCATATCCTGTCGAATCCGCCCAGTACTACCACCTTGTGGTCTTAAAATATCTCCATTTCTGAAACACAAAAAATACTTCAGGATCACTAATTAAAATTTTAATGATGGTAATTCATTGTATTCATAGTCGAGAGTGTTACGAGAATACTTATTTTAATAGAGACTTCCTCTGCACATTTCATAAATAAATCACAAACTCTCTCTCCAGCGCTTATGTGCTCTTCCATATCTCTGTCCTAATGGTGTGTTGTGATACATTTTACTGCTCCGCTCAGAGACATCTTCCACCTTGCATATTTCTCAATTTCTAATATGATCCCTTATGCCAAATTGTAAAACGTTCCTAAAACATTCATTTCAAATATTCAAAGTTAATTAGGCTAAAAAAATAAATAAACCTTTCCATGAACTCCACCATCGTTTCATACTGCATTGTACTCGTTCTTGTCATCTACAAATAATACAAAAATATGGTTTAATTTTACTATGGCAGTTTTCAAATCAAATGATAAAATTATTATTTATCTTACGGCACTAGTCCTTGAATGATGCGATGTGCGCCAAGATCTGTGGTAGATATTTAATGGCGCGTGTATGCTAGCTCATATAGCGCTATCCACCAGGTGAAATAGCTTTACACCCCAATAATATATTAAATTAATGCTTAGCCCCATATCTTCGGATGCTACATGATTAATTTTCAAAGCAAACTAACTAATCTAACATAAAAATCAATTACAAATGTTGTGTTTTATAATAAAACCAAACGAGGTGCTCTAACACATCAATTTTGTTTCAAACAAGTCAAATATTCTTTCAATTGTGAGTAAATATATTAAAAGCAGCATCATCAAATGCAATAAAATAATATTTACTTACTTTGAAATGATATCTCACGTATAAATCGAATTGAATAAAATCCGTGATCAAATCGACGAGAATGCTGAATGACACATGAATGACAGATAGCGCCCGCCGAGCATAGATCAACGACAAAAAAATGATATGGGTGCCAACTTAACAAAACAAAATCATAGACAAATACGACGTCCTCTGACGTAATTGGCGAACGACGCCTACCGTATTATCGCCAAATAGTCGACGCAAAACGCTTTCTCGAAACGTGTTTATCTACCAAAATAAAGTTGCGTTTGGCGTCAACTCATTGGCGATGATCGTCAACGTTGCGTTTTCGAATGTGATTTATCTAGGGCTACTGTTATTGTTTGATACCTATGCTTGTTAAGTATATTTTTACAAAAAACTGTCTTAATATTCCTAATTGCCATACATTGTTCTGAACGAATATTTCACTTCACTGAATGAAGCCACGATTTGTATATTTTCAAGTAGGTATTCTTCGTCTTAAAACTTGAATTGGGTGGTTGGTAGACTGGCGGTTCAGTCGGCGACATTCAATCCGGAGGTCGTGGATCCGTTCCTTAATGCCAACCATCTTGCTTCTTCACAACACAAGCATTTATTTTGCTTTCTGTAAAGATGTCAAAATGTACATATTTGTGTTCACAATGTTCTAAGTTTGTCTAGATTCTTGTGTCCATTTTTTAAGGACTAGATCTTAACGATATATCAACAACTGATGACTGACTATTGCTGTTCGATTTTTAAACGGTATGAAGCGGTACGACCGTCTTCTACTGTTATTTCGAAGGCTGGCTTATTGTGATCGCACTTTACGTTAACAACGTTAAAATATTATAACTAAGTATATCTCTTGTGGTTTGAATCAAACCACGAGTACGAGATATACAATTGTTAAATGGAAAGAAAAATGAAAAATCCAGAAAGGAGCCTGATCATAACGCAAACATTCATAATAGCTCAAATTTTAACTGATTGAGGAATTATGGAATCGATTATTCAAACGAATCTACGCCTATATAGTAATACCAAATGGTAAGTTGAACTAACCAAACATGCAGAATGCAGGTATGTAAATAGGTACCTTTACTCGAACTGCGGCCACCTAAATGAAATATTGTTATAATAATTCCATCTGTTCGTTTCGGTTTTGCCTATAACGAATAATAATTGTAAATTGTGAATAAGGTATGTAAATACATACATGCATATGGTTAACACGCCATTATAATATCGGAACGGTGGTTAACTGTGAGTATTCCTGGAACACGAACTCGTAAATTGAAAAGGAAATAATAGCAATCAAACAAAACCAATACTAAATTATCAGAGTTGGGTTTCAAAGATTATGTGGATTAGCAATTATTACAGACAGTACCTGCTGTATGCATTATTCAATAAATGTCTAATCTTCATGCTTTATTTCAAGTTTGGTTAGAGAAAACGCTTTCTCATCATTGGCACACTAATTAGTCTTTCTGATGCTATTCAATCATGTTCATCAACTTTCTGCTATTCAATCATGTTCATCAACTTTCTGCTATTCAATCATGTTCATCAACTTTCTGCTATTCAATCATGTTCATCAACTTTCTGCTATTCAATCATGTTCATCATTTTTTATTCAAAATGGGAGCATCTTTCGTCATGGCTCTTTTTTGACGAAGTATATTTTTAGCGCCTCTGCGTCCATACGACCACAATACTTCATCATTACAAGTTATTGCAATAACGTAAGGTTTGAAAGGGAAAATCAAATAATTTCTGGACAGAATCCTGCGCATCTTGAAGATCGAAGAGGTGCTTAAAGTGTAATGAGAGGCCTGGGACTGATGCAAAGAAAGGAGTACTGACCGCTGTCAAGAGACGTAAGGCCGCATACATTGGTCACATATTCCGTTGCGAAGCATATTCCCTCCTACAAGTCTTACAGCGAATAATTGAGAGAACGAAGAGAATCAGGTGGAAAATAAGGTACAGCTCATGAATTTCAAATGCGGCATAAGGCTGGCTCAAGGTTATAAGTAGTTCGTAGTAATTGTCACCTACTTCCATTTAGACGATAGACACGTGGAGTAGTATTTTCACTGTATTTGAAATTATTTGGTCTGAAGATAACCGGTAGTGTAGTAATTTAGGCGGTAAAGTCGGATTAGAATAATTTATCAATGCTTTTCACTTTAAATTTCAACACGGTTTGATGGACAATTAATTCAGATTGGATGGAACCAATTGAATAGAAAAATTTGTCTCAGGCAATGAGCTCCGCTGGCTATACTGACACCATTGTATAAAAATGGTAAATTTATTTATTTATTAATTTACGATCCTGAGATATTTTCCAAAAAAAAGCTAAAAAATACGATAACCAACTTGAAAAATATCACTTCTATTTTCAAATTTGAACCATTTTGTTCGAAAAACCTGCAGCATTCATTTAGCCTTGGCCGACATTCTACTAATCTCTTTCTTCGGCTGCTAACTCAGAATATTTTGCGTTTCTTTTCTTTTCTTCTCCATCTATCTATACTTTATACCAAGTTCATTGATTTATAGATCTCATAGACATTTTATTTTGCCTACCCTCATGTTTACGATTACAATCAACGCCAAGGTTTGGAATTTCAAAAGAAGAATAATATAGGATAAAATTTCTTCTACGAATAAGATAAATTATTATTCACTCAGTAAATTTCACGTCAATAGTCATTGTTGTTTGTGTAAACCGTGACACGTCAGCTTTAGCCACATCGTTAGTTTATGTAAACATGTTTGGACCGAGAATATCCATTCTGTTTGTAAATCTCAGATATTAAACCCGTGCATGCCCTGCACTGTAAGCTTCCAATACAATTTACAATTTATGTGCAATGTGCATAAATAAACAATATCATACTCGCCGCAATGTAGAACATGCTATTATGGTAGTTTTAAGCTTAATATACAAAAAATCTATGAAAGAATCACGTAACGTATTTCTAATTCTCCTCAATTTCAATTTTAATATGTTTTGAAAAAGTATATAGAAAATTCTTCTCAAAAAGTGATTTTTTAATCATCGATCATGCGTGAACGGCTGGGCCAATGTCTGAAAAAGGTTCTAATCAAAGAAAAACAACCCCACCGGAAATCGAACCCGGGACCTCTTGATATGATGTCGGCGCCTTTGCCACTAGTCTACCGAGAGGTCGGTAAATATATAGCTGTGGAATTTTTATAATAATAGTAAGAAAATTACAAACTGAAGTAAATTAAGTTAGGTAGGTAGGTATATTAATTATATCTATAATTTCATCTCTCATACTGAGCTATTAAAAAGTTTTACTCTTTGTTATAATTTTTGCTGCACCCCCTGCGATGAAAAGTTGTGAAAAATAACAAACTATTGACCGTCTTTTTGGATCATAAAATAAGGGTTAATGACTCGAATAAAAGAAGCAAAGGCCGATTTGGATGAAACAAAGTTGTAATAAAGTTAAAAAGTTTTTGAGATACATTCGAAGTAGTTACAAAAAGGTACCGGAAACCTTAGATTTGATTACTATTTATGTTTGGAAACTTTTCTTGGAGGAATTTCATAAGTTTCAGTTTAGAAAAAATGGTGGTGTGGCTACGAAGTTAGATGAAAGGCAAAAACAAAACTGGTGGACCAGTATATCAGTCGAATGCTTCCATACGTACAGAGGTTTTAAAGTCTTGGATTCGAATCCCGGTACCGACCTATTTATTCCACTTTCATAGCACAAGCTGTGCTTTCTGTATAAGATGCCGAAGGTGTTTTTATGTTCATTTTGGGTGAGCACTGAAAGTGAATTTCAATAGTAGTAGCCCCCCTTATCTGATCTCGAATCTCTGCGATCTCTTTGCATTTATGTCCGCCGGTCAGCGCCTATAATACTAAACTACCACGGTCAATATTTCTTCATTCCGGGCAAAAGCTTTGTCAATGTAACACATCTCACGGGGATAGATATTTGTGTTTTATTTTTATTATATATACCTCCTGTTTTTAATTTTATTTTTACTATTTTCAGTCACGACAATACATATAAATCGATAGTAAAAAAACGGTTATGGACCAGCGAAGACCCCAACATTATCAATCTATAATATAAAGGAAAATCGAGTTAATGTGAAATTTTTTTTTATTTGGTTCTTCAACGGGTATTATAATTACAGAACATATTTTATTTACAATAAATCACTATATAACCCAATTATAGAAGAACACTAAACATCAAACACTAACACATCATAAAGATCTTACATTTTTAACAAAGTATACCTATAAGCAATTATCAATATCTCTAACAAAACCAAAAAGCAACCCTGCTTGTGAAAATAATAAGATTAAAAACAACAGAAAAAAAAACAATGCTGAAAAAAAAGCAACAGAAAGTAACGAAATAGGTACATAATCATATACAATGGTTCGCAGTTATAACACGTACCCAAGCACAGATATAAAATCTACCATTATTATTTAGATATGTTTACAGTAGGTACATAATCAATAATACGATGCGTGCATACAATCTTGACATAGGTACTAGGTAGGCACCTACAACAGCTCGCATTGCAGAAACAAATGCATAATAGGGAATTACTATGTGACAATAATCAACCGTCGGCAATGTTCAGTTTTACTTATCCAAAACAAAATCTACACACACACACAGATTCTTCCGATAGTTGATTTTTTTTTTTAATTTTGGATTTTGGGAAAACTAGTAGGTAATAGGTATATAAATTACCTCAAATAATAAACAAATAACATTAAAACAGTAAAAAGTTAAGAAGTTAAATAAGATTTAAATTCTATCTTTAAGCAAGCACAGGTTTGTAAACATTATAAAGCATAACCCGTGATAATTACGTAAACTGATTGTATCGTTAGCCAGAATAATTAAACGATGTTTCTCTCTCGACCTATCTCCATTTACAAACATATCTTGCGTACTAACACAGAAATCATAATGTTATTGTCTGCAGACGCATAATGGCGAGCATATTAGGATGTACCTTCCTGCGACACACCCAAAATCACCTCCCTTAGAGATATTATGCGTCATTTCCTGCGAAATGAGAGGTACACAGCCGATAGTTGTTACTGGTTATTATATTACACTTTTTTTTAATTCCAAATATCGTTTGTTAAACATTTTTTTTTTCAGATCATAATGGTTTCAACATGTTCAATTTAAATACGAGCAGTGAGCACCTCTAATAACGAGCTTCTCACATTACGAGCCAAATAAAATTGGAATATTATTCTCCCATAACGAGCGAAATTTGAGTTCCACAAAAAGGAAAGTCCCGTTTTCTGATTAACTTTGTGAGACGCGCCACTGCATTAGATTGTGTTTTATGCTTATAAAGACACATCTGTTGAAAAACAGTCGGTAAATGAATCCATTAATGCTTCAAGGGCGTCGCCAGACCTTGGGCCTAGGCTGGGTGGGGTCAATTGAACCCAGTCATAGGCTATTCTCCGTATACCCTATATTATGGATGATGAGAATTGTATGAATTTTAAGTATAGTCAAGAGTATAAAGATTTTTTTTAGGATTTAACGGCAAAGCACGGTCTAAGAACTTTGGTTGCTTTGCAGTTGCCTACATTTTTAATCTCTAGGGCGACGCCCTTGTAATGCTTCATACAATTTCATTTTTAAATGAATCTGGGCTCACCCAAAGTGAACATAAATACACATTTGACATCTTTCTCAGAAAACAAGGCTTGAATTGTAAAGAAGATGGTTGGCACAGGGGATTGAACGCATGACCTTCTAGTCTACCAACCACATTTACCTGTATTCTTTATCAATGTTTTAATGCCCACAAGTTTTCTTAAAAAAAAAAAAAAAAGATTTTTTAAATATAATATTGTGAATAAAACATCGTAAAATACCTAACATATTTTTTAAACTTTCCAATTTAGTTCTTTTTCAATTAGCTAAAATAAATTGAATAATTTTTCCCCAGTTAAGTAATAATGCAAACCTCTCCTGAATAAAAAATTCGTTGAAAAAAAACCATTTTGATTGAACGATAAAAGGGCTGAGCGGCTATTAGGTACATTAACTTTTATCCTGGAGTAATTAGTAACCTTTTTTATTCATCTCCATTTCATACATTCAACACGACCTTTTATTGATTTTTCAAATTAATTTACGTTAAAATTATAAGTGTAAATGGTACCACCGCATCATGAACGATCGACGCTAAGCGTCGGAGCAACCAGCGTGAGCCCATCTCTTCTACCATTATGTGGAGGAGATTTTTCTTGTGATTTTTCTATTGATTTCAGAGCCGTTAACAAGGATATGAAAACTGCCTACAGATGACTCCGGGGCAAAACTATTTTCGATTAAATAATTGTAATTTTTGAAAATAGTTAATCCCAATTTGATGTTGTCACAAACAACTGAATGTAAAAAAAAATATAAACTCAGAAAGATTAAACCTTAAATTTTAATTCAACCTTAAAAAATATAAAGCATTTAAGTAATTATAATCCTTCAATTAATGATTAAACTTATATGTTACCAATTTAAAAAAAAATAAAGTTAATTATCACTTAAAGTGGTTTATATAAATATTTCGATTAGAATTAAATTTTATTCATGCATAGGGAGCTCCCACTTTTCTTGCTAGGGTCAGGATAGTTATATTTTTTTTAACCGCTGAAGGTATTATGTATGACTAGCTACTTACCCGTGGCTTCGCTCACGTGTTACTGTATTTGCTTTCTCTTCCTAAACAATGCAGAATTAATTATATTCGCATCAAAATTAATAATAATAAGAAACATCATCAACATTTCTTTTTTTAAATATATATTCTAAAATTTCCATTAAATTACTATATTTTTATTTATATTTGTCGTTATTAATCTGTATTTAAAAAATATGTGCTTCTTATACAAATAGAATCAGCCCGCGAACTTAAAAATTTCGCTAACTTGACTGACATTGTTCTATGAGAATCCCAAAAAATAACTCGAATAACTTTTATTCCATCAAATGACGTTATTTGAAATCAATTTTTATATTGCTGGATATGAATAAAAAAATATTCAGGTCTCGAAAAGCAATGAAATTAGTGATCTTTAAAACACTTATTTCTATCTGCTTTGGGCATTTTTCAAGCTACAGACGTTTTTTTTAACATTTCAATTTATATCTTTCACGTTGATTTGTTGTTGTTTGTCTGGTCGTAGGTTCGAAATTTAGTTCATAAATATCTTATCCTGAGCAAACACGACATAAAAAGAATAAACGATATCGGTCCAGCCGTTCAGGTCGAAATAAATAACGTTAAACGTGAAAACTGTTAACGTTCCGAACGTTAACGTTTACCAAATTGAAAATGGTTTCCAAACAAAAAAAAATGCGTTTCGTCTTCAATATAATAGCAGCGTCGTAATACTTCCAAAGATTTTGAGGTAACGTTTAACGTTAATTTTGAATAACTGACAGAATTATTTTTTTGACTCGGAATTTGGAACAGCATTGTTTAACGCACGTTGAACAACAGTTTTTACGTTATCTCTATGGAAATAACAACAAATTGTTAACGTTGGAGCTGTCGTTAATATTTCGACTTGGCCTCCAGGCGTGATGCGATGACCACGTAAAGTAGGTCTCCATTTTTATAATAACGTAATATTCTCCCTTTTAAGCCCCCCCGCTCACCGCAAGCCAGCCCGGAGGAAACTAAACCGCAGCAAACCCGACCCGCACAAAGCCAAACCCTAGCCCATTGCCAAAAAGCCAGCCGCACACAAATCAAGCCCGTGGCGGTTCCCCCCAAACCACCCCATAATACGGGAGGCCTTGGACCCACTCAGGAGAATAGGTTAGGCATAAAGAACTCTCCATTGCGCTCGAAGTCGTCCGAGGCTCATTGTGCCTTTTCTAACCGGTTGAGTTTTAAGGAAGTGAGGTGGTCTACCTCAGTATTCTAATGGTATAAGTAATTGGCGTTCGACTATAAACGAATTTTCGACAATGTAGAGTAGGAAGAAAATTAACTGTCCACTGTTTATATTTTTTATTAGATGAAACGGATATCGGCAACTATCCGATATCCGGTCTGTCCGGCGGCGTAAATAATATCCTGCCGGATACCGAATAGTAAAAAGAGACATGTTTGGATAACTCATTGATTTGTTTATTAAAGTATCACTTAAGAAATACACCTTATAATCACAAAATAAATTCTACAACTTAGAAAATTGATTATCAAGCATAAGGTAAATTATGGAGAGTAATTCTATATAATATTTCGTTATATAGACTATTAGACTATATAGAGGAAAACAGCAGCTTTGCTGGTCTTCGTAAGTAAGGGAAGTTTAATAAAACAAAGTTTCGTCATATATCATCCTGGCTGAAGATGCAGATAGTTTCCGCGATTTTTGGAACAATAACGTTCCGGCAACGGAGTCAGTCCAATTTGTTTATACCGCCTACGTAAGCATAATTCATGCGTTGTACCCATGGTAATTTACGCACTGGCCGGGCTCTAGTAAGGACTTCTTTAGCATTCTACGAATTTTATAAATTTTTGAAAATAAAAACACCGATATTTTATGGGGAGCGCTTTTCTTCCTCCCGCAAGGGTTCCGAAGATAAAGAAGATCTTCTCATACCGAGAGGGTCTTCCTCGTGTTCTGCTCCTTCGAAGCAGAGCTGAGGGATCTGGAAATGGTGTGTGAGGAGGTCATAATATCCGGCTAACTGCTATCCCTTTCGTCTCTATTTTTTATACGTTCCAGTGGACAGTTAATTTTTTCGCACTATACAGTGACGAAATGATATGGTCATTGACTTGCCAGTGTTTTCAAAACAATTATTTACGATCTATCCTAAAATGATGTGAGGATTTTGTAGATAATTTTAAAATTTAATATTTTGCACTTTTACTACATTTGATATAAAATAATTTACCTATTGACTTCATAATATTATTTACCTTTTTTCAACATAATATTATATCAACTTGCTATTCATGGTTTACGCAATAAATTCAAAGCAAGATTACTCACATAGTTTTTTTTTGCTAGTGTTTTTATGAAATGGCTTCAAATATTTTGACAGATCAAGACATAAAGAATTGCAATACAATCCAGATTCTTTTCGTGAACTTACCGTAAATTATTTTAGTAGAGATAATAAATTACTAAAATAGGTAGGTACCTACATAATGATTTTAATGTCGATCGTAAAAAAAAACAATTCAGAATCGCTGTACAGGATGCATGGTACGAAAAATATATTGAAGTAGGTAGGTACGTAAAGTGTTTCTCTGAATTCACGGAAAGTGTATTATCTCTTATATAAAAATGGAACGCTAATTTGCGCGGTCATCGTATGGGTAAGAACACGTTGAAAGCCGATTACGATCCGCGCCGACCAGCTCAAAGATTGTTGTCTATGGTTTCCATGCATTTAAATGGGCATCTCGGGAAGCGGGTTCCTGCTTTTTCTGTGGGTTTCCCCATTCAAATGCATAGTAACATTCTTTGCGCCGGTAGGCGCTAGTCAGAATCGGCATTCTACGTGTTTCTTACCCTATGAGAACAGCTGAACTTATATCGCCCATTTTTTTGTCGTGTTTGCTTTTGTCTGAAGAGTCTTATGAAAGAAAAAAGTTGCACGGAATAAAAATAAAACTTCCATATTATTATTAGATTTTTTCTAATTTTGAAATTAAATTAGGCGTTTGACAGGAATCAGTTGTTTGATGAATGATACGATTCACGGAATGCTTATAGTAAATAATATAATGATATGTTTTATAACAGATGCAGCGGTTACAGTAGTTAAAAAGGTAATAATGAATTGTATCATTATACTAATTCAAATTCAATAATATAAGGACCACGTCGTCGTCTGTGTTAAATAACTTTAAACTGAAATCAACTTAAAGTTATACATAAAATCTCGAACATATTATTTATATTCCAAGGCGGGACGAAGTTTGACGGGTCGGCTAGTTCAAAACTATATTATTATTATTATAGATTACGCAATAGTTTCGTCACGTGTATTGGAGAAAGTAGGTTGGGTTGGGTATACCTACCTACGTATATATTCATACACGCTGCACCGGACCAGCTCGCGGTGTATGTATGTTTATTGTATGAAACGATGTCGTCAATAAATTAAATTTTTACTACGTAAGAAATACGTTCATAAATAAAAAGTGTCACTATAACTTTTAATATGATATACCTAAATAATAAAATAATAAATGGATCATCTACTTACATAATTATTATGTGACCGATATATTCTCACCTGAAAGGTTATAATTGTGAAAACTCCTATAGAATCCCTCATCTTCACCTAACCTTTCATGAATATGTCCTTAATGTGATTGTTACCTGTCATGTGTTGACACCCGCATAATATAGTGTAGGTATACTTCGCCCTTTTGTTGTGGACAAACCGACCCAAACTCGATCCTTCGTATAAGAAACTTAATATCATATTGAAGTGGTCTTTATAATAAATTCAACAACAATATCAAGGTACATATTATATTATATTTGTCCAATAATGAGATTATTCCATGATACTAAAGATTTATCAACTTTTACCGCCCACATAATTTGAATCATGAGTAAATTTACCTTGAACATGAAAAGAGAGATTTAAATACTACTTAATATAAGTCACATTTTGTGTTTTTCAGATCTCCCCGGTGTCGGCTTCTCTGTACTGGGCTATCCGGAAGAGTTCTTCCTTTCGATGGTCTATGGTTCATTGCGTGATACTGTAATTCTAAGGGCGTCTGCATTATTTCTAAGCTAGGGTATCATCTACCGGCACCTTGACTATTATCCCTTCATTATAAGAACCGTCTTCATTGCTGCAAGTTCCCCAGGTAGGTTTTTCTTACTTATTGGAACATTCATTCAGTATCCTTAAAATATGTCTCAAACATGTCTACCTCCTTTCCATAATGTTGGAAGTAAGGGTCTGCGCTGGGTGCGGAATACATTCCTGTGTATTTTATTTTACTGCGTCAAATGCACACATTACGAAACAATGCAAGTATTTTGATTTTTTTAAAAACAAATAATTAAAATTCAATCTATGTAGGTAGTTCAAATCTCTCAACCCGCGTAACAATACGAACGAATTCTCGCTCGTATGTTTAAGTAGGTATATATGTATATTCACTTTGCAGAGATTTGGCTAAGTCCTCTTCCAGTTTTAATCGTATATTTCCACGAGCTTTGTTTCATCCAGAAATGTTATTTTGCCATCCTTATCTGCCGAATGCAAACAATGGTGTCATCATACGTACACTCGGTAAATTTATTCCGTTTGAACACAATCCTTCTACTATGTCATCATTTTCATTTGTCCGCAACATGTTAATTAACGAATCAAAAAAATCACTCGAGTCCGGGTGGAGGTCTTTAATAAAATTTAAAAAAAATAACATGTACCTACATAGTACATTTCGATTTAAATACTACCAGCATTATAAGTAGCAGAATATAGTTTCTGATTTTTCGAGTCCCAAATCGAATTACCTACACTTGCCAATCAGCATAGCAAGGGCTTCGAAGATTTTCTGGCAATAAAATTACCAAAGTGGTTTCCCATTGCCTCATTTTCGTTTTCTAATTTGATCACTTTTTCAAGGATACAAAATTCAATGCTGAACTGTAAAACCACCATTAACAGTTAAAAATACTCCTAAGTTGAAAATGATGAATTCGGATGTGACATTGCCAAACTTACCAATCTGCTTGATGAGCATATCCGTTCAGTCAATAGTTTCATTAGAAGATTTCATTTCAACTGAGTCCATTAGAACCCATCTAACTTAGGTACAGCCCGATCGTATTGAGTCGTGTAACGGATCCGACGGATGTCGTCGCCACTGTTCCTACTATGTCGTTAAGGATTCTTGTTGATATAAAATGTTCAGCCAGCAAAACACGGGACATTTTGTTGGATCCGATACACGACAAAGGGGAATGGGCACACTACAGATACACCCAACACTCTTCTCTCCCACTACCTAATGAATATTTTATTCTTCTTTTGTCGCTTATGGAATCCCCTTGAGATCAATGAAGTACTTCAGCGCTGCATTTATGATGGCCTAAGTTTTATATTAAAAACTGTCGTCGTAATTTTTGTGGCCGTACAAACTTTTTATATTTTTCAAGTGTAGCAAAAAAGAACCACTTGATATAAAAAAAGGTTGTATTTACCTGAACAAAGAGTATAAACTACTAACACAGCCCAAAAATGAGCCACCAAAATATAAAGAATTTCCATCAGCTTTCCAGCGCAATCCTTAAGAAATAATTTAATGTTTTAATGTTTAAATTGCATTGGTCAATATCCCGAGAGTGGATTGCCGCGTTACAAAGAAGAAGAAGAATGTTTAAATTGAAATAGCGTTATGAATCCTGAAAGAAAATAATATATAACGATAGAACAAGTGGAGAACTTTGATAAGAACCAAAAAAATGTATTTTAAAATTTATAGCTGTTTCGTACCTAAAGGCTAAACATAAAAAAAGTTTCTTTATGTGACTATGCGAATGAAACTTTAATAATCTTTCTGTATTATTAATCGATTAACGATATTTTGTAGTCTATACAATAATAATAATAAACACCAACATTGGTATATTATTTACGTATAAACATCGCGTGCTTATATAGAAAAAAAACTCCATCAAAACTTAGTTGAATATACTAAGCTTTCATATTATTAATAACACAACAATAGAGCTATAGTAAGGCACGAAGAACTAGCCAGACTTCATAAACCTACACTAACTAATTTGTATTCACCAACAACTACATCAATATCTAAGCTACCTCTATTGTGATCTACTAAATTTCTCGGAACATTTTCATAGAAGCCCTGCTTGAATTTCTTACACCGGTACCTACATCAATCCTACATTTATATCATCAATCTTATTTCTCTCTCAACTTACTTGTGTACATCTGCTGTTTATTTTGATAATAATTAATGAACTTGTATTATTGTTCCTTACTATTATGCAGCTCATACTGTGGAATCGATATCTTATTCATTATCTTTTGTCTTTCAAAGCAAAAATGTATATATTTGTACTAATAATAAATTATTAAAACTGAAGTTTTGCACATTAAATTTGTTGAAAAAATAAAAAGCGGGTCTTGTAATGAGTTTTAAAAAGACCAAAGAGATAGCCACAGAAGACTCCCAAATTAAATCTGATTCAAAATATCCAAGATCCACTGAATGAAAATATCCTAAAATACATGTCATAAGACAAGGAAGAGAAAACCAAGCCGCTGAGGTGAAAAACCATTCGAATAAAGTTGGGCAGCCATCTAGATATTGAATCATATTCAAAACTGCAAAATCCCATGATCCATAAGCGCAGGGTATATGGTTGTGATTTGTGAAGGCATTGGGCAGAGAACTAAGGTCGCAGATGTAGCCCAAAATATCGCTTCCCTCAAATTGAGGTGGGCACTGGTCAGGTTATATGGCAAGAGATCAGGAAGAGAAATGGCCAAAGGGGGTCGAAAAATGGAGACGCAGAATGACTACCAGGAGCGTTGGGAGATCACCACTACGGTAGAGGGTCGTATGGGTAAACTTGGTCCAGAGAGCCCAAGATAGAGCGGCATGGAAGGAGATGTAGAAGGCCTTTGTCCAAGAGTAAAAATGTCCGGCTGAGAAGAAGAGGAAGACGAATAATAATAAGATAAACTTGTTCAATATTTTGACAATGTACCTAAATGGTTAACATCAATAGTCATAAAGAAGATGGTTTATGTGTATTGGATAGCAGCGTTAGACTGCCTTACAAACTTTGCTATGTTTACTATTGCACTCAATTGAATATATTAACCATACGAAACTCCCAAGAGTATGATAAAATGACAAAAAATAACGTTATCAACATGGAAGAACGTCGAATAGTTTCGTCGAACTCTTGAAACCGAATAAAAAAGAAGATGATACATATTATGCTGAATAAGCTACTTATACAAGCTTTTTTCACTTCAAATTAGACGTTATTAAAAATGGATTTTTTTTAAATCTTTTTTTTTTGTCTATTTTTATCGAGTGAGTTTTGGCAAATCAATTTAAAACTATTACAAAATATTCCACTTTTATTTTGATTTGAAAATTGTCCACTTTGACATAAATAACATGTCGGTTCTTGAAAATGTATTAGTGTAAGCGCTTTAAAATAAATATCAACACTAAGATCCACCAAACAATTTATTACTTCGGAGCCATATGATTGATATTTAAAAGCGTTAATTAAAAAAGTTCAATCAAGGCAAGATTAAAATTTTGAAATTTCTTGACCATTAACTCATAATTCAGAAGTATAATATAATGTCCTTTTACCAAAATATTATGCTGTGTACTTTTGACAGATTCCTGTGTCTTTAATTCTTCTTTTTTCCAAATTTTTAACTAAAAAATCTAACTTACATTTTTCATTGTTGTATCGAATAAGTTTTCCATCAACTTTATTAATATTTAGGTAGGGACCTACATTCTTCATTCTTGGTTTTACTTTCATCTCTTCTCCGCATTTTTTGCACGGACATTTCATATCATTTATATGCTGAAATTGTTCACCAAATATTTGGATTGTTAGCAGCCTTCGCAAAAGCTTGTATTATCATAAAATATGCATAGCTCGAAAAAGTTCTTTTACCCAAGTAATCAGAAAAGCAAATAATTATTTATGAGGTTTTTTTTAATAATTCCTGTTATACAATGATAACACCAAGACAAGTGCAAGGTCTGCCAAACTTGGGGAAACCAGAATATTAAATCCGTGTGATAGATTGGGAATGTGTGGTGGTTAAAAGGATAATATTATTTTTATCAGTTTTCCTTCATATTCTCGTACTAAGTAGACTGGTGAATTGCTTTTCCAGTTTTCTCAATAGGTTAGAGTCAATATCATAGGTCTATTTGATTTTTTTTAATTTAGTTTTCCCGACAGACTTTGTTTAGTGGTTCTTACAATGAATATAGAATTCGAAGTTGTAGGTATAATGATTAATCAATTACCTTTTAACCAATGTTATTCTCGTTATTCCTACATATCTATAAATCTTATTTAAGCCATAAAGTTTTCTTTAGCATAAAAAATTAAACAACTGACAGTTCTTGTCAAACTCCAAATTGGCATCCAAAATTACAATTCAATATTGTATAAAGCACTCAGAAGGTTGCTTTAAGATTGCTTAAATTTTCTAACGTGTGTGCTATTTTCTTGATTTTTTTTATTTCATTTACCTAAATCTTCTGTAATAGTAAACAAGAAGAAAAAATAACTAGCGAAATCGGTCCAACAGTTCACGCGTGATATGACCATGAAAAATAGGGCTAAAATAGAATAAATTCTTTATATACTGAATTAATTCTTTTTTTATCTTATACATAAAACTAGATTTAGGTATTTAAAGAATTTATGTTTTTCTGCGTACCTACCGTAGAACCACCGCGAGGTCGATGATCAATTCTGCAGAAATCTCTGTTACAGCTCATCTCCTTTCTCCCCTTCTCCCTTTCTTCCCTCTGCGTAGCCTTTTAGTATAACAATTGGTGGGGAGAATAGAAAAAATAAATAAAACTATACAGTCTGCTATAATATGACCCAGTATTTTGAGTATACCTTTAGCGTTTGTTTTTTGTTAGTACCTACTTAGAATTCGACAAACAATTTTCATTTGTCATATAGAGCAGCATAAATATTTTACAAAATTATATTTTGAAAAAATCTCTCCTATGGGGTTTTCAAAAAATCGGACTAATCGATTCCACAAACTCATTATCAGTTGTAAATAACCTGTCAGCACAAACAACGTTCTTCTGTCGTGTTACACTTCTCTCAATACTTCTGTATGAGCATCGCATACATTTTCAAAGTAAGTAATGTAATCATCCAACTCCATGCATACTAATGAAATACTTCGCATTCCGTCCTCGTCCTCCTTTGCAACGTTTTAAATTTAAAATAATTAATATTCACGAAAGAACAACTTTAACGGTTGTAAAGCCTGCACTTCGTTTCGACACATATTCACACTGTGTACTTTATAATTAAATGTAGGTAATTTTCTGCCCTTTCTATTATATATATTTGTTTCACAAAAGCCAATTAAAGTTTGTACCTACTGATTTAAGCTACTTTAAATGTTACGTGGACAGAGAGGAATGGAGGATGAGATCCAATGCTATTGCTGCAAACCAATCCCAGGATTGAAACTGCAGAAGAAGAAATGTTACGTAACTCTTTTGAAATAAACTGTATGCACGGATGAGGGTTCAAAGTGCCTCAGGCATTTGGTTGTTATTGCAAGTAAGGCATTAAAACCTTAGTTTTGCCTGTAAGAAAAAGTTGTATTTTCTCTAATCGTTGACACCTCATGATACGAGTTTTATTCCTTCGTTAACTTTGCCCTTATATTATACAATGATATTGCCCTTAAATTATTGACTTCAAATTATAATTTAAAAAAAAACTTTTACCCTTTTTAATCCATATTTTTTTTAAATACTAAATATAATAATAAACAGTAATAAAATAATTTAGAAGTGGTTGGTAGCCTGGCGGATTTTCGCTTAAAAATTACCTACAAAAAAGTATGTTCAATAACTCCAATACGAGTTAAACTTACTTTTCAAGCTTGTAACAGACGTTTTTCTATGTGGATTATAATTCAAATTAGGCGCGCGCCCGACGCAAAGAAGTTAGTTCACACTGTCGGCGTTTGGGGGCGTTAGTAGTGACGCGAGTCGAGACGGCGAACACAATGTAGGTACATCTGAAATAGCTAATGGCCGTCATAGCCGGATTATAAAATGTTCGGCGGTTCTGTTGAGGGAACCTTTCGAGGTTAAATCTGTGAAGGGAGAGGTTTCCCTCTGTGTGTGTTTTCTGATATTAAGCAGAACGATGTAATTGCGTGCTAAGTGTGTGTCGGAGTTTAAGTTTAAAGTGATTCTAATCGTTACCCGCCGTAAACAGAAGAAGGGCGGGTACTAATCTGCGAGTCTAAAAAAAAACTAAATCATTCTGTCGGGCGCAGCCGTGATCTTGAAGGTTAGCCATACGGGTTCTATACAAAGCGTTGAGACTTCAGTACTGCATTCTTTCGTTCGAGTATATTAAACTGAGGAGTTCATATTGCCGAGAGGGGGTTGACGGAGGAGGTAATTGTGAGGAGCGGGCCACTTGAGGGAGGCTGCATAGTATCGAGTTATTCATTCGTGGAAGCATTCGTCGAGCTACTTTGAACGAGTTAAGTAATAAACATCCATTTGATTTTGTCTTGTGTGTTCGGCGAATTCCATCTCCTTTTCATTCGTCCATGGGAAAATATCTGGTTGGCCTTGAACTTACAACACCCACGTACCTGTAGCCGTATTGCTTTCTTATTCATTAAAAATTTATGTACATCTTAAGAATATCTGATAATATAGATGATTTGAGTTGAACTTTGATTTAATAATTGATTGAGACAACCAGTAGTTAGGATTGTCTGCTATTGGGTTTCTATTGAGAATTATGAACGTATAGATTAATAATTCGGAAACTGTACCAATCTAGCCTTTTGTAATGTTATGAATTATCGAATGAAAACATAAAGTAAAAATATGATTTATTGAATTTAAATTTATTGAAGTATAATATGTTTTATCCAGTGCTTATATTGAAACTTGAATTTATTCTAGTCGTTAAGAGACGACGATTTGATATGTAATTTGTCTAAGCAAATGATTTTTCGTTTCAATAAAAGATTCATCTGTATTATTTTTATGCTTTCTTTTATTTAGTATTTCGTAGAAGTTTCCCCGCTTGATGAGAGGAGATTTTCTTAAAGAACTCACTACCTGAGAATATTGAGTAAAGCTGGGCTGGAATTAAATTTCTTTTGTGTTGGATTAGACCAACAATAAATATACCTTTCAAAAGGAGTGGCCACAGGGGTTTGTTTGTCTGATAGTCGAAGACTTCTGGCAGACTCTCCCCGGTGTGTGGGTTCTGCTTGGCTTATCCAAGCTCAGCAGAATCCGTCACAAGCTATGAACGTGTAAGCTCATTATAAATCTTGTAGTAGGTACCTTATTCAACTTAACCTATGAATAATAAAAATTTGCCAAAAACTCTGATATGCAATCGTTATAATGCAACTATATTTGCAAATTTTGGATTTAACAAGCTTTGTCTATTAAGAAACATATTTCAAATGGAACCTTCTGTTTACATAGATCCAATTATTACTAAAAAAATATAACTTTTAGCAAACATGACTCCTATAGCAATACCGAGCCGGGCTGTCATATAAATTTCTTAATCTGTTTCCATTTCATTATTTCGTACCTTGAGGTAAAAACCTTGAGGCTGTCTTTTCTCCATTCTTTTGTGATTTTTGTAGGAACATGGTTATTTTTTAAATATACAAAATCACATTTTTACTTTAACGGCCAACTTTGTTTTTATTCTTTTTTTTCGTTGTCATTTTGTTTTTCTTTAGCTTTCAACGAGTTTTTTCAGGTTATTCATATTACAAAAGTTTGTATCCTTTGATTATAACTCTTTAGAGTAAACTTGTTTCTTTCATTTTTCTTACTAGGTAGTTGAATATGCAGGAACCTCTGCCCAAGTAATATTCCCTGTGGACATTTTTGTAGTTGTTATAATTGCAAAAACAAAGAATACCGACTTAAGGTCTGTTTTCATAGGAATACGATACTGCTATAAACAGCGGTGAATGTGTAAATGTAGACGGCAGAGCATTGTCTGTTTGATTCCTTTATGTAGGTACTGGGTTCCTAGTGGAAGAGTTGTTCCGGGTAGCGCAATACAGAGAAGCTTTCGCCGAAGTGATCGTCAACGTCGGGGTGACCTGATACGGCACACGAAGAAGAAGAATACACATTTTAAGTAGGGTGATGATCAATAATATTAAATGTACCTTTTGGAAAGCTGTCATATGTATTCTTGGTGGTAAATTGCATAAAAAAAACGTTGAAAGTGCATGACGTTGATGATAATAAAACCATTACGTAAATGCTATGTATCTCTTTAATTGTTTATCTTTTTAAAGGTTATATTTATATTTTTATTTCTTTTCTATATTTGATAGAAACTTTTCAAAGCGGTACCTATCCAGGATGGAGCCACACGGACGCACTATACATACATACATCCCTACATAAAAACGGTGCGGAAATAAAAAATATTAATGTTTTATTATTTTTTTGGGAATCCTGCGTTTATAAGTTTTGATATTTTGCCAACTGCCTGGAATGGCCATTATAGGTATTTACGAAACATCCTCTCATTAACATACGGATAACATATACGGTTATATTTCAACACCAAGAAAAGAGTTTAGTATTTTTACCATATCGCACCGTATGAAATCTGTTACCTTTTTTCGTTCAATGTTTTCCTTATTTAGTCCTGAATGACAACAATTGATTTTATGCCACTATATTCAATTCTGTACCATTTTAAAAATAATATTATTATAATAAAAAAAATAACATTTTTATTTTCCTCTACCAATATTATAATGGATAAACTGCCTTATTTATCATTTTTTTATAGATAGGTGAATACAATACTAGCTGACCCACCGAACTTCGTCCCGCCTTAAAGTCAATAAAATATTGCTGGGTAACATAACATAGCTAACATACCTACATGACTACTCATTGTGAAAAAATCAAAAGTTATGTGGTTGTAATATACAATTACAACATTACCGGCATCTGTGGAAACGTAGGGAAATCTATAAATTCGTTCTACCAAAATTTATCAATCTACCAGACATCTTCCTGTTTCCCCAACAGATGGCTGTGGCAGCACCGGTTGCAAAATCCGATCCATACTAACTTAAATATTATGTTTTATATCATTTGATATTCATTTATTCAACTTTTTATTAGTTATTCTGTTATCCGGAGCAGAGAAGAATCCAATAAATAAAACATCGGAAGAATCTGTTCAGCCGATCTCGAGTTATAAGTGTTCGCACTAACCCGACTTTCATTTATATTAGAGATATAAATATAGGATGAAGTGGTTGGTAGACTAGCGGTTACAACGACGGCTTTCGTAGGTACTATTTCGTCGTGGGTTCGATTCCAGGTGCCGACCATCTTCCTTTTCACGACACAAGTTTTATGTAGCTTATTGTGAAAGGGTCAGAGAGTGTATTTGTGTTCACTTTGAGTGAGTACAGATTCATTAAAAAAAAAAGTTCGATATAGCTAATCAAATTTACAAAAGACCTTGAGACCCATTTTGTGATGACAGTCACGTTTCCATTTATAGCTCCAAGAATAGCCTCATGGATGCCTCAGGTCCACACAAATTTCTTGATTCTTTCAAGAGTTTTCACATCCAGCGTTGCTATTTTTTTTAGGGAAAGTCAAATCAAGCATGGCACAAATAATTGAGTGTCAGGGTTTTACTGAAACTCAAAAATTCTTTTCTTGGTCAAAGAGAAAATTCCAAAAAAATAAGACCCTAGCGAACTACAATTACGAAACTTCTTCTTCATCATCAGCAGCAGACTGCTTCTGTCCATTGCTGAACATAGACTCCTCCCTCTCCTCCCAATCATCAATGTGAGCCTCCCTCGCACATCTGGATTCCTAAAACAAATTTCTAAAACAAACTTCTTAAAGTTCTTAAAACTTCTTAAACATCAGGAACCTACTGATAATTTACAAATATTGCTTTTTTTTAACAACGTGTTTGAAGGTTTGTTCCAAAAACTTATCAACTTAACCGTTGATTGAAAATCATAAAAGTTACAACGAAATAGCAGAGCTGTTGTTAGGAGCAGCATATTATAACTACTGTGGAGCTGGCAAAATTGTCGAGGCGGAGTAAATCCCGGGCAATAAAACTGGATTTAGATTTGTACCCAAAGCAGCAGCGGCCCAATATATTCTGCGGATTTAAGATAACAAGTGGTGAAACAACGCAACCCTTATCCGCTCTGTATTTCACATGCATCCCTTGTATTCGTTCCGATGAATCCCAACAGTGTATTAAAAATGTATTGGATAAAGCCAACCTACAATTACTTTACACAAAGTGTTAACAGATGTACGTACATCGACCATTATACAAAATTCGCCAGTTAGCACCTACTATCGCGTTCTATGCGACCTTTCCATACAAACGTGATATTTGTATGAACACTTATAGTTTACATAGAGAGGGAGTGGCGAATGCTAATATTTTTTCAAAATTATGCATAAAAATAGATTAAATCTATAATTAAAACATTACGTAACTACTGTAATGCTATGTATTTCATACTCACACACACTTCGATGTATTTGACACAGATGTTTTGTTTATCTGTGGTCAAATTGAGAATAGATTAATAATTTTTTTATTTAATAACCACAGAAAAAACTTTGAACATGTCAACATTTCAAATTTGACGTATCCATGTCATTGTTGTGGAAACAAAATTATTGTGGAATAGGGCCATAGAGTATAATAATGCTTACTTAAAATAATAGCGTTCGCTTTGACAAAGGAATAATAATGTTCAAACTTATAATGTAAATTAGTCATGGGCGAATTTTGAGCACTGGCCGACAACTAGTTATAAGAATATTGTATCGCGAACCGGGTTTTTTTCTTATTCGAGTTCGTGGTCTTTTTAATTATAAAACATGAGAACAGAGACTGTATCTTGGATCATGTCATTGTTTTTTTTTACATTATCAATATCTTAAATACTTATGTAATTAATATCCTCTTTTGGTAGTTGTATCGTTGATTGGTTAATTGAATATCTTTACCCATGATTCTTCTTCTCTGATCACAATCCTAGTATTGGTTGGCAGAAATTTTCCCCACAGTATTGGTTGATAACGTTTTAATTGAACTTTTTTTTTTACAAAAACATAATTTACAACGAGGCACTAATTTTTGGAACTGATATCAAAAATATATCAAGGTTGTGGTAGAAATCTATTTTAAAAAGTATTAAATTGTGGAATTCTGATTAAAAATAGATTTTTTCATTCATACAAATTCTCGCAAGTATGATTTTTTAATAGCGTTGTCGATCATTACCTTTGCATTTTATTCGTCAAAAATAATAAGTGTCGGTAGTTAAGTGTATTAAAAAAACCTACTCTCTTTTATTTATAAAGTGGAATTCTCGAGAAGATATTATGAAGAAGAAAAGGGAAACACCAAGACGCGAGAAAAACAAGATTAGCTGTTCCTTCTTTTTTATTTCAAGTTCTTCAAACGTCAATTTTCTTTGTTGAGTTCAACATTCGGGAAACAACTTGTTTGGGTTTTTTGTTGATGTTTAGACATTGGAAGCACTTCAGAAAAAAAAGATTGCTCAAATTTATGAAGGTATACACTATACAGAGTGGTTGAAATAAAAAACTATGGAAACCTAATCACGCTTAATGTTTTATTCATTTTCCTTACTTTATAAAGAGTATCCGCATGTGATGTTTACATTTCGTTATCTTAGTTTGAGAAGGTTCTTTCTAATATCGGTTGAACCATTTCACATGAAAAACTCATCTTTGCTGAATGTTAGTAGGAACCTTTTGAAATTAAAGTAAATACCGTATTTTAGCTTGAATATAACGCTATCCAATGAAACAATAAATGCGTACGGCCCTGTCTTAGCTGATCGCATGATCGCACGATCGTGCGATGCAAATTTGAATGATCGCATGAACGCGGAAGCCCTGTTCAAACATATAACATTGTATGAACGTGTCCTAACTGGGCTAACGGACAGACGTAAATTCGATCTTCCGATCGGTGCCTTGTTTGAAATGCTTGTATTTCTCTGTTGTATCGATAATTAATACGACACCTACTCTACTTGCCAAAAGTTCTTACTTACTTATCCAAATCCAAACTCCCTTAAGACCCCACTTAGGGGCATAGGGAGGGTACAAAAGCTCTCCATTGCGCTCGATCTGGCGCAACGTTAATGACCTCCTCCCACACCATGTACAGATTCCTCAGCTCTGCTTCGAAGGAGCGGAACAAAGTATGGGAGAGTCTTCCTCGTCCTCGGGACCCTGATGGGAGGAAGAAGAGCGCTTTCCTCGGCCAACTGTCATTCGGCATCCTTAACACATGTCCCAGCCAAGCCCATCTCCTCCACATAATAGTAGAGGTGATATGCTCACGCTGGGTGCGCCGGCGTATAGCGTCGTTCGTGATGCGGTGGTACCATCTTTTACCCAAAATTCTCCTGAGGCACTTCGTTTCGAATGCAGATACTTTTTGTGCCTGGGCCAAAGTCAGTTACCAGGACTCACACCCATACAGGAGAATGGGGAACACACACGCATTAAACAGTTTACATTTCGTCTCAACACTAAACGCCGACGCCTTCCATATTTTGGTCATGTTGTTGAAGGCGCCACTTGCCATACCGATACGTATCGGGAGCTCAGCCCCGAGGTCACCACTGGTGGTAATGGTTGCTCCCAGGTACTTAAATTTATCCACCCGGGAGACCTGGTGACCATCGATGGTTATCGGTAGCTGTTTATCGGGGCAGGCATTATTTGCCATGAGCTCCGTTTTACTGGCATTGACTCGAAGGCCGAGGCGTGCTGTTTCGTCGCAGAGTCTTGAAACACTGCGCTGTAATTCCTCCACTGTCGTACTGAACAACGCTAGGTCGTCCGCGTACTCCAGATCGCACAGTTCGCCCATTAGACTATCTCTCTGTGTTATCGGTATAGCTCTTGCTCCTTGCATGGACTTTCTCAACAGGAAGTCCATGACTATTATGCATATAAAAGGAGCTATAGTACTTACTAATATTCATATTTATTTGTTTGCGTTGTCAAGGAAAGTGGACGCGCGATCATGCGATGACAGCTAGGACACACAATTTTTCACCATGCGATCACAAATTTGTTTATGCGTTCATGCGATCATCGCAATCGCACGATCGTATGATCATGCAACCAGCTAGGACAGAGCTTATAAGATGATACTACGCGAAAACGTAGGTACGCATCTGAACTACAATATCCACTGGCGCTCAACTCCAAATTTAACGCGATTCGATTTTAACGGAAAAGGCTGACTGTACAGTCCACGGCGGCGTAGCGTATGCAGAGCGTACTCGTATTTTGCCGCATGGTATACGATTGCTTGCAGCTGAAACATACAAAACAATGAAACTGTGTCCACGGTGCAGCAGCGACGCGCTATACGTGCATGCATCCTACGCGACGATCCGCCGCCTATTATCGTATTGCATGCTATGCTCCTGGGCGTACCCTTGGGCGTACCCGTACAGCTAGAGAGTTGTATGTTATGGATGCAGTACTCGTCGTGGATACACTTGCAAAACGTACCTACTTTACTCGCGTACGCTAATACCGCCGTGGACAGTCAGCCTAAATGGTCGAAAAATATCGCGTTATTCAGGCTAATGCAATATTTCCATCTTTATGACAATCTTATTTTTGTAAAATATGGTTGGTTTTGAATTTATAACATTTGAAGCAACGCTGTATATGAGCTTATTTCTTACCAACTCCCCTTGAGACTTCTCGCCTCATTTGTCTTGGACACTACGAAGTTTTTTTTTGCAATTCAATGGAAGAATATTTTGCTATGTGAGTGGCAAACGTTTTATTGTTATAAAGTTCTAGAATTTTTTTATTGACAATATCAAGATATTATCAACGTCGGTAGACATTAATAGGTTGGAAGGGGTGCAGAAAAGATTTCTGCGCCATATCAATTATCTCCTGGGCATACCTAGAGGTGATTTGAACTATAACCTGTTATATAAGCTAACCGATCTGGCTCCGCTACAGAATCGTCGAGTTTATTTTGACTTAATGTTTCTATATAAAGTTATAAACTCTACTTAGACCTCCAGACCTCCTGAATGAAATAAAACTAAGAGTTCCTGCGAGAAATACCCGTAGCTCAGACTTGTTCCATACTGATGTACACCGGACAAACTATATGCGCAACATGATCCTGCCTCGTTTGCATCTGTTAGGTAACCAACATTTGGGGTCTATTGATGTATTTAACAATAACTTGTCTCAATTCAAGACACGTTTGAGGGACTCAGTGTATGGTTTGTCGCAATAGTGGTTCTTGTGTTTGCGTATGTATGTTTGTATTACATAATAATAATAATATGAAGATCCAACTGCCCAACTTTGTTGCATTCTTTTTGGCTTGCTGTTTATTCTTTGCTTATCGTTCCATCGAATTTTTTACCTATCTTGTTTTTGCATGTGTGTGCCACTTTTAATTTTTTTTTTATCCTGACAAAAGTTTACTGGATTATTGCATGTTTGTGTACCTATTTATTGCTTTTACTTATCTTATATATTATTTTAGTTACTTTAATTATCATGAAAACAATAACGTATTGAATTATTGCAGGTTTGTGTGCCCCATAATATTGTATTATATGTGTAGTTGTTGTTTTTTTATGTATTCTGACTACCATGACTTGTATTATTAGTATTATTATCTGTGCATTTATTTTTATTTTTAAATTGAATTTTGATAAATATATGATTTTTATGATTGAATTAATCTGACTGTTTTGTATGTTTTTATTATTATTATTATTGTTTTAAATTGCTTATACACTGTTTTGTTAAACATTTGTTTTATTATTCTGTTGTCATTGTTTCATGTATTTGATATTTTTATTGTTAATTAATAGTATCTATTTTTTGTTAAATTCTGATAAAGGCAAAGTGTTGCCGTATATTCACTAATAAATAAATAAATAGACCAACAGTGGTATCAGTCGACGTCTTACCGAAGGTCATGTGTTCAAATCTCGATTCCAACTATTTCCAATCTCACAACAGAAACTTTGTTTTATGTGTAAGATGTTGAAAGTGTTTTTGTGTTTACTGTTTGAGCCCAGATTAATTAAAAAAAAGCTAGGTATGTTTTTCATTATTTACCTATTACAGGACACAAAGACTTTTAACCTAATTTATAAGATTTCTTCTTTATAAATTAAGTATCTCATCGTAAACCGTCAATTGTTCCTAAAGGGTCGCGCCAATCTCATCTTCTTCTCCTATGGTTTTTATGTTAGTTTTAATTCCTTTAAAGCTATATTATTATTATAATAAAAATGGAAAGCTATTTTCGGTGGTCATCGCATCACGCGTTATTAGTAGGTACATTGTCCATATAATTTTTATTCCAATTATGAAATTTTCACAGAAACTGTCAATTGTTAGATAGTTGGTGCGAATTAACAGAATGCGGATGGAATATGTATGGTTTAAAACAGACACATTGGTCGAAATTACATTGGCCAAATGATAATTAATTCATCACCATACAAATTCCAATTCAATATTCATAGTTAGGATCACAGGACAACATCTGTCTGGAAAGCTGGTCTTCTATATTATAAAAATGGAGAGCTATTTTTCGATGTCATTGCATCACGCCTAAACGGCTGCCGGCTGGAACGATTTCGCTTATTATTTTTTGTCGTACTGCCTTTTATCAGGAAGGTTCTTATGAAAGAAAAAAAATATGAAAGTGGCGTGAAAAATGATAAAATTAAAGAAAACTCTAAGTAGGTAACCTTCTTAGTACTTTTTACAATATGATTTCAATCTAATTTTAAAAAAAAATTGGCATTCGATAGAAACTGACTTTGTTAGTTAGTGCGATTGACAGACTGTGGATGGAAAATATATGACTTAGAATAGATGCATATACTAAGGTATATTTCCTTTTTTGATTTGAATAAGTGTAATTATGTAGCGCTACTGTGTAACCCAATCTTTTATTTTCTACTAGCTTTCCCGACAGACGTTGTCCTGTGGTTCTAGCCCGAAGTGGCCCGTTAATATGTTCATGGTGTGCACTGCGCCCCCGTTAAACAATACAAAATTAATTCGATTGAGATAAGCTAATAAAATAATAACATTAAACAATTTCTGAAACATCCCTATTTCATTCGTTTTCAAAGCTCTGGCGGGAACAATTGAGAAAAATGCGCTCGCGCACACACCTTACCTCGCCTATTAGCAACACGAATGTGCCCGATAATATTGTATGGAAATTTTCTAAAACTATCGACACGGTGCGGTGGAGTAAGTGGGATGGGCCACTGCAAGAGCGTATGAGAGAATGATAGGGAACTACCCGCGATGTCGTGGGCGCGTCCCACGTAACCTTTCCATACAAACTTAAATATTGTACCTATTTTACACCATTTCTTATCATTTTTTTTTAACTTTTTATTAATTATTTTGTTATCCGGAGCGGAGAAGAATCCAATAAATCAAATATCAGAAGAATCTGTTGAGCCAATCTCAAGTTATAAGTGTTCGTACTAACCCGACTTTAATTTATATAGTAGATTGTATGAAATTGTATATTGTCTTTGATTATTATTTTTGTGAGGTTTTTGTTGTTTTTTATCACTTTTCTTTTGTACATGATTTATAAATATTGTTAACGGCACATAGCCGTGAAAAAATAAATAAATAAATAGAGATGGTTGATTGACCAGCGGTTACGACGCCGGCTTTCGCACTGTTTCGTGCGGAGGTCGTGGGGCCGTGTCGACCATTTTTCGCTTTCACGATTCAAGCATTCGCTTACTGTGAAAGATGTCAAAAGTGTATTTGTGTTCACTTCGAGTGAGCACAGATTCATTAAAAAAAAACTGAAATAAATATCAGTAGATATTACATTGGTTAAAACATAATTAATTTATCGTTATACAAATCACAATTGAATTTTCATAGTTAGGAACACAGGACAACGTCTGTCACGAAAGCTAGTAATTTATATTTACAGTCCTGTTTCGAATAATTTATTTATTGTAATAAAAACTTAATATTTCTCGTCAAAATCATTAAAGCTACTTTGTACAGTGTAGTACTAAAGTTTCTTGAGGAAATGAAATATGTTTGTAAGTCACGGATAGTTTGGGAAGATATGTAATATCTTTAGAGTCCATTCCTAGGAGAGAAGCAATATCTAGGTTATCTAATAGCTCGGGTACATTGTAACAAATAATATAATAGGAGAATAATTTAATTTGTGACGCACTCACTTGAACCTTGGAGAAATTCTCACTCTTGAGATTGTTATCAGACATAACATTTATTACGTATATCGTAATTTCATTATAATGATGTTGTTCTTGGTATGTCTTAAAGTTTCTCGCAAATCAATGCATTCATTACTTAACCCTATCACTAGTTATCATTTTTTATAATCAATCATACTTTAGTTTTCACTTAGGTACGACGTGGATTTTTTATCGTACGTATGAAAAGTCTTCAAGAAGAAATGAATTTGTATTTGTGATGACTTTATCACACTAATATGCTTCAAGGTTGCGATTAAATCATGTTTAACACGATGTATTTTATTAAATTAGGTACAGGCATAATATGTAAGAGAGACCTGTACAAAAATGTTCCCATGAGGTAAAACTATCCCGCGCGATTTTAATTATGACCACTAATTCCACCTAGTGTTTTTACTACTAACGTTCTCTAAACAATGTGTTTGACATATTCTGACAGTATTGGAAATTTCTTATTCATTTAGGCAGTATCAATATAGATGCATTTCCACTTATTTCCTTGTGTTTGGATGTTTATTCTGATAAGAGCTCTGATGTTTTCACTGTTCAAAGCAAGGATCTTTTCTCATCTCTGCCTGAAGCCTGCTTTTAATTTTTGGCAACAATTAGAACGATTTCACCAGAGTTAAGTAAACACTATGTATTTGTTAAGATACATAACTTACAATCCTAAGCAAAAAACGTACTTTGCTAATCCCAACACTTTGAGCTTAATACATTTGATTAATTGTTCTAGCTTTATATGTATCATAATAAGGTACGCCTACATGTCATCTAACATCTCCTCTAAGCCGTTCACGTAAGTGCCTCTATAATATGATGATGAAATGTATATTTTATGGTTCACGTGACACCCGCTGTACTTTTGTGTAAGTTCTTAGTGGCTTAGTAGGGAAGGATACATTATTTCCTGGCGTTTGTATGTGCCTTCAAAGATATTATTATAGGTACAGTCACGACATGTACTTTTACGAAGACATTCACTTGAAAACTTATTCTATTCAGGTTAAGTCAATGAAAACATCTGCCAACTGGTAAATATTTGTTTCAGTTGCTGAACATAGCCTATCGAATTGTGATTTTTTTTTTTAAATGAAAAGATGGATCTTTTACTATATGGTCTGGATACTCTATGACCGTGAACGTCAGTGGCAAATATGGCGTAGTGCATCGTGTCGTATTTTTTCGTAATAAATTTACAAATAGCCTTCTTCAAGAAATATTATATAAAATACATTTTATATTATATTATACAAAAGATTTTTAATCCCGATGATAGTTCTGAGATCATATAGCGTTTAAACATAAAACGGTTTTAACTTTATATCATACCTGTTATTCAAGATATGCGTAGGTATTTCATTATGTGGTTTAAATTGACCACTCATCCAATAATCTTCCTCGAATTGATAAGAATAAGTATATGTGTAATTTATTTTTAATAAATATTTTGAATAAACAAAATGTATCAAATATTCCCATAAGGTAATTCCATAATGCCGTGTAATAAATGTGCGCGATAAAATACCACCAACCTTTTATATACCCGTGGTATATTCCCCGCTATGTAACCAATCGAAAACATCCTTCCAGAACAAAGACAATAAATACCTAATAATCTATTTCATTGTTGTTATTTATGTTATCCATAATACCTATACAGGAATTTCGAAAATTTTGCAATTCTATAACAAGGTAGCTATTATTTATCCATTACATTTTACAATATAATGAGGTGGTTGGTAGTCCAATGGAATCAGTCGACGGCTGTACTACGTACACCATTCTGAGGATTGTGGATTTGAATCCCGATGCGGACCATTTCCACTTTTACAAAACAAGCTTTTCTTTATGTGAAAGATTTCTAAATTATATGTGTGTTCTCAAAGCCCAAATTCAGTGAAAAAAAAATAAAAAGAGAATTCTTATTATAATAATCTTTTTTCGAATACCTATGAACGTCATTTTTGGGACATTTGAACGATAGGTATAATTTTTATAGAAACTTTTTTCGGCCTACCAAAAATGAATGTTGTACCCCTACTATAAGATTTCGATGATCGAATCTCGTAACGATTTCGAAAGAGTTTTCATTCAAAATGATCGGACGATTCGATTGTTTGAACACTATTTGCACGTTAATAAATGCTTATTAACTGGCAAGAAGCTCTTATTAAACTCGTACTACCCCCACTGAATAAGAAAACATGCATTTTAAAAAATAAAGACCATAGAAGATTCATAGACCTTGGTGGAGGATATTAATGTGTTTGAAAATGAGAACGTATGAGTTTTTTCGGAACAAGGTAACCTCATTGGTTCTCTGGGAGACAAGAGAAATCCACGTTTTGTTGACAGTTTGCATTCTTAAAACTGCTGTCTATTGGTGAAAAATATCTTTTCATCTCTAAAAATATCTCTGAAAATTTTGCTTATCGAATCAATTAAACTCTTTTCAGACATAAAAATACTCTGTAAAGTGTTATCCGCGTGGTTACAAATTCAGGGTAATTTAGGCTAATCGCTGTACTGGGTGACTTCACCGTGATTTTGCATAAAATTTCTCTTGAAAAGGGTAGAATTTTCCGCTCTTGATTCTAATCGATTTACCACAGAATAATAATCCCGATCCACCCCTTCCTGACAATGGGCGCCAGGACCTACCCTGGAACCATTAAATGGAGCGTAAGGAAACAAACAAAATAAAATTTTCAAATGCTGGAATTTCGTAAATAATTTAAGTGTTATTATGAACAGAAAATAAACGGATGACTTCCTATATTAAGAAAGACGTAATTAATTTCTTTATTTACAAACCAACACTTTAAACCGGAAAAAACTAGTGAATAAAAAATGTTGAGGCGCATTCACCAAAAACTCTCGCCCTTGTTTTTGTAATTTTTTTTTATTTGGCCCAAAATATTTTTTCTGGATCTGTTTTAAAATTTTTGAATATTTCTGAAACACTCTGAATGAATTTATAAATAGGTTTACATAAAACTGTTTATTGAAAATATTTTTTTGCAAATATCCATTTGATCGACGCTGTGAATATTGATACCGAGAGCTGAAACTTGATTTTTTGCTTAATTGTCAGTAACTATTACATGGCGCTTCATTTTTTTACTCTTTTAATAAAATAGCGTTTGATACGAGTAGAAAGGGGAACACCTATTAAAAAATATCTTTTCTCTTTTGTGAAATTATTCATACTCAACGAGATGCTTTAATTCTAGTATAATATTTATTTATTTATTTTAGTCATCCCAACACCAAAAAAAAATCAAAAACATAATATGTAAGTGTCATTCCAACACCAAAAGAAATAAAAGTTATAAGTTAGAAGACGGAATCAAGTAGTAGGTGAGTGATGTTCATTTCATTAAGTTGATTAATTGAAATAGCTATTATTAATTACATACATAGGTATACATGAGGAAATATCCATTGTATTCAGACAATCTTTTTTCATTTCGTCTGATAAATATTATAGTTTCTTCTATTGTTTAAGTAGCGTCTCTAAATAAATCTTTCTTAGTGCTTGTTGTCCTACTGTGTGGTAGGTACATTACATCAAAATATCAGCTCATGATTTTTCCCCTCTATCGTGTGTTTATCTCCCTAACTGCCTGGGCATTTATACCATTCTTCCCCCATTTTCATTCCGCATGCTTGGTCGGATTTCCTCTTGTTATTCTACTATGTGAAATATCTGGTCCATTGATTTATGTTGATGTTATGAAAATGAACCTCTCTGTTCTGATCATAAGCATGATAATGACCTTAAGTTGAACTCTCTTTATAACTTCTAGAGAGTTTGTTGAATAGAGATTACAGAATGATATTAATATGTCACAGTAATGAAATTATTGATGGACATAAATAATTAAGGTTGGTGAAACTTTCTCTACGTAAGGCGAGTGTGAAAAGATTAGTGAGTGATTAAAATCTAATGAATTCGTATGTTGCACTTTAATGGAAATTCTACAAAGATAACTTCAATGGATACAAAATGTAGCCACACATGGTGAAAAAAAGATTGAAAATATTGAATTAAAATTTATGTAAATTCTATTTTATGTATTTTCAAAGTGTGTAAAATATTATCTTCAAAATCTTTAATATAAAATAGTGTAAAGGGCTGATACAGCAAGGATGATTAGTCTCCTGTAAGTAAATACTATTTCTGTACATGCAAAGGCAGGACTCACTCCCATAAATTAATGAATACTTTTGTTTCATTTTTTATCAAATTATTAGATGACTCAACTAACATACATGACTACTCATTGTGAAAAAATCAAAAGTTATACGGTTATAATATTATGAATCAGTTATTTCAAAAGCACCAAAACTCACCCATTTATATATCAGATATATCTATATTAATTTTTTATCATCTGACTTATAAAAAAGTACTAACAGACTTTATATAAGTCAGACAGCCATCTATGAAAACATTGATCTATAGAATCTTTCTACCAAAATATCAATCTACCAGACATCTCCCTATTTCCCCAATAGATGGCGGTGGCAGTACCGGTGCAATCCGTTCAATACTAACTTTAATATTATATTTTATATAATTTATTATCCATTTATTCAACTTTTTATTAGTTATTCTATTATCCGTAGCGGAGGAGAATTCAATAAATCATATATCGGAAGAATCTGTTCAGCCTCTCTCAGCTCAGCCAGCGATCTCGAGTGTTCGCACTAACCCGACTTTCATTTCTAATACAATTAATAAATACCACCAAGCACCTTCGGCCCAAACAATCGAACATTTATATTAGAGATTACATAATTATGTTGTACTTTATTATTTTGAATATTATCACTAGTATGTAACGAAATACATGGAAAACTTATCTATAGGTAGGCTTTATTCTGTTTTATTTTTCGAATTGAGCAACTTTGTACAAAGCGGATTGTTTTTGCTCGTCTTTTTGTTCTTTTGCGCTCATCCATTATTATGGCTTTATGAAATTTTAATCTTACATAAAAACCGAACTTTAATTAATTTATACCCACGGAAAAGGTCTATAAGATTTTTCTATCCTTACAATAAGACTAAGCCGAAAACACAATCTGGAGGTATAATTTATTACACTCACGTCATCCCGTAAAGCCGTATGACTTAAGCCAAATATCGGTAAGGTTTTGCTCCTATTCTAAACCAACCAACCGACTTCACATCCAATTGTCAAGGTTCCTATTCGCTGAAAATAATGTAACTTCAAAAATATCCTCACTTATTCTATTATTTTGATATTATACGCACTACTATTAAAATATACCATCGAGACTATTCTAAATATGCTTTTGTTTTCTTTAAGTATATAAGCATCACCAAAAATAGCAACAATTAATAAAAACAATAGTAAAGGCGCTGTGCTTTTATGATGAAAACTCTAGCTAATGTTTTTTTAAACTACCACACCGCTGCTTAAGGGGAAGACCTCCATTGTTTTCTATCCAAACTAACTCCTTTCCTTTTTTTGCTGTCGATTTAGATTCTCAACCTGAACCCCTAGTATAAGTTTTCGATGATCGAATATAGAAACGATCGTCGAAAGAGAAAATTTTCCATACAAAATGATCGAATGATTCGATCGTTTAATTTTATAACACTATTTGCACGGTAATAAGCGCTTATTAGCATGAAATAAGCTTTCGATAAAACTTGTACTAGCCCCACTGTTTATTTTTATCATTTTTGAACTCCTTAAGACTGTTTATAAAATATCATTTAAAAAAATCTAAATCTCTAGCAACAAATATCCTATAGTACCTACCCACCTAATTCACGGCTGTTTTGAACATCCGACCCTATCAAATTGGATGGGTTCCGATATTATTGCGTAGGATCCAACTTTTTGTTCACGCTCGTATATTAGTTGATACCAGCACCAACCGAATGAAACGTCGGATAGCTTCCTCGCAACACTATAGGTATGACTACCCAACACCCATTTCTCTATTGCTTGCGGACCAACCAAGTCTATACACGTGTTTTATCTTTTTTTTACTTTTAATGTGTAAAAAATGGCACAGTGCCTACTTAATTGTAGGTATACATTGTTAGAAAAAATATTTTGGAAAGTTTTACCGAGTATCATGTAAAAGATCACTTACATTTCTCTTAGAAGAAATACCAAATTAATTTTGTTCATTTAAAATTGGTGTGTTTTTTATGTAAAAATTCAATTAATTTTACAAAATTATTATTTTTGTTGATACAGTATTGTGTCGATCGGGTCGGATCTTCAGAAATGCCGTCATTGTATTAGTAGGTACAAAGAGACAAATAAATATTTATTTCGAAATATAATATACAAAAATCATATAAAAAGGAAGTTTAACGAATTGTTTCCGGTCCATTTAATATTAATACCTGTTCTGATAAGATAAAGGACACTAGCGATATTAACAGTCTTACAATAAATTCCTCGTTTAAACGTGTCTGCCTCTCTCTTATAACAAGTAACATGTTTTCTTACAAAGTAATTCTCTGATTGTATAAAAAGTGTAAAAGGCGACGTTATTCTTAAAAATTTATATAAATCTTTTCACGATCGATTGTTGTTACCAATAAAATTTATTCACGCTCGTTAATTTTACGACGGCAACGAAGCGGTTAAAAGCTACATTTTACGCTAAAAATGTTGCATAATACCAGGAGCTCGATGAAATGTACCATTTCCATGGTTTCATAAAGCCCTGATTACCTATCTATAAAGCGGTAATGTCATAAAGCGGGCGTAATCTTTGAGAAGTAATAATACTAGAGAAATAATGTGCTTCTGCGTATGGCCCCAACAAGTCCCACGTGACTGCTGTTAAACTCATACAAACTGTGACGTTTGTCGGGAGAGGTGAGTACGTAACATTACGATTTTTTATTTTCAATATTTTAGCGTTAACATTGAGGAATTTTATGTTTTAATCATACAATTAGTTAAAGGAATTTCCTATGGGTTTTTTGTACATAAAGTTATTTTGAACATTTTCTGCGTAAACTGTGTGCCATGGTGTCTTAAAGAGAGGTATTTGACACCGTAATGGTTATCTACTTACTTTCCCTCCATGATAGGATCGCTATACAATGGAAACATCTTCTTGGGAATCAGCGCATTAGGATCGCCTAGAGTTTTTATGTTAGAGCTCTATAGGACGCCGACTTTAAAAACCCTGGTGACCCGTCTGCTGGGTCAAACACATTATCATCATAACAAACAAAGCCAGTCTGAAATATTTTTCTAGCAAGATTGAAGGAGCAAAGAGGTCAATGTTATTTTAGGCGTATAATAAAATCAACCCTTGCCTCACATGAATTTGGTTTTATAAATGAACTTTCTCAAAAGGCATTCAAGTATTAACAAAAATTATTGTAACAATCTTGCATTATGGTTCGTACAAGGCAGAAAAGATTACTTATTTACTCTTTTCATTCTAACTTACTTTATAATATGCTTAACTAAACTAGATTGTTATTGAAAATAAAATGATAATAGTTAAAGCTCTTCATAGTTCACCCGTTGCATATATAAATAGCTTGAAATACTGTTTTTTCTAATTACTCTTTTTGGCATTAAATATACCTACACCTACCGAATATGCTCTTTTTGTTGATTTTAATCATATATTTGCTCAAATATATTTGATTATTCAATATGATCATATAATATGCTACTTTAATATATACTATAAAACTCTTTAAGTATATATTGTAAACTTAGTTTATTGTATTTTCTGAATAAGCACGTACGTATAAGCTAGAAGCAGCAATTAAGACTTGGTTGTGAGGAATGACATCATGGTTTTTCTTATTGTTTACTCCATGTCTCGTCCGAAGATAAACTTTGGTCTTACATTTAAAGTTTTCTGAAGTACACCCCAAGCTCTATGTTACTCACTACCCTTCACCCGATATGAACCACATCAAAAGTTGCCAGAGTTGCATCCCCAAGGCGTCAGCTGAAATAACACCAGCTATGCAACTATGTTTGAAATTATTGAATATCTCTTGTCAGCGTGAAACTCGTATGAAGTTTTCAATTTTACTTTATAAATCACCCCAGAAGACATCGCATCAACAAACATTCTAAAAGTGGCTTAAAAATGGGATATTATCCATTTTCATTATTAGGAGTCTAATTATTTCTCACCGTTTCAATGGTAAATATTACGCTTTTGAGCTGTCAAACGTTTTTTTGTTCTTTACATAGAGATTAACTAAACACCCTAAGACTTTTTCTTTTAACAAATAATAATTATAATATGATATATATATTCTTTTTTGAACAAAAAACATAAACAAACATGTTTAACAAGATTATCACTATGATAATATTGTAATACAAGTCACCTCCCGAAAATGAGTTACTAATTGTGCTTCGGGAGGGATAAAAATGATATCATAGTTTACATTATACCAACTATGTAAATAAAACTCTACATTATTTATTTCCACTTAAATTCTTTTGTATTTTAACACTTCTGATAATTGATATCGACCTCGGTAACCTAGTGACATATGTTACCAATTGCAGATAAAGAGGTCCAGGCTGGAATCCCTGTCGACTCAGAGATTTCCCATGTGTTTTATTTTCACTTGAAATTTCTACTCGTGGTTGGAATCCTGTCTCAGAGTGGACGGGACAGGTTGGCTGGTAGAGAATGTTTCAAGCATTTATTTATATATTCGACTATACTGACAACTTTGTACAAGTATACGAGAGTTTTCTTTCTTCTTCTTCAAGTGCAATGTCAGGTCCCCCCGACGCGTCGGGGCGTCGCGACGTCGGCTACCACTATGGCGTAGGCTTCTCTGTCCTGGGCTAACCGGAACAGTTCCTCCACTCGCTGGATTCCGGTCCACTGTCTGATGTTCCTCAGCCTGGACATCTGCCGTCTACCCACACCTCCACTTTCATCTATTTTCCCCTTCATTAGGTTGCTCCGTATTCCGTGGACCGATATGGTGACTAACACGGAGGTGTTGCGAAGAGCTGGTCTTGAGAGGGAATTGTTAAGCAGCGTCAAGAAAAGGAAAATGTCCTACCTGGGACACATACTTCGCAACACCAAATACAAACTGCTTCACCTAATAATTAAGAGTTTTCTTTATTTATAATTCCTAAGGCATAGGTATATTTAAAACAAGCCAAGGAGTACTAATTATTCAATTTATTACGTGCTTACATTGTTCCCAACACACTTGTTGATGATTCTGAAGAGATGATTTTCAAAAACCTTAAGACGATAAATAATTAGCAAGCCATTTCAGACATTATCGTTACACGCCGTTACAGCAAAACTCAAAGTTATTCATGAATCCTGATTTTTTTGTAGGTATTTGGTTAAATCTTTCAGTTCTCTTTCTTCTCTCCTAAAGCGTCTCATATTTCTACATGTTTTTTGTTTAACTTGTAATATGAAGTCTTTGTTCTATTTTTAATTTTTGCTGTAAAAAATGAGTTGAGCTAAGAAAGCCCGGAAATTATTTTCATTCTGAGCCAAAAATTTTCAGGTGAATGTTCAAAAGAGCCAAACTTAATGAAATTTGTTGGAAAAGTAAAGTAAGTCACAAAAGTTATTGGCACCAAAGCTATTTATTAATCACGATAAAAGTGACGCCAAAGCTGATTTTATCTCAAAGCAAAGAAACTTTGAAAAGATTACGTACCTACTTTCATAACGTACTTCAAAGAGCATTTCCTTTATAAGTTACCTAATCATTTTGTTCAATGTAGTGCACTTCGTTTTGAAAAATAAACCATTCTCTAAATATAAAGGCAATTTTAAATCGTGAAAGAAGACATCAATACATAAAATCTTATAAATTCAATAAATTATATACCTTTGTACGGCTATGTTTTTTTACTACTCGTAACCAATCTTCTACAAATAATGTGTAAATAATTATAGAATGTTAGCAATGTAGGTAGAATTTTAAACCCCTATTTTTATGAATCTGCATGTGCTCACTTAAAGTGAACACTAATACACCCTTCGACTCTTTCACAGTAAGCGACTTAAATCTTGTGAGGTGAAAGTGGAAGATTGTCCGCACCTGGGATGGAACCCATGACCACTATTGTATCATTGTTGATGTTTATTATTATGAATGTCTGATCCACGCGTGCCTATAAGAACAATGATTGGGTATACAAGTGAATAAAGACGAGTTGGAAGACCTAAAAGTATAAAGTAAGAGAATAGCGTTGATTAGCCTAGCGATTCTGCCGCCGCGCCGACTGTCAAAGGTCGTTTTATTCCGGGTGTCGACCGTCTTCCTTTTCCAAAACGCAAACTTTGCTCATTTATGGTGGGCCCATATTCCTGTTTTTAATAAAAGGAATGCTACATAGCTTCTTCAAGTGGTATTTTGAAAATCAGTTGCAGAAGATATAATGACTTTTCCTCTGACTTTTTTAGTGTAAAGTTATTGCCATCCACATTTTATATGAGGCATATTTGTTGTATAAACTTTCTTATGATGGTTGCTTTGATATTCAATTTATTTAATATCTACGTGTTTGTAAAATCGTTCCCTTGTTCAATTTTCAGCACCATTCAGACGTTCGTTGCGGCAATATATTTAACATTTATAGTAAAATCTATTGGTTTTTGGATCGTCACACAAAAGAGAGCGTGTAATTTCGTCAGGCGAGTGCTTGGCTTTGTAAAACGTACAATAGCTTTTGTTGTCTGGAAGCACCGTGAGATCTATAAGTTTGGAGTGATCTTTCTTCTGTATTAACCTTCTTCTTGCCATATTCAAAAGACATACAAAAGTTGAAAAGTTTTATGGGGCGAACCTTAGATAATAATATTATGATCCTAATGTATATTCGAAACGCGCTATAGTTTTCTTTGTGTCACACAAAGTAGCTGTGAAACATGTTTAACCTACAAAATGTTCTAATTGAATTTTAAAGGTGCTTACCTCGATCATTGCTTTTCATATTATGCCTCATACAAAGCAACGCAGGATTCAAAAATTCTTAGCAACCAAAATTTAAATGTCAATAATATATTTTTTTTTAAATAAAATGACACACAATACAAATACATTCTGACTCTTTCACAGTAACGTACTTAAAGCTTGTGTCTAAAAGAGGAAGATGGTCGGCACCTGGGATCAAATCCACGACATCCGCATGAGGCAGTGTGAAAGCCGGCGTCGTAACCGATAGTCTACCAACCACTTCATTTGAAGAAGATCAGTTCTTTACCTGTATTGGAATGTACTTTATTTATAATCTTTTATGAATAGTATAAAAATATACTTTATTTATTTAAAAACGTTACAAACCGAATACGTTACGAGTATTTCTACAGCTCAACAATTAAATCAAACGCGACCGGCTGACATTGAAATCAGAATTGAATTACAAGAGAAACCCCCCTGGAGAGGTTACAGATCCATTTCAGCAAAACCACGTGTGGTTGCAATACGAGTGTACCCACACCCACCTTTTCTTTTTCAATCAACTTACTTGTTCGGACTTTCATAATCATCAGATCGCTTGACACCAAAATATTAGATTTAATATTGGTAAAAATTAATAGGTACGTAGTAATGTGAAATAAAATTATTTTAATCTCAATAGGTTTAAAAGAAATAATTGCTTATATCTACCAGAATTTTCATTTAATTTCTCTATTCATTATTATTTTAATAAAAAAATAAGTTTTGCTAAAAAGGATCTACTCTGTTATTTTTACAAAAAAATATTATTAATTAATGTAATATTATGACACGTTTTCAACTAAATTAAAAACGAACTAATCCCTTAAAATGACGGAGGATTTCCTAAAGGCCATTTTAGCTTAATCCCATTAGTAACGGTGGTATTTCAATCTACATAGGAGAGTTTTTTTTTCCTGAAAAAAAAATGGCATTGATGAGATAATCCAGCGTGAACTTTGAAACCAGACTCAATTTAATAAACTTAACCATACTCCCAACCCACCAAGAGCTTTTTCCGAATTTTAATCACAAAAGAAACTTTATCAAAAATATGCAATTATTTTAATACGACATAGTCTTAAGCTGTAGGTACAATAAGTAGGTACTATAACTAAGCTGTAGGTACAATAAGGTACTATAACCAAGTTGTATGTACTATAACATAGTCTTAAGCTGTAGGTGCAATAAGTATGTAGGTACTATAACTAAGTTGTAGGTACTATAATACAGTCTTAAGCTATAGGTTCCATAAGTAGGTACTACAACTAAGATGTAGCTACTATAACACAGTCTTAAGCTATAGGTTCAATAAGTAGGTACTATAACTAAGCTGTAGGTACTATTGCTAAACTGTAGGTACTATAACACAGTTAAACTGTAGGTACAAAAATGCAAGTGTGATGATGTTGATCTTTACTTCTATACTTATATATTAAAAGGAAAGATTCGTTTGTTTGTTTGCATTGAATAGGCTCCGAAACTACTGAACCGATTTGAAAAATTCCTTCACTTTTGGGAAGCTATACTATCCCCTGTGAACATAGGCTATATTGAATTTTCAAAATTTTGGGATCCTTACTAATACTCCAATAATGTAACCCAAGGTGTAAAAATAATACCTAAAATATTCTTTACATCGCGTGCGCTGCGAAAACTATTGATGATTGAATAAAATAATGTACTACGACTTTGTAGAAGACATCATTATTTACAAAAGTGTCGCGACAGCATAATATGTCGAACTATTATAGTTATGCCACAATAAGTGTTAATTTAATTTTAAAAAAAATTAATTGAAATGCGGCAGAGATATAGGCGTCACTGGGGTACGAGCCGGACGGGAGGGGACCATTAGAACGCTAATTCCAGATTAACATCGCCTAGAGAATATTTTGATAAAGTCTATAAAGTTCATAAGAAAACTGATTTTTTTCAAATGCCTATCAACCCGAAGCTGGGGCAGACCGCTAGTAATATAATATAATATGTTATTTCGACACTTGATCAAACGAATTATGCGAATAATAGCAAAAAAATATTATCAATGCAAATGTGATTTATTTTGTTGAAAAAATCTTCTTCATTTATACAGGCACTCCAATTTCCTGAGTTTTATTCATTTTCTCTCCAAGTAAGCAGCCTATTTTATTGAAATAATCAGTCTCATTTGAAAGCTGCAAAATCTACCTACCTGTTTTTATAAATAAATAAAACTAACGATATTACAGGGTTTTTTGGTAAGAGTAAAAATGATTAAAAATTTGTGAAATGTTCTTTTTTTTTGTTTTTGGTCTGTAACTTTATAACTAGTTCATCCGGATGGCCATTTTTGTATTTTTTATAAATTTCATAGTTTATTCCAAAAAACTACACAATTACCTACAATGTTATGTCCGTAATTTCTTTTTGTTGTCATGATATTCACCGCCAAAGTTGGCGAGAACAACTCAAAATTGTACGTAGTATTGTAATTGTATATTATTCATTCGATGTTCACTTGCTATTAATTGTTCAACTGTGGGTAGAAGGGGCACAGTTTGGGCACAAACACATTTTTAATACGCAATTGCACAGTCCTGTATTATGTGGACACAGAACTCATAGGTAACGTATTATGTATGTAATTATTGATTTCTTTTTGTTTCATGCAATTTTAACTTTATTTATTGAAAAGAAGCCAAAATTTTTATTGTATACTTTTGATATATTATTATGTTCTCAACTACACTTAGTGCTTAGTTGACATGTGGAATAAATTGCCTGAGAGTGTTATGTCTGCCACTAGTGTAAACCAATTTAAAAACAGACTGGACGAATTTTTGAGAGACAATGATATGGACCTATCAGCTTGAGCTGCCTGGCCATTGCAATAATAATAACATTCTCCTCTTGTGGCCCCACATAGGGGTATAAGGAGGCACCAAGAGCCCTCCACCTCGCTCAATCTTGCGCTGCTTCGATAAGTTTTTTTTTTTTTTTCATAAAAAAAATAATCTGAGTTCACCCAAGCTAGTGTTGTGAAAGTAGGAATGGTCGGCACTGGGATTCGAACGCAGCCCAGCAAGCCGGTGTTTGAACCGCTGATCTACCAATCGCCACACCCTCGCAGACTTCCTCCAACGCCCTATCCAAATCCAACAGCTCCACTTCGAAGTTCCAACGAACGGAACGTAACACGGTCAAAATAAATCTACTACAAAAATAAGTTAACGATTTTTGTACAATTTTCTAGGACTACCGTAGATCTTGGTATATTTTTTGCAGACTACGGTTCAACTGTCCCTTTCAGCTGATTCAAATGCTGGCTGGATTCGTTTGTTTCTAAAATAAGTAGTTTTATAATTATTAGACTCTAACGCAGAAATATCAGTAGCTGTCTACATACTTAGAATATTTTTTTCTACAAGAAAACTACATAATACCCATTATCCAGTTATATTGCATACAATATAAAAATGTTTTCTGAATTTCAAACAAGTTAACATGATAAGATCAATAATATGCATATTATGTATTTGCTAAATATTGAACAGTAAAATATTGCTTTCTATACATTTTTTTTTTATTTATTCAATTCTTAGATTCGCCTCTGGCAAGAATATCTTTTGATCAGCTCCATAACATCTAGGTACCAATAAGTTGGTACTCAGAAGGACATACCCATTCGTTCGTTTCTCTTCTTTCCTAACCAGAGTCCTCTTTTTGTATTCTTTGTATTTTTATTTCTTACTCTCTCTCTCTTATTCTCTCTTCGAAGTGAAATAAAAAGAACAGCAAGAGAACGTGGAAAAGAGAATTGTAATAACTAATGTCTTTGTATTCTGGATGATATCGTTATGTTAAAAGTAAGATGTTGCGCTAATATCTAATAATTTCAGCCCGTTACAAATTAACTTTCTAACAAATTATAAACTATATTTATTATTATTATGTAACCTTATATGGATTGTGTAGAATACCGATCAAGAAATGATATCACTCAAATACTCTTTGAAATGGACTGAATATTTATTAAATAAGGTAAGTTAAATTAAATAATAATATTGTGCAATGTGCACATTCTTCTGTGTAAGATTACGCCTAATAACTGCGTACAGAAACATAATGTTGACATTAAAATGAAATTGTAGATCTCAGAAAGTATTTAGTTGGCCGGTGAAGAATTCGTATTAAACTTTTGACGAATATAATAATATTATATCAACAACTAATGACCAGAGGCGGCTCGTGTCCCAAGTCATAGAGAGTGCAAACAATGTACCTACCTACTGCGATTTTTCGATCATTTTTATCGTTTGGTGTCTATGTTACGGAAAAGAAAGTAAAATAAATAGAATTGTATGCGAGGTCTTTAGTAAATATAATAACAGCGAATTTTTAATTTGTAATGCTTACCTAAATGTATAATATTATAGTAATACTGCAAAGTTTGTTTTATTTATAAATAGGTAAAATGTTTCAATTTGAATTATACCTAATTTAAATTCATTATGGTCGAATTTCGACCACTGGGCGACTACTAGTTATTATTATTTTGTGTAGACTATTTATACGAAATTGAATTTTGCTGCATAGGTACTACATACTTGAATTGCAAATCAAAGTCAAAACGGATATAGTTAAGGGGTAACCTCTAGTTACCTCTATTCTGTCCTAGAACCTGAGCTTGAATGTCACCGTGGGTGATACATCGAAATATCCACGTTGACACTCACTACCCTAGCTTGATTATAAACGAGTAGCCATTCACCGCTGCTCTAATTGCACTGGATCCGGTGGCTCTTCGCATTAATCAGGTTGTTATTCCACTTTACACGTGTTGTTTCATTAAAAACATTGTATTCAATTCTGTGCTTTGAGCGAATATTATGTTTAATAAATATTACATATGTAAGTAGTTTTTTTAATATTTTATTTGACAGCATCATTCATAATTTTCCTAATATCAATTCATTATTGATTTTCCTATATTTTTCTCAATCAGGAACAACATTTGGATGAATCAAAAAGTAATGAAAGCAATTTCAATGAAAATCTAATTGATCATTGACCGATATGAATATGTTCCTACTTCTCGACGTTCTACATTGATATCGGGATTGAGTTTCCAAAGTAAAATACATAGAATCAGAATAGGTATACCCGGCAATACAAAAAATATTTTAGTAAGTTTGTTAACGTCAAGATCCCGGCACTACAGGATTAATACACTCTCGCTGCATTAATATTTACAAAGAGAGTCAAATTGAATTATTGCATTAGCAATTGCAGATTATTTTTTCACCTTCTGTTTAGACCATGAACAGTTTTGCCAAGAAGCGAATACATTCTTTATACGTAGGTAAAGTACATCATAGGATGCAAGTCAATAATTATTACTTCGACATTATTGTATGGAGCAGGCAAGAAACTTGCACCGTGTAGATGGGCCTTTAAATTAGTCTTTTGGTAAAGTTAACCCGAAATATTGACGAAATCATTCATCTACGCTAATGCAATATTATGCATACAACAAGGCTACAATTGAAGGCATACTCATTTTAGAAAAATTGCAGGTATATATTAGGCTAGCACCTTTGTATAAAAAGGAGTTGATTTATTTTATTCATACCAAACTATTATCAAAGCAATCTTTTAGGTATATAGGCTCAAGGTTTGTAATCAAGTTTTCGTACTCTGTTGAATGCCTTTTAATAAAAATAAATGTTAGCCATAAGAATGTTCAGCCCGCAATTTCCTAAGAGGTAAATCAACAACTGTAAGCTACAAACTAGGTATTAATATTTATGTTAGTCCTCGAAAACACAGCTATAAATAATTCAAGAGACTTGGGCTAATGTGTTCCTGGGAAAGCGTGAGGTAGCGATCTTTCTGAGCAATGATAAATGTACTGGCGTCAATGTTGCCATATTAACAGCTTACTTTGTGTTGGTTTAGTTTAGTTAAGAACCAACGAACCAACCTACCCTTATAACTGATCTAAGTTAGTACTAGGTAGCCACTACACACACCCCAAGTAGGTACGTAACTACCCTCTTCTTAGCTAGATATACGGTGGTTCAAAATTAACTTTAAATCTACTTACTCGAGTTGTTCTCACGTACAAATGCAAGTTGAGGAAACTCCGAAAAAAAAATATGTACCATCATTCCCTTCATCATGAAATTAAAAAGCGGAAAAACGATGGATCTTTTTTCTTTATATTCAAGCATTTTTGTTTGAGTGAGTTTTATTGCTAATAAAAGCTACCAAAATACATATAAATATTCTGATAAAAAATCAGACACTTAAAAAGAAAGAAAATAAATATTATTTATTTTGAAGTAAGCTTAGCATAAGGGGAAGAAAGGGAATCGTACTATTTATGTGATAATTCTTGGTATTTGCTTTACTCGGGGATTGATCTGATATTCAGTACGTATCCACACCTCCTCGACATTGGTCTCACAAAAACCATTCAATTTATTACTCGTCCACTTTGGTGGATTTAGTGGACCATGGGCCAACGTGGAAGGACGTCCTCGCTAGCTCGCTTGACAAACGTGGGGTTGTAATGCCAACTATTTACATAATAATATGTCGTTCAGAATTGCTTAAATATAACGTGAGGCCGTCAATCAGCAGTGAATGATGGTTATGGGTCTGATTGGTATAAAAGTGACTTTTACAATTAATTTTCTTTGATTTCAACATATATTATTGAGCCATGTTTCCCTTAAAAACACTTTATAGGTAAAAACATTTTGTATACTTGTTTTTTTTCTTTTGTTTTTTTTTTTTTTTATTACGGCAACTCACCCTATAAGAGTGATATGTGTGTCTTTTGTTATAAATCAGTTCTCAATTCTCATATTACGTTAGCTTACATTTTTCAATATCCAATTTCCTCAAAATATAATATATAAGTTGCTTTTTACACGCCTTCTGGTAGAAGATAATATCCAGTTTCACGCCTAAAAGGACAAAAATGGGGAAGAAAAAAAAACAGTTAATAATATACAAATAAAAACCTCAAGGTTAGGCTGTTTAAATAAATATTTTAAATGAATCTGTGTTCACTCAAAGTGGACACAAATACATATCTACATACATTGTTTTTGTACGATTCTTTTTATATTTAACTGTTAGGTAGGTATATACCTACCTAGAATATTATTTAAAAGGAAGTATTCCATTTTCCCCTCATGTGCGTGGCTTTTAATTTCCTCGACACCAGTGGACGCTTGGACGCCTCGGGAACTGCTCGCTTTACATTATGTACGTAGGTACCAGCAGTCCAGTCCTTTATCCTCAGTGGAACATCCTTATATAGCTACTCACTATAGGTAGAGAGAGAGAGAGGTATTATTATTATTCAAACACCTACTAAAACACAAATCTAACCAGACATTGCAGCTTTTCACTATTAGACGTCACGCCACACAGAGGCGGAGTAGACCAAAATCGTACGATAATCTTATGTAGATACCTACGTAGAAAATCATTGATTATTTTTAAAAAATCTAATCATACACTTTTCAATGTTTATGACCTCCTCCTACACCATGTCCAAATTCCTCAGCTCTGCTTCGAAAGAGCGGAACACAGTATGAGAGGATCTTCCTCGTCTTCAGGACCCTGATGGGAGGAAGAAGACGAGGAAGACCCTCTCATACTGTGTTCCGCTCCTTCGGTACATCTAAAAGTAAAAAAAATGTCTCTACCTCTGTCGGTTATAGACATTGAAACCCTCGACCCGATATATGCCCCAAAAAGGATTAATTTGAAAGGTTGTAATAATTTGTAGACCATGCGAAGATGTTTTATATGACTAAAACGAAAATGTACGATTTTTAGCGATGTTTTAGTTTGCTTAGGCGTTTTAAGTAGGTATTGTTATATTTTTTTACTAGCTTCTTAAATATTAATTTGATTATTTATTTGAGACACCAACAGAACAATGAACAACACAATAAAAATCATAAAACAAAAACAATGATTCTCCATTGCTCCAATAACAGGTATATCCTGCATAGTTAGGTATAAAGGTGCAATCAACGTCTCCTGAGCATACAAATTTAACTAAAAAAATACACACATAAGTGTATACCTGCACCTACATACATAATAATGTAGGTGCTGTTTTAAAAGCAGTATTTGATAGACTATGTATATCATGTCGATAATTATAAAAAGTGCTGACATGATAATTTGAAATAGGGTGTGGCTATAGTTTGCCGCAAGCGGTATACTAGAAAAGCGCACTAAAAAGCCGCTAGTTTCGGAACAAAAGTTCAAATGCGTCAACAATTCAAATATGTTCGGTTTGCAGAGGGTAAAATATGTAGATTCGGGGTACATGAAAAGAGGTATGGGGGGCTCTGCCCCCCAAACCCCCCTTAAATAATTATGTTCAAACCTAACCTAACCTATTTTCATGACTGTCAGTCATGAAAATAGTAGAAAGTGTGCTAACGAACCTATTTTTTAATGAATTGAGCACAGCCAAAGTGAACACAAATACACTTTAGACATCTTTCACAGAAAAAAAAACGGATAAATATAAAAAAAAAACAAAAATAAAGAACACCCGCACCGGTATTCGAACCTACAACCATCAATATGAACAGCGGCGATGGTAACCACTCATCCGCAGTGGACTTACGTAACACGTCGAAAAACTAATACCAATATTATTATCGCGCATGCGCACTTCTTCTTTGCACTGCCACTGGCGGCTTTTTAGCGCGATTTGCTAGTATACCGCTTGCGGCAAACTAGACACTTCCTTTGAAATAAACCTACCTACCTAACAGCCAACAGGGAGCAATGAATAATTATAAAGGATCTGGGTAGTGAGTAAGTAACTTTTGCTATAGCACGACTAACCACACTTCAATCTAACTACACATAACCACGACTTAACTATATTAGTAGTTAGCGCGAGTACGTAACGCGATAACGCAATGTAGTTAAGTTTTATGCCGGAAATAGTAAGGTTTGCCAATATCTGACACAAACAATTTTTTTTTTCATTGTATTTTTGAACAATCACCGCGATTTGCCGATAATTTGGAACATCGCTCGGAAGAAAGAGTAGTGGACGGACACTGCCGAATATTTTAAAGTCGCGCGGAGAGAAAAAAGCTTGTGGCGGCCATTATTCTTTGACATTTTTCATCAAATATATAAAAAAACAATTATGATTTGTGGAGTTATAATCATTTTAAGGAGTAAATACACTTGATAATTTCTGATACTCCGTGAATACTCTTTTATTTTCTCTATAGATTTTTTATGTTAATTATTATTTTTGTGTGTCTTTATTGTTTGTAAAATATTAGCCTGCGAGAAATAAAGAAAGATTTTATTTATTTATTGTTTAATAATTTCCATACAAATGTTCAAAATCATGTATTGTTATCCCTTTCGTCTGATCCTTTTTTACAAACTTGAATTGTTCCAATCGGCTGACTTCAAAAAAAATATCTTGACAATATCTCGTGCGATAATAAATCCCAAATAAAAAAAAATATTAACCTAGTTTTATAAGTATTACGGTATTACAATTTTATTATAAAATATTTAATTTGGGAAATGAAAAAAATAATAAAATTAATAAAAATAGTCTTGATGCATTCTTATTTTCAATAAATTAAATTTATTTAAAACAAACGATACAAAAATTATAACAAAGGGCGCAACTTTGACAGCTCCAAACCATATATAAACAGCCTAAATACTGCTAACTACACTGGAACGCCAACGCCAAGTGCGCATGCGCGATAATAATGGTAGATATTATAGTTTTTCGATATTGATGGTTGTAGGTTCGAATCCCGGTGCGGGTGAAGTTTTTTTTTCGTTTTTTTCTCTGAAAGATGTCTAAAGTTCACCGCAAAGGATTACTCTGTAATGGTGAACAATGCTTAATTTTTGACAGAAAATAAATAAATAAATAAATAAATAAAGTGTATTTGTGTTCACTTTGGCTGAGCCCAATTCATTAAAAAAAATTAGGTTCGTTAGCACGCTTTCTACTATTTTCATGACTAACAGTCATGAAAATAGGTTAGGTTAGGTTAGAACATATTTATTTAGGGGGGTTTGGGGGGCAGAGCCCCCCCCCCCATACCTCTTCTCAATCATCCCCGAATCCATTTTACTCTCTGCAAACCGAACATACTGGAATTTTTGGTGCATTTTATTTATTGAGGCATTTGAACTTTTGGGGCGAATCTGATTCCCAGTGGTGACATTCAAACCGCTGCAACTTCAGGTTCGTTCCGACACTACTGGCGGCATTTTAGTGCGCTTTTCTAGTATACCGCTTGCGACAAACTAGACACTTCCTTATAATGATCACGTTGAAACGCACAACTAACAACATTTGTAGTTATGTCGGACGTTACGTACTCGCGCTAACTACACTAGGCAGTAGTTAGTTGTGCTATAGCCGTACTCACCCCCCTGATGTAATCGCAACTTTAGTATCCGGCATAAATCAGTGAAATAGAGTTCATTGTTTGAACAATTCACACATTTCATAAACCTACCTACTGATTTCCTTTTTATAACAATATCCTGAGATTACGAGAGAGCATGCTGTGTTCAATCAATCTAAATGATTATATTCATTTTAATTAATTATCAATCAATCAATATAAATAAAATGAGAGCAAGGAAAGATTAATACGCAAAAGTATCGCAAATATTTGAACAGTTTGTTGTTGTTAACAAAGGGTAGAATCAAATTGTAAGATTATAAAAAAAAATAATGAAAACCCGTTTTTATTTATTGTAGTTCAAAAGAATGTAAGTTCACTAAATGAATGGCGGTGCACAAAGATGTCATCTTATCAAACTTAAATACTTCGTTACTGTTATTACAAAGTCTTCTCTGAAAGTAATACACTTCTTGTACTTTACAAATAACAGTGCTCTACCTATAGAGCAATATCTCAGAATGGAGCGATTATTATAGAGATACATAGGTACCTATGTATCCAATGTTTCAATACCAGAAAGAACCTCACTGCTAAGCTGAAAGCGTCAATCTATACTAATATTTTCTATATGAAACCATTTTATATTTGAACGCTGTGATCTCAGAAACTATAACCACCGGATTAAAAAAAAAATTGTATTTTGATATCCCATATTTTTTGGAGAAGGCTTGAGGCTGTTTTTATAAACACGTTACGATTCATAGGGACATTTTGTAAATTGGTTTTTCGTTTTTGTTACTGACTTTTATGGCTATATGGCGCGAGGCAACTTGCGGCCCGCGACGCGGCAAGCGATTTCAATAGACAACGACTACCAAAATCTATATTTCGTACAAAGTTAATTAAATAGAAAACGGATCACTCGAAAGTGCAGTGCTTAAAAACGGGGGTCAGGAACACGGAAATACCTAAAATTCATTATATTCAAGAACATTGAATGAATAACGTTTTTATTTCTAGTAAAAAACTTAAATATAATGTAGGTAGGTATTAATATTTCTTTTCAATTTACATACGAGGAGATTTCAAAGTATTCTCGGTATGGATATGAAGGTAAAAGCAGAAAAATTTGAAATAATTATTATACTACTTTATATAGTCTTTTTCAACCCCAATGCGCATTTCAAAATGCCTATTTGCGTAGGTATATTTTCAACAGCCTTCAAAAATATGTTTAAACCTTGAACACTTCATGTTCGGAAAACAGCTTTCCACTAATGTTTTTTTTCTCGTTCTCACATGATGGGGACCGCAGTGACATTGTCTTATATGTAGCCCTTGAACAGTAAAGTGTGACGACCGCTGCTATAGAGCAATACCACATATATAAGAAGGCCTTAACGCTGGCGGCCATTTTTCCTCTAACGTCACACCCGACCCGTGCTATATGATATAGATATCATAGAGTAAGTACGTACAGATATAAGGCATGTGCATACTGGGCCTTACAATGTGACGTCACACTCTCAGCGCTAAGGCTTTCTTATATAGGTGGTGTTGTTATAGTGTCGAGACATCTGCGTCTTAAAATGTTACCATGCGATGAAATCGCAATTCTAATCCGATTATAACCGAAACCGATCCACCATTATAACCGAAAACCAAATGATCTCCAAAAAGATTTAATAAGTAAAATTTGCGACCTATAGTGAGTGTTTCAACATTTCATATTGGATGAGATTCTGTTTTAGGTTCGATTATCTGAAAAAATATTCAGGTATTAAATTACTTCGGATATATTCAGGTATTATTTACCTGAATATTTTCGAAGTAATTTTATTAATAGGTTTATGTTTGGCAGTGTTGCGGCTATGATGCCGACTTTCCGGACTTTCGTACTGTTTCTGGAGGTCGGGGGTTCGATCCCAGGTTGGCACCTGTCCTCTTTCATGACACAAGCTTTTATATAGTAACTTAGTGTGAAAGAGATGAAGAGTGTATTTGTATTCACATTGAGCACCGAGCACATATTCATTTTATTAAAAAAAAAAGATGTCTAATGTAGCTAGTAAACCTATACTCCCTCGCTCATAGACCCCACGCAGTGCGGTAATCATTTTCTATTATAGTGAACTTTTCTATCGTCAATAAATAATTAGATTTCCTCCTTCATAATAGAGAGCCAGCCTCGACCAAAAATGCTCCCAAATAATGAATATTGAATCTTTGTAGCGTGGCCTACAAAACAAATAATACATTTGTATCTGCCGTAAAGTACCTACCTATGTCTTCCTAGTTCTATCATTCCGGAAGGAGTAAACCTTTAGTCTCAGAAATCCCTAATCCAAGGTGTCCAAGGTAGGTTAGTAACTAACGGAGGCTCCCTGATACCAGGCAACCTCAGGGTGACTTTTGGTCTTACCTCTACAGGCATATTGGCTTTGCAGGGGCGGACTTTTGTTTCCCTAGCTTTAGCTATAGAGGAAGTACCGTACCTACCTGGCACCTGTATTAAGACGCCCTTGTGTGATTGTTAAACGGGTAAGTAGGTACTTCAGCATCGTGTTTAAAGGAGACATAAGGTCAGATGACCAAAAGCAATTCTTGCATTCTATGGAGCTATCTTTCGGAGGCATAAAAAAACGATTAAGGAGACTTCTTGTGGAGGACAGACAGAACACAAGAAAATGCTCTGTCACTCTGCAAGAGGCCTCTGAAGACAAGACACAAAAAGGCAGCGTTTCATGAATGAATAATTGAAGAATGTCACTATATATCTAAGTTGGTCACGGTGACACAAGGGTTTATAAAAATATGTCTACATAATAACATTATTACATATGTGGCTAATAATTATGTAATTTTATTTATAAACTACAGTTTTTTAGCCACAAGGATAATTTTTACAACCTTCACGTACTAACGTGAAAAAAATGTTATTTCTTATCAGGATGATGACCTATTTTAATTTAGATATTATAGTTTTGATGTCTTGGCCAGTGCAAAGCAGCCATTTTTTTTTCACATTTAAAACCTAGAATGTGGAGTAGCTTTATTAGGATATTCTTAGAGATGTTGATTTGCCTACATTTAGTTTCCGTCGCTTAAAGATAGGTGGTGTTTCAAGAGACATCAATAAAGTGGGAATCACGTACACATTTGCATACGTGGTCACACATCTACCCAAAAGCTATCAAATCACAAAAGTACTATTTTATGTTTCAAGTCAAATGTTGACGAACAATGACCAATGGACTTATCCCTCAAGTCAAATTATCGTAATAAAAATGACGAGAGAAAGTAAATACAAGCCGAGAACAAAGAATGGGATGTTATGACCTCCTTTATGTAATTCATAAAATAAATTATTATTATTATGTGAGTACTTTGTCCGGTTTTATTAGAAGATTCCCGGACGTCCCTTTTATAACTTACTCATACAGAGTTTTTCAACAATCTTATAGCAACATTATTTATTCACCAAACTTAGCAGCATTTATTCACCTTTTTCAAACATTTTATTTACTCAGGAGATTCATAGTTAGAAAATACGATACTGATTTCTAGGTTCAATCGCCTTTCCTTAAGGAGAGATTTTTATCTATTCAGAATTATTATTAGTAATCAAACACATTCAAGTTACCTACCTGCCTTTATCAAAATATTCAACACAGTGTACTTACTTGATGAGGCGGTCAATTGAAAATATTCAACACAGTGTACTTACTTGATGAGGCGGTCAATTGAAAATATTCAACACAGTGTACTTACTTGATGAGGCGGTCAATTGAAAATATTCAACACAGTGTACTTACTTGATGAGGCGGTCAATTGAAAATATTCAACACAGTGTACTTACTTGATGAGGCGGTCAATTGAAAATATTTAACACAGTGTACTTACTTGATGAGGCGGTCAATTGACAATGACGTCCGCGACACTCGCGACAGGTTATGTCAAAAAATAAAAGAAACAGGAAAAGTTGAATGAGAAGGGGTATGGCAGGAAGTTCGTCTGGAAGAGCAAAAACAACACAAAGGTCAGTCTCTTGTCCCAGAATTATTCGTTGTGGAACTGCTCGGTGAAAACTGGAACTCGTTGAAACACACCCTTTCCTCGCGTGGTTTTCGTGGAAGGTGAGGGGAAGATATGCTCGTTTAGTCGTTTAGTATGCTAGCCAACTGATTCTCGAACCATAGCACTCACATCAAAGAGTTCGTGCGAACTCCTAAAATCCTCCCAGGAAAGCTTCACTCCTTCTTAACTATCTAGATAGTAGATTATGCAGGCGTTGCTACCAATTTATTCTGGAACAGAAACAGGTTAAGTCAGTAAGATAACAAACAATATAATTAGAGAAACAAAATTTGAAAAATATTACTGCAGTTCTTTGTCTATAGGTACCTAGGTATTAAGCGTAGTTCAAAAACCTTTTGGTAAAAACAGCGCAGCGTTCAGCAGTTAGCTGTTTCACATTAAACTGCAACCATTGTCCGTTGGCATTCTTTTGTCTCGTGATCATCCTAAAAGCACTTTATATTAAGATTTCATACAGAGATAAATACACCGCAATAAAGTTTACACACTTGTAAGATATTATCTAGAGAATATTACATCCCTTGCAACGTAGCTTTATCTTGCTCCGAATGAATGTAGGTGTGGCGCGAATACCTTCGTAACTACTCACGTACTTGTTGGCTTATGAGAACGTGGTGTTATTAAATTGTTTCATATTTCAGCAAGCAGGTAGGTACTTACTTACTGAAAAATAATTGTAATGAAGAAAACCCTACGTGCTCTAAACTATGAAATTATTGTGGGTAGAATTAGGAATTCTCGCATCTCAGAAATGTCCACTTTTTAAGATGTAGTATGTAGGTACATGCACCTAAGGGGATAGGTATACAGACTAGACGATATCTACTTACTAAAATGCGTATTTTCTTCACTTGAGAGTGTCAAAGCAGTACCCAGTACCTACTAATCAATTCAAGTATGCAGGTAAACAATGCACACCAATACATACAAAAACAGATCAGAAGAAAGAAAATAAAAACACTATAATATAATACACCTAGCAACAAACGGTGTGATAAAATAAAATAAGTAGGTACCTACATTGTATACCTAATATTGCTCGTGTGTGGTGTAAAAGGACAATTTTGCAGTTGTCAGAAATCAAAACAAGTATGAAAAAAATACAAGGAAAAATAAAAGAAAATCAAACCATCAGAACAAAGTTATTTCTCAATGCAGGGTGGTGTAAAGGACCACCGCGTATATTATCATAACAGAGATTTTCTACTTCAGGAAGTAGTACCAGTGATGTGGACTTAGTGTTGTTATCAAATGTCGAGAATAAAAACTCACATAAAATACTAGTTTTAGAAATACGTCAATTGAGTAGAGGGACTTTTCAAAGAGTAATACTATTGACAGAATCCAACATGATGAGGTTCTAGGTTTCATAACAAACATTGTGCAAGATCGAGCGCAATGGAGAGCTCTTGTTGCCTCCCTTTGCCCATATGTGGGGTGTAAAGGAAGACTTGATTTATAACTGTGATATCGCTGAACCCACCGAAGACACCTAAGAGGTGGAGGAAGGCCTACAAACCATAAGAATAATATATCGGTACAAGATTACAAATTGAAAAGTCCTAAGTACGTTATATTATTATTATTTTTTAAGAACACAAATACACTTTTGACATCTTTCACACTGAGCATAGGTAATAGGTATGCTTGTGCCGTGAAAGCGGAAATGGTCGACACGGCCGGGATTCGAACCTACATTATTAATAAACCCTCATCAGTGTAAAAATAGCTCAGCGATGGTTGATCGAGTTATCAAGCCGTCCTCGAGGTAGTTTAACCCATATCGCTTGACTTTGGTAGATTTTGACCCGCCATGTTGACAAGAACGCTTTCTGTAATAAATACCTACACTGTATTTTAGTTTTTTTTCCGTCCAATTATGTGGTCGCTTCATATTTTGGTCCATAGTATTTTGTTTTACCAAAAGGTACCTAATTAAAATTCAAGTGATCAAACATGACTGAAACGTACAAGTTTCATACGACTAAATGCAGCATTTTATTGTCTCTAATATATATATGAAGGTTAGTGCGAACACTTATAACTCGAGATCGGCTGAACAAATTCTTTCAATGTTTGATTTATTGGATTTTTCTCCGCTCCGGATAACAGAATAACTAATCAAAAGTAGAAAAAAAATGGGTAAGAAATGATATAAAATACAATATTTAAGTTAGTATGGAACGGATCACCTGCGACGCGCCAACGCCATCGCGAGTAGTTCCCTCTCATTCTCGCATACGTATTTGCCGCTCTTACAGTAGCCCATCCCACTTACTCCACCGCACCGTTTAGAGCGTTTTAGAAAATGTTCATACAAAGTCAACCAAATTATCGGTCACAGTCGGATCGGTACTTCATAGGTGAGGTAAAATGTGTGCGCGCGCATAATATATTCTCACGTTGTTCCCGCCTGAGCTTTGAATACGAATGAAATATGGATGTTTTAGAAATATTTTAACATTATTATTTTATTAGTAACTTAATCGGATTAATTATGTATTTATGTTTCTGGGGGCGCAGTGCATGCACATATGAACGGTCCGCCTCTGGTTAGGACTACAAGACAACCTCTGTCGGGAAAGCTAGTCTGAAATAAAAATAAGAACTAGGTACTAAGGTAACTTAAATATATTTTCTTACAACATTTTTTAGCTCTGCACTCGTTTTCGAGTGATTCGGATCCTTCTTACAACATAAATCATTAAAAAATTAGGTACCGGTTCTGGTGAACAGCAACAGGGGTAAGTTATCAAATATCTCGAGAAATCGATTTAAGAGAGACGCCAACCGAAAAAGGTTGGGAAACCCCGCCTAAAAACATAATTAGGTTTGATAGATTTCTTATAAAATATTTTTTTACCACGTAGGTAGGTATATCTACCTGCCATACTGCTAATATGACGCACCTACCTATGTATTCTTCTTCTGAAGATTAATTCTCTTTTCTCTGTTCTGTTCTGTACCCCTATTCTGTAGCAAGTGTAGGGTAGTCACTTGAAAAAAGTGACTACCCTACACTTGCTACAGAATAGGGGTCCTGATGAACGTAACAGAGATGTGAGATAGTAGGTATGGAAGACACGTCAAGATAATATAAACATTTATTGGGTTCCGCAGCGAGGAGGCTATAAATCCGTTGAACTAAAAAATAATACAAATTTACCTTCATCGCTACCCAGATACTACGTAGGTGCCTCAAATATTTATGAAGTTATGATATACAACTGCCTTGTAAAAATGTACCTAGGTACATGCCTACGTATCTACTGTTTATCAAAAATTATATTTTACGTAGGTACCTACTATAGGTACAGGATTGAAGATGAATTCAAAGACATAAGACAAAGACCATGAGGAGAGAAAGCCTCCCTGTCTTCAGCGGCCCTGAACAAATCAGATGTTTCGAAGACTTGGATGTTGCTTCCTTCCGACTCCTCTGTGACCCTCTTTTTCCCTTCATGACCAGAGCCCCAATTCTCTGTTTTTATCTGAAGGTAGTCACGGTAGTAAAGTGAGTATTACACGATACGTCATTTTGTATGGAAAACGTGTATAGCACCACCACAGAAATATTTCTAGAATCAAATGCGATTCTCGCATTCGATACGTATAGACGTTTTTCATACAAAATGTATCGTGTAATAGGTACTCACTTTACACCGTGACTACCTTCCGATAAAACAGAGAATAGGGGTACAGCTGCAATAAATATATTTTTAACCCCTCATATGTGACTAAAGTACGAAATCTTACATACCTTAACACTCGGTTACATGCAGGCAGTGGCGTACCGAGGGGGGGGGCGGAGGGGCGGACCGCTCCGGACGCCTCTATTGAGAGGGCGGCAAAATCTGCTTGTGCCATATTATTATACACGAACAGATTGATAAAATCAGAATTTTTATGTTTATCAAAAATAGCATTTAATTTCGGGTTAAGGTCTTAAAAAACATTTGCGGAGAATCCGCAGGTAGAAAAATCTGAGTCAGAAGTTAACTCTGTCCTAAAATTGAATTTGTACCATTGTTTGCTGTAAGTATTTGAATTAATTTTATATTCATGTTTTTTCAATTTATATATAGGGGGGGGGGGTTCAAATTATATAAGGGGAGAAGGGCGCCAAATTATTATGGGGGGGGGGGGCGCCAAACTTTTTACCCCAAAACCCAGGTACGCCACTGATGAAGGGCCGTGAAATTTTAGCCTGAGGTGCATTTTTTATATCTTGATTCTTTCTTTTTTTCTTTCTTCAGCCCTCTCGCGTCCATTGTTGGACATAGGCCTCCCCCTGTGACTTCCACCGCCCTCTTTCTTGTGTTGTTCATATGGGGGGTTGTTTGGACGGCTATTGTTAGAAATAGCTCCAGTTTAAAACTTGACGTGCACCTTAAAATTTGTTCTTCAACAGTTGTGTGCATTAAGTTTTAATAATTAGATGTCGACTTCTGGGGGCCTAGACAAAATGCAGTTGGCGATCGACTACAAACGAATTCTTCGACAATGTAGAGTAGGTAGAAAATTAGCTGTTCACTTTTTATAATTTTATATCAGTGTCATTGCTTAGTTCAAATAATTGTTTACTTGTTCCAGTGAACAGATAATTTTTTCGCACTATACATTAGCGAAATCTTCGTTTGTAGTCGAACGCCAGTTTGAATTTATCTACGGGGGCTGATCATGAGATTCTATTTCTGGAGGAATCAAAGTTTTTATAGATGCTTTCTTACGTAATACAATACATTGTTTCAGGGGCTACACTGATTATTTACTACCGTAGTATTTATAAGAAAAGACAAGTTTACTTTTATTATATACATAAATTCCATAGAAAGAAGCTTAACTTGAACAGTCTTTAGAAAATTCATGCCTACTTTTAGTCAATATTTTTAATGAAGATAGATACCTATTTTAATTGTTTCAGCAATTTTTATTATTTAGATTAATTAAGTACATTTTATGGATCAAATTTTTGAAATATAATCTACATAATAATTCAGTAATGTTTATTTATTTATTATTGTATATTTATTTTTTTGTATATTGGAGCATAAAACCGTAGGTTTTGCATTGGATTTTAATTAATTGTCGTGGATCCTTGCAGGTATATTTATGGTAAACAATTAATCATAGATACAAATTTTTACAAAATCTCAAATATATTTCTGTAATTAATAAATTTCTAAAATTATAAAATCTTCATAGTAAAATCTTTGTAAACACAGGTGGCCATCTTTTAAAAACAAAATTATTTGCGGGTGAACTCCTGTCAAAAAAGAGGAAGAAGAAAAAATTTGCCTGGAGCACTCCTTTTGGGTGATCTCCTGTCAATAAAAGAGGAAAAAGAAGACATTTGGCTGGAACACTTCTTTCGGGTGATCTCCTGTCAAAAAAAGAGGAAGAAGAAGACATTTGGCTGGAACACTCTTTTGGGTGATCTCCTGTCAAAAAAAGAGGAAGAAGAAGACATTTGGCTGGAACACTCTTTTGAGTGATCTCCTGTCAAAAAAGAAGAGGAAGAAGAAGACATTTGGCAGGAGCACTCTTTGCGGGTGAACTCCTGTCAAAAAAATAGGAAGAAGAAGACATTTGGCTGGAACACTCTTTTGGGTGATCTCCTGTCAAAAAAGAAGAGGAAGAAGAAAACATTTGGATGGAGCACTCCTTGCGGGTGAACACCTGTCAAAAAAGAAGAGGAAGAAGACAGTTGGCTGGAACACTCCTTTTGGGTGATCTCTTGTCAAAAAAGAAGGAAGAAGAAATTTGGCTGGAGCACTCCTTTCGGGTGATCTCCTGTCAAAAAAAGAGGAAGAAGAAGACATTTGGCTGGAACACTCCTTTCGGGTGATCTCCTGTCAAAAAAGAAGAGGAAGAAGAAAACATTTGGATGGAGCACTCCTTGCGGGTGAACACCTGTCAAAAAAGAAGAGGAAGAAGACAGTTGGCTGGAACACTCCTTTTGGGTGATCTCTTGTCAAAAAAGAAGGAAGAAGTAATTTGGCTGGAGCACTCCTTTCGGGTGATCTCCTGTCAAAAAAAGAGGAAGAAGACATTTGGCTGGAGCACTCCTTTCGGGTGATCTCCTGTCAAAAAAAGAGGAAGAAGAAGACATTTGGCAGGAGCACTCTTTGCGGGTGAACTCCTGTCAAAAAAATAGGAAGAAGAAGACATTTGGCTGGAACACTCTTTTGGGTGATCTCTTGTCAAAAAAGAGGAAGAAGAAAAAATTTGCCTGGAGCACTCCTTTTGGGTGAACTCCTGTCAAAAAAAGAGGAAGAAGAAGACATTTGGCAGAAGCACTCTTTGCGGGTGAACTCCTGTCAAAAAAATAGGAAGAAGAAGACATTTGGCTGGAACACTCTTTTGGGTGATCTCCTGTCAAAAAAGAAGAGGAAGAAGAAAACATTTGGATGGAGCACTCCTTGCGGGTGAACACCTGTCAAAAAAGAAGAGGAAGAAGACAGTTGGCTGGAACACTCCTTTTCGATGGGTCCTACGTACAGTATCGTAAGTTGAAAATGACAACTTTACAGGACGGCCATCCAAAGGTTTGAAATGATACATTTATCTAGAAATTAACATTAGAGAATTGAATTTTGAACAGTGCTAAATAAATACCGATATTTCATTTTGTATGGTCAGTTTTTCATAATTATTAATACTTTTGGTAGAAATGATCTTACGATTTTATACTTCGGTTTCTTTTTGTACAAAAATATGGTATCTTACACATAGCATACTGTACGTTGTAACCAAACCATATTCGAATATCGTATGTCCATACTTACCATATTGTACTACGAAATTTTTGAAAAATTTCTTGTCGTATCTTATCCTTTTATTAGATTGCTCTGTAATTATGTGAAAAAAAATATCGTATCTATTTTTGAAATATGCTGCGATAATTCCTGACGTATTTGTTCCCTTAAAAGTACCTAAGTTTATTTTATAGGACTATGAATAAAAACCCCTGACTATGAATAAACCCGGGACCCTGATGGGGGGGCCATCAGGGTCCCGAGGACGAGGAAGACCCTCTCATACTGTGTTCCGCTCCTTCGAAGCAGAGCTGAGGAATCTGGACATGGTGTGGGAGGAGGTCATTAACGTTGCGCAAGATCGAGCGCAATGGAGAGCTCTTGTTGCCTCCCTATGCCCCTAAGTGGGGTCTTAAGGGAGTTTGGATTGGATTGGATGAATAAAAACTTTATCCTACCGGATGGATTTTTGTAGTAAATCTTAGGAATGTCACGCTTACCTACCTATGCGTTTAAATTAAAAATAAATTAATCATCACTACTTTTCTATAGAAGGATCTCAGTAGGTATAGCCGGAGGAACTTATGGCCTCAGTAATTTATTTCTAGTCAAGCCGTCACGTCCAATCTTACACAGCCAACCACGGGTAGACACTTCAAGTGAATAAACACTGACCCCACCGGGAATCGAACCCGGAACCTCGTAATCTGAAGTGAAGGACTACTCAAAAGTTTTGAAGTGTAAAATATCTTATGTTTAAAATACCTAATCAGCGTATAATGTGGTAAGAATGACATACAACAAAAAATGTCCTAATACTCCGATGTAAATTATGGTAAGATATCATACCATATCGTTTTCAATTCCGCTTTCCGACGTAAATTATTTTAAATTACACTTACCATATTTTGTTTTAATGCCTAAGCCATGTAAAATATTTTAAGTTCTTCATACAATTATTTACGTCGTTGCATAATTGAAATTACTCAACCAATATATTTAATAATTCGTATTAATTGGGAAATAGATCAGTGTAACACATGAATAATGAACAGATTACCCAAGTTACGAACAAACATATTTTCTGTGAGTTAGATAATATTATATTCCAAACGGAGGCATAAACTTTATTTCTAATTTGCTATTTTTATTAATTTTTTTGGCCAACTCATAAAAATACGCTTAAGTGAACAAAAGTCCACAAAAGTACACACGGCAACTAATTTCTTAAAAAACAAAAACAAAATAATAGGTGATCCATCTTTTGTTAAGTCGAACGTCGTAAAATATCGTAAATTGAAGTTACGATAGGGGTGCACAGGTAGCCACACAGCGTGCATTGTGTCCAGAGACAATACAATGCTATACGTGGGAATATTTTGTCAAAAGTGATGATTCCAT
>OY756421.1:22698794-23008725 GCA_963576905.1 Mystacides longicornis | reverse complement strand
GTACTTCTTATTGTTATTCTATTTGAACCCATTCTTTCAACATGCCCAAACCATCTCAAATTATTAACATATTCTTACACATATCTTTCTTTGAGCTCTCATTTTCACTGCATTTATACTATATCCTTTTTTTACCACGTCCATGTTTTACAGCTATACATGAGTGATGACAGCAGGAATGCATTATGCACAAATTTTAGACGCTATTTTTCACATAATAGGTCTTAGTGCACCAGCCACTTTCCTAAGTTCAATTTATTTTTCACACTTTTTATCACTACTATACAAACATTGTAACTCTTTTCCTTTCTTCCGAGAAGCTACACAGCGAGGGACAGGGCCTTCTCAAAGCTGTTTCTTTGGAAGAATATTCCAGAATTACGTAAAGCTTGGATTGTTTCTTCCATTTTTTCTCATAAGATAAGCCAAAGTTCTAAGGGTTTGCAACAATGGTGGAGATTAGAGTGAAATCTGGGTATGTCAAAAGTGTAGAATGATCCATTTAAAAACAAAAATGAAGGGTCTTGTGTAGTTCTAGAAGAGATTATTGTTATAGAACTGTATATATATATAATATATGCTTATGGTATAAGGCGCCTATAACTGTACAAGACTTCATTTTTATAGACAATGACTTATTCTGAAATGAAAAACAGACGATTGAGTTGAGTCGTATCCAATTTTTATTGAGACTGACATTTCTGTATTCTGAAAATATTTTATCCAATACATTAGTTATGTGACTACTGGCAACCGATTAAGTTCTAAGCAAGAGCTTCTTGCGTTGAGTTGGAACGTGAATTTGAGAATACCAGTCAATGTTTACTGCACTACAAATTCAATTAAAAGAACCATTTTTCATTTTATAAATTGAAATATATTGGAATAATTATTTCAAAATCATAATATAAAAATACAGATGTGTTAAGTTACAAGGGACAAATTACAAAAATAAGTTATGGGAAAGAAATAATTGATATCAAAAATTATTTTGGATGAACAGTCGTCTTGCTACTGCTCCATTTCTTTCAGGCTGAGATGAAGGCACTGCAGGCTGGTGATCATCCTCGCTCATATTCTCATCTATAAAACACTAGCTTTCCCGACAGACGTTGTTCTGTGTTCCTAACTATGAATATTGAATTCAAATTTGTATGGTGATGAATAAATTATCATTTGACCAATGTGATTCCAAACGATCCGTCTGGTTTAAACCATATAATAATATATTCCATCCGCATTCTGTCATTTGCACCAATTGACAATTTCTGTCAAAATTGGAATAAAAATTATAAGGTAAAAAGTAGGTACTAATAAGATTGTCTACGTAGAGTTTTCTAATTTTCCATGCATTTTTCATAATTTTTTTCTTCTAAAAGGACATTCTCCTGATAAAAGCCTACACGAAAAAAAAAAAATTAGCGAAATCGGTTTAGGCGTGATGCGATGACATCGGGAAATAGCTCTCCATTTTTATATATAAGATATACCTACATGTCAGATCATATTTTTGAATAATGCATCACTAATAGAAAAGCAAAATATGGATATTGCAAAAACCTATTAACTGAAAGCAAAATGTTACTTGCATCTATGGCTATGTTGTGCAGTACAGCAAGGGCTATTATGGTCACCTTTGCAGTGTCGAGGGAGCAAAACATCCCTCTTAGAAGGCAATGGAAGCGTTGCTTCCAAACCCCAAAGCATCACTCCACATAATTCCGAGCTCTAATTTGCCCCTTATTGTAGAGTTCCTCACTCCGAGAAGTGGCATTCAGTATGGGGTACAGGCATAGCCGGAATCTCCCAAAAGCCTATCCCTAAATTCCCCACTTTCAATTCTTTCGTTTATTTGTGATTCCCAAAATATGCGGGCATCGTGGGCTCTACTCCTCCAACGTGCGACGATGTCTCTAATTTTTAAGTTAGAGTCACATATCACCTAGAATAAGAGTATTATTAAAGTGTGTTGCTTTAAAAGTAATGAATTAATATAATAATAAGGTGTCTGAAGTTGAAGTAAAATCAAAACATTTCTACATACTTTATAGAATAATATCCCTTTTATTTATGTAGTACTGCCCAGAATCGTCACCAACTTTTTTTATTTTAATGTGGGTGCAATCTATTGCCCCTATTGCTTGCGGAAACCCAAGCCTTGTTTGAAATTGTTCTATAACAATTTGTTGTTCTAGAATGTTCCTGGGCATGACCACAAATTGTCCAGCCTTCTCAGCTATGGCTGTGGCTACCTTTATGGCTATGCCGCTCATCGATGGTTGACTGATGCCATGCAGATCTGAGCAATCATCCTGTATCTAGAAACAATTGAATTATATCATAATTATTGTATTTAATGTCAGGATATGTAGACAGGCATATCAATTTATTAGTTGAATGTCTTACCTCTCCACGACCCCAGTATCGTAGGCAAGCTAAAACCTGCAATTCAGGACTTATAGAGCCCCACCTCGCTTCACAGGTTAGCTTGTCCCTGACCATCTCAATAACTTTTTTCGCCGATCCTTTTGAAAGCCTATATTTGTATTTAAATTCGGCGTCGAATGGATTGGCTCGTGTTTTATAAACTTTAGTTTTCCGCTCAGTCCTTTCTATATGGTTTAGAGCGGTTTCCATAACTTCTACGTAATCCATATTAATATGTTAACTTATATAAACTTTTATTAAAATAAGCAGAATTATTCAATAAATAACACCAAACACGACCACGAGATAAAGTTAGCTTTTGAAAACAAGAAACGAATTCCCGACTCCCGATATGTCAAACCAAAGATAATTATAAGACGACACGTCAAGCGTCAAATAGCGAAAGCGGCACAATGGGCATACGTTATCCATACTTCTGGACTTTAAACTACCCCCTGCAGTCGCTTAAGGTATTGCTTAACTTTTTGTCTAGGTTAAGAAGCATCACTGGTTAAGCTTCTTTTATTTTATTGTAGTTTAGGTTCCTCAAAAAGATTAGATAAATAATTAAAATATGTTGACAAGTTTAAAAAGAATTATTTTTATTTTTAAATGTATTACTAAATCATAGAAAATTACATCACTTTTGATATTTTTACTATCACAATATGATTTTTTATATAAAAAGGAAAGCTCTTTTAATAATGAAAATCATAATCAAAACAAAATGTTGAAAGTTTTTGTACTACTTGAATAACATACATAATCTTTAAAAAAATCACACAAATGACAATTATTATTTCTATCATGAAGAATTAGATTCGGGATCTTTTAATGTTTCCGCTGCTTCTAACAGTTCCAGCCCTTCTAAAATATATGCCAAATTATCTACAGAAGCGTCTTCATCATCGCTGAACCAAGTGGTGAGCATTTTTTTGGCTCTCTCAACATCCGTTTTATAAGACGTTTCGTAAAATTCCACTTCATCAGACTGGAATCCTAATTTGACAGCAAGTTTCTTCCAAGCTTCACCTTGCAATTTATCACACAGCACATCCATCTGCTGCTCAGTCAAAGTTTGCAACGGTTGAACGGATTTCTTTTCCCCGTCCTCATCCTCTTCCTTGCCAGAAGGAACGACAGTTTCCATTTCTTCTGTATCTCCACTTTCCATTAAATCGGCTTCCATTTGCTCTTCAGTTACTTCTTCATCCGGTAAATCCTGTAAAAATTCAACACAAAAACATTCACTAAGTTGCATAAGCAATGAGGACTCAAACATGGATGAAAAAGACTAGAGATTTTCAAAAGATGTGGTTGTAGAGAAAACTCACAGAAATCTCTTTGATTTCTGTGCTATAAGGGACCATTCAAGTATTACGTAACGCATTTTTTTAACATTATTGACATTCCCCCCCCCCCCCCCCCCCCGAGATGCATCGTAACGCTCATTGTTACCCCTCTTCCCATTCTCTAAACGTTGCCTAACGCACATATTACAACTGTGTATGCCTAAAATCACAATTATTACTTGAAATTCACTAAATACCTTTGTTGCGGCGCCAGTTATACAATAAATAATAATAATAAACTTTATTACAAACAAATATGGCACATGAAAAACAATACAAACAAAATCAAAATCATTTAAGATAAATAAACACATTCAAGTGCAGTCTTGGACACCCTCACTAGGCATAGCCTGTGTCAAGTAGTGTCCATAGAAACAGCCTTCTTCTTGAAAACAATAGTAGCGTTTTACAAGACTAACCCCCCCTCCCCCCCATATTGCGTTACGTAATACTTGAACGCTCCCTAAGGCACATGTGGAGACATAAAACTGCTGCATTGAAGGAATAATTGAAGGGTCAACATCAAGAACACCCACAATGGATCTGGAGGAAATTGCACAATCTAATAGGAGTCGAGCACAAGGGGCAGATTTTTTATGCAAAAACAACACTCAGAATTGAAAGTAACGAAAGAGATTTTTTTGCAGCAATCTTATACACATTCATCTTGAATTATTAAGTAGATGTGTATGTAGCTTGTAAGTAGAGCCAGCATAGCACTCCTGAGGAGACCTTCATGGCCAACACACAGCGTTTTTAGTATAGCATATCTTAGAATTCTAATTATTATTTTATACACATTCATCTTGAATTATTAAGTAGCTCTTAAGTAGAGCCAGCATAGCATTAAAATAAAATACGAAAAAACTTAATAATTTTGATAACCTAACCTAACCTAAAAATTAAAATAAAATACGAAAAATGTTAATAATTTTGATAACCTAGCATTGAAAGATCTTAAATTTGAACAACTATAGTTTTTTTTCTGTAAGGTTTGTGTTTTTACATAGTGTAAGTTCATTATGATAAATTTGAGGGACACACGGTTGAACTTTTAACAAAATTTAAATGGACGACGAGTGCTTTACTCTAACTCACATAGACATTGTCAAGAGACTAAAACAAAAAGTAGGAAAGTTAGATAGCGCTGGAGATTTAATTCAAAGTTATAATAGTGTTATTTACTACCATAAATTAGTTTTTGAGAATGTCTTCATGCATCAATGAACATAGAATATATATATTTTATTATCCAAAAATCCAAATCCAAACTCCCTTTAGACCCCACTTAGGGGCATAGGGAGGCAACAAGAGCTCTCCATTGCGCTCGATCCTGCGCAACGTTAATGACCTCCTCCCACACCATGTCCAGATTCCTCAGCTCTGCCTCGAAGGAGCGGAACACAGTATGAGAGGGTCTTCCTCGTCTCCGGGACCCTGATGGGAGGAAAAACAGCGCTCTCCTCGGCCAACTGTCATTCGGCATCCTTAACACATGTCCCAGCCAAGTCCATCTCCTCCACATAATAGTAGAGGTGATGGGCTCACGCTGGGTGCGCCGGCGTATAGCGTCGTTCGTGATGCCGTGGTACCATCTTATACCCAAAATTCTCCTGAGGCACTTCGTTTCGAATGCAGATACTTTTTGTGCCTGGGCCAGAGTCAGGTGCCAGGACTCACACCCATACAGGAGAATGGGCAACACACACGCATCAAACAGTTTACATTTCGTCTCGACACTAAACGCCGACGCCTTCCATATCTTGGTCATGTTGTTGAAGGCGCCACTTGCCATACCGATACGTATCGGGAGCTCAGCCCCGAGGTCACCACTGGTGGTAATGGTTGCTCCCAGGTACTTAAATTTATCCACCCGGGAGACCTGGTGACCATCGATGGTTATCGGTAGCTGTTTATCGGGGCAGGCATTATTTGCCATGAGCTCCGTTTTACTGGCATTGACTCGAAGGCTGAGGCGTGCTGTTTCGTCGCAGAGTCTTGAAACACTGCGCTGTAATTCCTCCACTGTCGTACTGAACAACGCTAGGTCGTCCGCGTACTCCAGATCGCACAGTTCGCCCATTAGACCATCTCTCTGTGTTATCGGTATACCTCTTGCTCCTTGCATGGACTTTCTCAACAGGAAGTCCATGACAATTATGAATATAAAAGGAGCCAGTACGCAGCCCTGTCTGACTCCCGTGGTGATCCTAAAAGCTTCAGTAGGACCACCTGGCGTTTTCACGCTACACTCGGAGTCTTCGTACAGGGACTGCACCATTTTAACTATCTTCGGAGGTATACCGTACAGACATTTTCCATATTGATGGTCTATGTGGGCTGTCGAAGGCCTTTTCAAAATCTATAAAGCAACAAGCGACTGGAGAGTTAAACTCCTTGCACTGCTGAAAGATGCACCTGGCACAGAAAATTGGGTCCGTGCAGGACCTTCCAGGTACAAAGCCGCATTGTTGCTCTCTCAGGACAGCCATGACAGGCCCCCGAATGCGGTGTAGTAATATCTGAGATAATACCTTACCGGGAACACTCAGCAGAGTAATTCCACGGTAGTTTCCGCATTCAAGGGGGTCCCCCTTTTTAAATATTGCGACGATGGATCCATTCCGCCAATCTTTTGGGCACCTCTCCTCTTCCCACGCCATTTTAAATATATCTAATAGTGGTTGGCCAAGGGTGTCTATGCCTTGTTTGAGGAGCTCTGCGTGAATTCCATCGTCTCCTGGCGCTTTGTTGTTCTTAAGTCTCATCACGGCCATTCATCAGCACCATCTCACCGTATGTCGGCGGGTCCTCACATATCCCAGTTGCCTGAGGTATATTCAGACCAGTCAACTCCTCCTCAAAGTTGTAAGGTGAGGAGGGCTCGGGACGGTTTAATATTGACTCAAAGTACTCCCTCCATCTCCCTTTAATCAGTTCGGGGGCAGTGACAGTGGCTCCACGAGAGTCTCGTATTGCCGTCACGGGTCTTTTTTGACCCCTGCCCCCGACCTCCCGGGTGATTTCGAAAAGTGTCCTTGAGTCATTTCCGAGTGCAGCAGACTGCGCTCGCCGTATCTGAGAGTCCAGGTGTCTTCTCTTATCTGTTCGTACAGAGTGCTTCACCTTGCGGCTCAGCTCTCTGTACTCAGACACCAAAGCAGCCAGTTTTTGAGGGTCTTTTTCGCTGTCTCTGAGGGTCTTAGCCTTCTGGCGATCTTCGATGAGGCTCCAGGACCCATCGGACATCCATATTGGCCTCTTTTTGCTCTTATAGCCGACAGAAGAACGAGCGGATTCCATAACGGCGTCACGGAAGCTATTCCAAGCTCAGCATATTTTATTATACCGAATAAAAATATAACACTACATGTACATACTTGTTTAGTTTGTTTGACATCCTGCGTACTTGGGACTTCTTTAGTTATTTTCCTCACCATGTGATCCAAATATTCGGACAATTTATTTATTGAATTGCTATTGGTGTGGGTGAAGAAGTGTGGAGATTTACGAGCCAACAACCTCAAGGCTCTCCAGCCACTTCCGTCTGAGATACCTTTATCCGTACTTGCATTCTCAGTCTCGCATTGTATCACAGCCTCAGACAAATAAGTATCTAAAACAAATTTAACACAAAAATAAGTTTTAAGAATAAAAACAAATTGTTTCTGTATACTTTTATATGAGAGGGTTGGTAACCCAGTGGTATCAGTGGACGGCTTTCGTACATACAGCGTAATGAAGGTCGTGGGTTTGAATCCCGGTGCCGACCGTTTGCACTTTCACAACACAAGCTTTGCTTTATCTGAAAGATGTCAAAAAGGTATTTGTGTTCACTTTAGGTGAGCCCAAATTCATTTATATAAAAACATAACTGACCCAGTGAACTTGTACCGCCTTAGAATTAATAATATTTTGTTGAAATTGAATTGAATTTTTTTTTTATAAAAAATTAATCAGTGTTCACTCAAAGTGAACAGAAATATACTCTTTGACTCTTTCACATTAAGCTACTTAAATCTTGTGTCGTGAAAGAGGAAGATTGTCAGCACCTGGGATCAAACCCAGGACCTCCGCACGAAGCAGTACGAATGCCAACATCGTAACAGCTAGGCTACCAACCACTTCAATTTATTAAAATTTTTAACAAAATCAATCAACTACTTCTCAAAATATCATAAAAAATGGTATGATACAAAGTGCGGAATGGTATCCAAATTGTGGGGGAACTGATTCCTGCTGCTGAGTACAGGGAAGCCTTTGCCCAAGCGAAAGTCAACCTCGAGGGAACATGACTAGGCACTTCAAGGCGAAGAGGATACTTTGAGTAGATACGTATTTATTTTCAACATACTAACTAGACATTTGGTTAATACGAAACTTACAAGCAATTAATAACTGACTTTTAAAGCTTTCACAAATTTTGAATAAACATGATCACTTATACATTTCCAACATTCACAAAAGAATCCCTTCAAGGTTTTTTATATAAAAAGAATTGGGGCTCATTCAAAATAAACCCATATACGTTTTTGACATCTTCCAAACTTACGAAAGCTGGTGTGGTGAATGAAAAAGATACACAGCGTCACAGCACAGACAAAAATGCTAACACTAATGCAAAAAAGTAAGCTGGCTAAGCCATGGCCGCCAATATTAAATAAGTCTATTTTTATTCTTTCTGGTTGAGAACCAAATCACTTATAGTACTGAGTAAGTCTGTCTCAATACATTAATAAGTTAAGAAGATTAATACTTAGAAAAAGAAATGTTTCAAACCTAATGTAGGGAGAAAGTCTCTCTCTTTGGTCTTGCAAGCTTCCAAATTATTTGGACACAAATTCCATAACTTGGTCAATTCAGAACTGAAATCAAAATAAAAATTTGGTTGCTGCACAATACGTAATATACAGAAATTAAGAAATATCGTAATAAAAAATAATTTAATGAACTCACTTCCCGAGATAGAATTTTCCCTGTGCCTCATACTCTTTGACGATATCGCCCAATAATCTTCTCCTTTTGGCTTTCAACATTTTCCTACTCTCTTCAGAAATCACACCTTCCATATGTCCACTGGCACTGCTAGACTTCAACTTTTGAAAATCTAAAATGTCAAGTAAATTTAAAATGTGACGTTTATACTAAAGACAGAAACATATTATTGTGCAATGAAGATCAGTTTCATTTAATTAGGGACACATTATTATGTGATTCATTAGTGTTGTGGCTCTTTGAGTCGTGACGCAGGCTGCTTGCCTTCAATAGCGCTAGAGTGGTGGTGGGGGTTACGGTGCACCACGACACAACACGCAAATGTGTTTCTGATACAGCATGATCAGACTAATTGATTCATGAAAAGCTGAAATATTTATGAACCAGTGAATAGATTCCATCAAATTGTGCTATATCCATTTTGAAGTACAAATAGTATCTCTTTCCATCACTTTCTAGAGGTGATGGTGAAATTCTCTTTTATTCCCTCTCCGTCTATTTAAGGTTAAATCATGTATCTTTTTTTTATTATAACAGGGAACAATAATGAGGTCTTGGGAAAGGCAAACAATATTTGAAGGCAAGAATTATTAACTTCTATGTGAAATAACTAGGGATATGGGAAAAGAACTAATGTCAATTTGCAGACGTAAGGGTAAGTTGCTTCCGAACTGACAATGATGGAGCTATAGGTCTTATGGCCAATACAAGGGCATTCCTAAAAAGAAGAAACCAGGCACTGTAACAACATGACAAGCAATTTAAAATGGGCTACATACCAGGGCACCCCTCATTTTTCCAATTATTCCAATATTCCTCTCGCTGTAAAGCATGCTTCACACACAGAGCAAATCTTTTCCCGTCAGGTGGTGTTTCAGATATAAGATTATACACTTGATCAGTTGTGTCTTTCACCCAATCACTTTGGTCTGATTTCAATTCAAATGTCTCACTGCAACATTTAAAAGTTAACAATAATATGGGGTTATTTTTCGGCTCAATTACGTAATAAAGCGGACATTTTTTGACAAAAATATTAGTTCACTAAATACAAAATACCTACTGAAAAACTCTTTATATGTGAATTGCAAAATTATTATCTTCAGCGAATTGAAAATATCTGTTCAAAACCAAAAGTGTTCCTATTTATTTAGGATTTTTCAACAGCTTAATTTCCAATTACTGTTGATTGAATGCTGTTACAAAAACATCAATCAAAGAGAAAATGTACAGTATTACTTCAGATATTTTCGATAACGCACAAAGGGTTAAAAAAAATTAGCGCTTCACAAAAATAATTATTTATTAATTGAGGACTGAGCATTACAAAAATTCTAAGTTGTTAACATAAAACAAAGAAGGGAAAAAACCTTTGAGCGCGCCACAGTGGCATAAAATTGGTGTGATATTTCTTCAATCATTTTGAAATGCATTATATATTTTATACTTACGTTTTAAACTTGACAGATGAATTCAAATATTGGAACAGTATTAAAAATTGAACAAGAACGCATCTTCTGAAATTGGCATCTGATAGTTCTAATTCCAATAACTTCTGATTGGTCAAGAACTTTGCAAAGTAATTGTTTATGGTTTCCTTCCCATTCACTTCATCCCCATCAACACTCATGGATTTAGAATATGATCTTTTACGGCCTTTGCTATTCTTCAACTGAACTGCTTCCAATTTGTAAGATCCAAAGGCAGATAAAACACTTGTCGAATACTGAAAAAAAAAGAAATATTTAATCAATGTGTAATATACATTATTGTTGACATCAATTCATTTGATTCATAATTATTCATGGGTCTATAACTCAAGGTTGAGTCTTGGCATGCATAAAAATATTTGGCCAGGACAGTCGACCCACGCTGCATCATGCTCACCACAGCATTAACAAGTTGAGGAAAACAGCCTAATTAGCTGATTTTAAATTAGATTACTAGGCTTAGACAGATGTGAAAGATGAAAGAAAGCTACTAATCAGTGACAGAGTAAAAGCAGCACGCTTCAGCACCTCATTCCGCATCAAAAAATATGTCGTACAATAATAATTGTAAAAGAAAAATTGGAGAGTAGGCAGGGTATAACTTGAAAAATTTCAGACAGTTCAGTGCACCAGATGCTGCCAAGCTAATGAGACTGACCCAGAATCGAGAGGAATGGTCGCAGATGGCAGATAATCTTTGATAGGCGAGTCAATACAAGAACAAGATTTTGAGCTAACTTAATTATAGCCCTTTTTATAGAATTAAGACTCATCAGTCAATCATTCATTTCAACAGCAAAATTATCCTGACCCACAAGACTATTGAAATATCTTGAGTTACAAAATTAATCATAATGCTGGATTTATATCAGATATAATTAGGAAACATATTTTATTGTTTTAAAAAAAAATCGATAGAAATGATCTTGGCCTGCAAGAGCACAAGAATTTATAATAATCCTCAGAAAGTAAAAATGAGAGCTGCAGTAGAAGTTAAGACAAAACAATACAATAATTATACTTACTAAAGCAAACGTTTTCCAGTGAACTTTATTGTAGCACATGTTGGGGTTCCGAAAGTAATCCTGCAGAGACCAAAATTTGCAGTACAAGTTGTAATCAATTGTCAGTTTACTTTTATTTCCTTCTTCAGTTGCATCTTCGTCGCTCAGAGCATCCTTCAGACTAACACCATCATCGGCTCCCAACTCCGTTACATTTTCCAAATTAAACTCGGACACAATGTTTAAGCCTGATCTCTCGGAAAATGGAAAGAATTTCGCTAAGAATAGAAGAATTCTACCACAAAATATAGTATTCTGCGACCTCGACAGGCGTCTCAACAAATCATTGCACATTCTTAGCAAGTTGTTTTTACATGGAACAAAAAATAGATCTTCCTTCCAAATGGATACTCCATTTTCGACATAACGAAACATATTTTCACACTTGTCCAGTGTGAGGGCATCAAATACGTCACCGAGAAGGACTACTGGCATTGTAGGAGTTACTATTTGTTTCCTGCAACACTCCACACAGAATGTGATGAATCTGAAAATATAAAAAAATTATTACTCATTTGAGTGAAAAAAGATTGTAAAAACACTTTTTTACCGAAACCATATCACTTTTTCTGATTATTGGCAAAACTATGAATATGAATGCTTTATCACTGTACTCTATATATAGAGATGGGCATTATAACGATAGCTGATAAAAATATTAGATATAAAAATAACGCTAAATAAATTAATATTTAACGATATTTATAAGTAAATAATAGTTCAACAAAAATAATAGTCAGGTAATATTAAGCAAAAATAATAGCCTACCACTATTATTCATATTTAGGCAATATTAGGTGAATGAAAATAATATACTGATTGAAATGTTGAAAACAAAAATACCTAATTTTGGAAATGACCTTTTTTTTTTAGGAAAAAGTTAACTTTCCAGATACCAAATTTTGAAAATGACCTTTTTTTTAGGAAAAGTTATGTTTCTAGATACCAAATGTTCATTTAGGCTTATAAAATAAAATAGCTTTACGGTTTTAATATTAAAGTTATTTTCAATTAACGAAATTGCTATAACGTTTTTGAATTTAAGCCGTTAGTCTCACCTCTATCTATATAGAAGTATATCTTTGAAGTGGTTGGTAGACTAGCGGTTACAACGCCGGCATTCGTACTGTTTGGTGCGGACGTCGTGGTTCGATCCCAGGTGCCGACCATCTTCCTCTTTCACGACACAAGCTTTAAGTAGCTTACTGTGAAAGAGTCAAGGAGTGTATTTGTGTTCACTTTGAGTGAGCACAGATTCATTTAAAAAAAAAAAAATATACCTACTCTTGTTACAATAAAAAAAAATAAAAATGAAGAGTCTTCTATAGTTCTATCACAAAATTTATTATTCACACATGAACCGATTTTCGGAGACTACCGGTTAATGTGTGAATAATAAATTTTGTGATAGAACTATAGAAGACTCCTCATTTTTATTTTGAAATGGACTATCACCAAGCACCTTCTGCCCAAAACATCGAAGATCTTGTTAGAATGATGCAAATAATAATTTGCAGTGTTTTCTAATCTGCTAGGCATGTACAAGTTAGCTCGTCAGATTGTAAGATGTACCTTGACTATTGGTGAAACTGTACACCATCTTTGATTCTAAAAATCGCTTGGTTTGACGAGTCTTTTTATTCACAAAGGAGCATAAAAGTCGGGTTGAATAATTCTTATTGCACTCATGGCATTTGAATCTCATTACTTCATAAAATTAGGAACTTTTTTACAGTCCAATAAATAGGTACAACATGTAACAGACTACCTTATAAATGGCGAAGTGTACTTTTTGATTGATTTTAAGTAATATTCACAATTTTTATTTTTGTGGAAGAAAAAAATTGTTTAACTTATTTTAAGGAGAATGACAAATAAATATGTGTACAAATTCATGACAAATGCTAAGAGAATTATTGATCTTTACATTGCAAAAATAGTTAAGTGCGTTCCTTTTTTTTTAATTTTGTTTGCCCATAAGGTATCAGCAAAGATATCATAAAAAGGTATACAAAGTATTGCCAAGGTAAAACTTCAGTTTAGTCACTCCTAATAATTTTGAGGTTATTTTATATACGATTTGAATAGGTTAAGGTTAGAACGTAATTAAAAACGTTTTCGTACACCTCCCCGAGTGATAACACAGTAATACTAAAGCGGATGTCAAAATCACCGCCATTTTTAATTTATAGGAGTAAGGCCCTGTCCGCATTGAGATTTTTCACCGCACGTATTTTATTCTTGCAGATTATATTCCGTGATCGAAATTTCACCTAGTACACACTGCGAATAAAATTTCACACGGTTTTTGAATATCTTATCAAAAGTACTACCAGCAAAACGCCAATTTATCTTTTCAACAGCCTCCAAAAAATATTTATATCTTGCTCAGAGAAATTGTGGTTTTTTACCGCCTTGAACTCTTTATTGTGGGAAAATCGCTTTCCACTAGGTAATGTTTTTTTTTCTCTGCTCCAGGAACGAAAATTGTCAGTAGAAACCAGGACTAGAGTTAAAGGTATTAAAGTAAAGGCTTAAAGTTGATTGATATTTTGGAAACAATGCTTCAAAAGGGCGGATTTCACAATGCACACCAAGTGAATCGGCGCGCTCTCGCCTTAGTGCAAGACATTGGTGGTCAATTTTCCTCGAGTTTCCTTTTTCGAGTTTTAAATATCTTATCGAAAGTACTACCAGCAAAACGTCAATTTATCTTTTCAACAGCCTCCAAAAAATATTTATATCTTGCTCAGAGAAATTATGGTTTTTTACCGCCTTGAACTCTTCATTGTGGGTAAATCGCTTTCCACTAGGTAATGTTTTTTTTTTCTCTGCTCCGGGAACGAACATTGTCGGTAGAAACCAGGGCTAGAGTTAAAGGTATTAAAGTAAAGGCTTAAAGTTGATTGATATTTTGGAAACAATGCTTCAAAAGGGCGGATTTTACACAGCGCGCCAAGTGAATCGGCGCACTCTCGCCATAGTGCAAGATATTGGTGGTCAATTTTCCTCGAGTTTCCTTTTTCGAGTTTTCCTTCATTTTGTAAGTTTAAAAACAGCGTGGTGTCTGATTTTGGTCCAAATTTTCCCATTAGAAATTTCCTCACACTCAAAACACGCTTGTGAAAAAACTGATAATTGTGCGATGAAATCTTAAAATTATCACTTTGAATAATGGCATAAGCATACTCATCACCAACAAAAGAGTTGTCACACCGAGAATACATTGAACTCTCCTTAGCTTAAAATCTCCTTAATAAAATTTATAAGTTGTTGAACATGCATTTTTCTTGGTGGAAGTAATTTAAATAATCAAATTTAAATAAAAAACTTTTTAACTATTCCACAAATTTATTGAACCTGACATGTTTCGAAGGGGCACGCCCTTTATGGTCACAGGTTGTTTCAAATAACCTGTGACCATGAAGGGCGTGCCCCTTCGAAACATGTCAGGTTCAATAAATTTGTGGAATAGTTAAAAAGTTTTTTATTTAAATTTGATTATCTCCTTAGCTTGTTTCGATATTCTCTAAACTGCTTGTGACAATGAGCATCGGTTAAAATTCATCGTAAACAGTTTAAATTGATGTTCGTAAAAATAAAGAACGGATAGGAAATAAGTATGTTTTATTAGAAATTAGGTTTCTTAAGATAGGAATAATTATTGTTCCAAATTAATGGCATTATAAAATTTATTTAAAGCTCAAAACTGTGGACTGTTCCAACCAGGAGGAACAATATTTCAATTTTTTTATATAAAAATCTTCAGACCATGGCGGGCCGCACAAAAAGAACGGCGGGCCGCAGTTTGCCCATGCCGGCTCTAGATCACAGGTTATGATTGTGCCTATGTCTATACTTTTTAAAAAGCTATGAGAAAATACGAGCAATTGGAGTATTAGCAAAAATGATTATATTACATTATAAAAAACGGGTAAACTTGAGTTTTAGCGTCGCGAACATTTCTAATCGAATTATCCATAACTGTCATTTTTTATGACGTATGGCGTTTCCATAGATTTTTTTATTGTATTAGTGTTCAATTTTATTTTACGTTAGCAAGCTTTCTACTATTTTATATGATTGGGTTAGGTTAGGTTATAATTATAGGGGGGGTTTGGGGGGGCGGAGCCCCCCATACTTCATCACGTTTACCCCCGAAATTTATCTTCAGAATGAATATTTAAAGTAATACAATATATTAAAAATACCTTTATATAAAAATCTATGGAAACGCCAAACGTCAATAACGTCATAAAATATGATAGGGATGGGCAAATCAAAAAAATATATCGATAGGTATATATCGTTTCGATAGTTTTAAAAAGTATCGATGTATGAAGAGGAAAAAATATCGATATTTCGATATATCGATATTTTTAGCCCAAATTGTAACTACCTCTATCCATCGTACCTATACCATCAAAACATTTAAAAATTAAAAGAAAACAACACATATTTGGTAGATACATAGTTTTATTGGTTTTATTATTCGTATATAAAAAAAAATAAAATAAATACAGATGCTGGCAAACTTCTTGGGACAAACGTAAATTGCAAAAAACTTGTAATCAAACCGTTAATTTTGAAAAACAATAAAATTTTAAAATGTGACTAAAGCAAGGAATTAAATTAAGCATGTAGGTACCTACACATTTATCTTAAAAATCGATTTTTTGTCTCGCTTAATAATTATTGTGCCAAGAAGTTTGTCTTATAAGGCGAAACGCACCCACAGGTCGGAGATATTCAAATTTTGTGCAGTTTTTTTTACAAATTTCAGCTCCATCTACCTTTATTGCTAAAAAGTGATATTTAAAAGCGGCAACATATATAGGTATTTTGCTAAGACTCATTACAACTAAAAATACATAAATCTGTTCTGTCAAACGTGTGATTATGACCTAATAAGATTACTTAATTGAAAAAAATCCGTGTGGAACACGTGTATTTCAAGTTGGAATGATTATTATTTTTTGGCTTTATTTCCACTATTGGAAGATCGTGCTGAAATAGTGAAAAATTGCAGAAATTTTGAATATATCGCTACGAATAATTTCTAAATCGTTACAAAATATTTTGTTAGCTGAATATATACCTGTTTTATTGTCGTATTTTCATATGTTTTGTAAATGCCAGACAGGGCCGTAGAAAAAAAGTTTTTGGATGCGTTCATAATTTATATAAAAATTTGAATTTTTATATAAAATTTATTAAAGCGCTTAAAAAATATCGACTCCGATATTCAGAAATAAAAATCGAATATCGATATTTCCAGATTAAAAAAATCGACGAAAAATATCGATTATTTTCAAAAAAAAAATCGATATTTTTATATATCGATATTTTTTGCCCATCCCTAAAATATGACAGTTATGGATAATTCGAATAGAAATGTTCGCGACGCTAAAACTCATGTTTACCAAAAAACGTACCTCTCTAAGCAATCTTGATCTTTTTTTAGCAAGTCTAGTAATGCGTCTCGAAAGCCTTGATCCATTGCAGTTTTCTTATCGTTTTCAAAAACCAATGAATCATTATAAACGTTCAAAAGATGTGTTATATCCTTTTCTTCAAAACATTTACGAAGTTTCACCTGAAACGACATAATTCTTCGTAAACACATACACACAACAAACAAGTCAGAAAAGGCATAAAAATTTGACTTAACAATGTTACCGTAAAGTCTCGTCGAAGATCCTCGAATCCGAGCTGTTTGGTTGCCGTTATACTAGCCATGCTTTGATAGCTTTTGAAACAGATTTTTATTATTATATAACTAAACTTGCTATAAAGATAATAATATACTTATTCTGTTCACAAAACCTTCCTCACTTTTACAAATTCGCTAAAACACCGCTTCGTAACTGACAGCTGTCAATTGAGTGCCATAGACACGCCATAGACAATAGTAATATTTAGTGAAAAAAAATCAGGTAGGTAGGTACAAAAAAGTTTTTTGACTGTTTTCTGTTATCATCAACCCAATCATCAACCCTAGTAACCAATAAGTTTTACAATACAAACACTTTGAATAAACTACGTAATTTTACAAACGAGTTTGTTTTTTCAACAAATCTTAAATTTTTAAAGTTTGAAAAACAACTAAGGTCCCTCTCTTTTTAGATTTTCTTTCCAACCTAGTGGTTAAAATATTATTTTCCAATGTATGGAAATTTTTATTTTTTTTTAAGTAGGTTTAATCATTTTTTATGTCCTTTTATCTAAGTGGGTCATAAGTAATCATCTTAATGATATAATATATTTCTATATCATAAAGATATGAAGTCCAATGGAAAGCAATATTATAATATTAAAAAAATGAGTTTTTAAAGTTTTATTTTAAATATTTAACGACGTATTATGTATTTTAAAAATGTAATTAAAAAACCACAAACAATATTTCTATACAAACATGCGCATAACTTTCTCTCAAGTGTCATGCTCTACACAGATGTAGATGTGTCGTGTGGCGTCCATCAAAACAAAGAAGCTTTGGTTCCGTTTGTTTTATATTTATGTTAGAATTGTGATGGTAGGAAGTGAGGACTTATAACAACATTATTTTAATCTATTCTTTTACGAATTTGTACTTGGACTTTTGCATAGTACAAGTCTAAGAAAAATACGGATTGGATAGAAACATGAACAGGTAATTCTGCTACTCTTTGTATTTGTATTCAAATAATCTATTGTCGTGAATTGATATCCATAAAAACAGCTATTTTCGACTTATTTAAAATTGAAATTATACTTCTTTTGAATTAATTATAATGTAAATTATACACTTAACTCACTTTCTTGTCTTTACTGTTACAACTTCCTCTTCTAAACATGGACGGTCGTTTCTGAAAATTGCAATTAAAATGTTATTAACACCATAAAATGAGTAGATATTACGTGAGCTCTCAGCATTTTTCTTCATTTTGACAAAGTTTAAATGTTTTTTAGGCAATTACTCATCAAGATCGTTGATAAAAAAAATTATCAGTCATCAAATTGTTTATTTATTTGAATGTTACTTCTAAGTATTCAATCGTTTGCAATATTCTTCTCTATATGCAAGAGAGATATTATTTGACACTAATTTATACTCATGTTGATGTCAACAGCAGGTCCAACTGGTACAGCAGACAGGGAAGTGGTGGTGGAGGGTTGAAAGGAGGCAGACCACCTCGTCTAACGCCACCAGAACCACCACATCACAACAGTAGCTCCAACAACAATTCTGCATCGCATCATTCACATTCACATGTTAATAGTAATTCACATTCATCATCATCTTCGCCGTCTATTGCGCCTCGGTCTCCACCTCCGGCTTTGACCCCACCGGCCCAGCTCACAACACCGCATGACGATCTTATTAATTACATATTTGAGTCTTGGGATAAGGTAAATATACTTATATACTTAATAAACTTATTTATTTATTGTAGCCTGTTTTGTCGTTTAACACCACCTCAAGGATGCTTCATTCTGTGCGCTTGGGTACGATTTTTCAAATAAATAGTCGTAAGTCAGGTCTTCAAATAATTGAAACTCCTCTCACTGAAGCAAGAAGTTTGTCCCAGCAGAAAAAAGTTTAGTTCAAACTAAACTGTATATTATATCTTGATAATATTATAAATGAAACAAGCTACCGCATTGAGGATGGATTGTAGCCTGAGTAATTGAAAATGTGGTATATTAATAAGAATGCTATTGCAGTAATGGAGTTTACTCAGTTTGAATGTGTTTTTCAATGTTATTGCTCCATCTACTGACAAGAATCTTCTGTTCATTTAAAACGTAGAATGCACTATTAGTATTAATAAGGTGCATTTATACCAAACGAACCAAGACCCAGAGCTTGAAAATATGGTATATTAATAAGAATGCTATTGCAGTAATGGAGTTTACTCAGTTTGAATGTGTTTTTCAATGTTATTGCTCCATCTACTGACAAGAATCTTCTGTTCATTTAAAACGTAGAATGCACTATTAGTATTAATAAGGTGCATTTTTACCAAACGAACCAAGACCCAGAGCTTGAAAATATGGTATATTAATAAGAATGCTATTGCAGTAATGGAGTTTACTCAGTTTGAATGTGTTTTTCAATGTTATTGCTCCATCTACTGACAAGAATCTTCTGTTCATTTAAAACGTAGAATGCACTATTAGTATTAATAAGGTGCATTTATACCAAACGAACCAAGACCCAGAGCTTGAAAATATGGTATATTAATAAGAATGCTATTGCAGTAATGGAGTTTACTCAGTTTGAATGTGTTTTTCAATGTTATTGCTCCATCTACTGACAAGAATCTTCTGTTCATTTAAAACGTAGAATGCACTATTAGTATTAGTAAGGTCCATTTATACCAAACGAACAAAGACCCAGAGCTTGAAAATATGGTATATTAATAAGAATGCTATTGCAGTAATGGAGTTTACTCAGTTTGAATGTGTTTTTCAATGTTATTGCTCCATCTACTGACAAGAATCTTCTGTTCATTTAAAACGTAGAATGCACTATTAGTATTAGTAAGGTGCATTTATACCAAACGAACAAAGACCCAGAGCTTGAAAATATGGTATATTAATAAGAATGCTATTGCAGTAATGGAGTTTACTCAGTTTGAATGTGTTTTTCAATGTTATTGCTCCATCTACTGACAAGAATCTTCTGTTCATTTAAAACGTAGAATGCACTATTAGTATTAGTAAGGTGCATTTATACCAAACGAACAAAGACCCAGAGCTTGAAAATATGGTATATTAATAAGAATGCTATTGCAGTAATGGAGTTTACTCAGTTTGAATGTGTTTTTCAATGTTATTGCTCCATCTACTGACAAGAATCTTCTGTTCATTTAAAACGTAGAATGCACTATTAGTATTAGTAAGGTGCATTTATACCAAACGAACAAAGACCCAGAGCTTGAAAATATGGTATATTAATAAGAATGCTATTGCAGTAATGGAGTTTACTCAGTGTGAATGTGTTTTTCAATGTTATTGCTCCATCTACTGACAAGAATCTTCTGTTCATTTAAAACGTAGAATGCACTATTAGTATTAGTAAGGTGCATTTATACCAAACGAACAAAGACCCAGAGCTTGAAAATAGAGTATATTTTCCTAATCGTTGATACTGTACACCATGGAAACAACAACTTTTTAGTAGGCGATAACAGTTCTTCAGGAAATATACTCTATTTTCAAGCTCTGGATCTTTATTTGTTTGGTATAAATACACCTGTAGATAGATGCTTATCGTAGAGAGTGAGCTATCACCCTTTACTCACCTAGGAGTTTAATATTTGTTGATGGGTGATATTTATATAAAAGAGAGACAATAGGTTCATTACATTTAAAATTTAAAAAATAGTTCAGGACTCCTTCTTAAGAATGCGTTTTTTTAATACCTTAAGTCAAAATTAAATAGAACACATTCCATGCTTACTACTTCTTTACAATGTAGAGTAATCCTTCTTAGGGAAAGCTTTCATTCTTGGGCTTTTACGGAACAAATCCTCTACACTCCCTCTTGAAGTCTGTTCTCAAACATTCCATAGTCAAGAAGTAATTAAAATATAAATGACTTTTTCAGATATCCCGAGAGGCTAGAGTGTGGGAACCAACCATCCCAGTGCGCCCACCTCTTCCCCCCATGGATCTGGACTCTTGGTACGGTCGCAGACACTTACATGCTCATTCACACTCTCATCACACTATCAAACATAACTCATAGTTACTGTTGTACCTATCATCTTGGACATTTCAGCATACATCTAATGACCACAAACAAATTGATGTCTGCAATTTGTAACCACACCATTAATTAACTTCTAAGGCTGAAATTTGTTCAATTCTAATCAGTGACTTACTGTCAATAATATGGCGAATACAATCTTTGCTATTCAATTTTAAAAAAAAAGTACAATCTTATAGATTTATATTCTTTAAATTTCGGCATTTTTAGAATGTAAAGTTCAACTTTTTTATGATTTCAATCTCAACTAGCATCCAGATTAGAAATAAACTTCTCAAAATCATTCTGTTCCTTTAAAAGTTTGCCAGGTTTAATTTTTTAATTTATTTTATTTTCAGTATTTATCATTTATAATAATATATTATTTATGTATTAATTAATCATATTTATTTTAACTAGTCTTTTTTTTGTGAAATCAAACATTGTTACATAATTTATTGGACCGTATTATAGTACGCATTTAGGAAGTACATTAATTAGAATTGTCAAGAGCACTATGTGCCTATTTTTTCAGTTATCTAGTTATGTATATTACATTTGAATCAGTCTTACCATTAAAATTTCCTTTAATACCTTTTTTGTTCCATAATGTCCTGTAAAATTTAGTATTTTCATAAATTTAAATACCTAATACAATAAAAAATATAATTTCACATTCCCCCATGTACAATACTGTTAGGTTTACTTTCCGTGAAAATAATAAATAAATAAATTGTAGTTGTGATTTAAATTTAAAATATTAAGAAGATATTTCATTCCAAAAATGTAAATCAACAAAGTAATTAAACTTTTTCATACAGCTTATGTTTTTACTTCCAAACCCTTTGATATTACTCACCATAATACATAAAAGAAAAGTGTCAAATTACAAAGGTTTCCATCATCATAATACATTAGCGTTCTCTCCCTTCATCTTCATAGGCCTTTGAAAATTTACTTGGAGTTGTTAGGATGTAAATGAGGATACTGTCATTGGGCAGTGATCACACAATGTTCTAACCAAAAGCTAACACAGGAAAACTACCTCTCTTGCCTCCTTCATTTGCACACCAAATATTCTCCATACTGTCCTATCAACTTCTCTTATCAAGTATACTATTTCTGCCAATTCTGATGTCTCGTAACCTATCACTTGATCTTTTAAACAAGTAGATATCTATAGAACTGCCAAATGACGTTATTCTAGCACCAATAGTCTTTCATGATAATGGATATCAACGTTGACTATTTTTTAATTCACTTCTAATAATTTTAAAGACTTACGGCAGTTTCTCCCTGATTATTATTAAAAATTTGATTTATTTGAAAGAGTAGTTGTATCATTAGAGTGGGCTCTTATATAGTGCTAGGACCTTGGGTGTAGGTTCAATTCTTGATGCCGAATGTATTTGTCTTCACAGCACCAACCTCACATAGTGGGAATATCACAGAACACATATACTCTCTAACGAGAGAGGGAATATATTAACACGTTGAACTGCACTGATGGACATTCACGTCTGGTAAGAGATGCCGAGAAAAACACAGATGCTATACACTTCTATAGTTTAGCTGCGCGTTTTTACAAATATCCTGTTTTTGGCTGTCAACTCAGTCTTAATACGTTAACCAATATTAAAAAAAATGATTCAGGGGTCCTAGACAAATTGCATTTGGCGATCAACCAAAAACAAATTTTTCGTCAATTTTTATATTTTTAATATAAGTGTCCTTGTTTGGTTTAAATCATTGTTTATATGTTCCAGTGGACGGTTCATTTTTTTCGCACTCTATATTGACGAAATCTTCGTTTGTCACGCCAAATTCAAATTGTCTACGGTGCCAGGTCAAGCTTTAAATTTTTGTATCAACCAGGAGGTAGTATGGGATATCTAAAAAACTAGATTTTTATGTTTATCAAATTGTTTATTGACAAAACGTATAAAACATTAATTTTTACATAAATACAATCATCTATCTTTCCGTCCATCTTAAAATTAAGACTAGCATGAATTGTTTACAAAAGCTTACATTATTTTAGACTTTTACTAAATTCGGATTTTAAATAATGTTTTCAATGATTATATCTTCTATTCAAATATAAATTCCTTTGATAACAATAGGATATTTCTGAAAATATTGACGTAGCTGTTCTTTAATGATGATGATAAACTTGACTTTCAATTTGTTTACTATTTATCTAAATATTGTGGAAATATGCTAACTTCAATGTTAATTTATTACACCAATTATTTGTCAAATTTCACCATTAATCTACAAATGTATTTGAGATCAAAACTCGTAAGACTACACTTATCAAACTTATAAGATTACACATATATTACAAAAGTTTATAATCTTATTTTAAAAACAATAATTACACCGTAATGGAAAAATCACTACATCTATAAAACATGTCTCTCTAAAAAACTTGATGATAAGTGAGAAAACAATAAAAATGGATATATTATAAAAATATTTTACAGTTGTTGTCTAACAGTTACTGTTAATTATTAAACTGTAAATGCGTATTAAAGATATTTTTATTTTCTTTAACTTTAATAAAAAGAATCGCACTCGGCATAATAATACATTTTCACTGAGTGCGATATACCAGTAATATGAACTTATAAAATTTGTATAAATGACCAAAAATTTCTTTATCCCATAGAATTGTACATATTTTTCCCAATCATTTATTGTTTAATGATTAATTTTCAAAATTTTATACCAAAAATCAACAATTTGTGCTTATATATCAATTTAATAACGCCCTTAAAATAATAATTATACTTATTAGGAGTAGACATAATATCACATATAAAGTATTGTTAACATTTTACCCTCTTCCAACTACCACCAAGACCTCTTACATATTTGTGTTTTCAAACAATCATTTCTTAAATAAAAAAATAAATATTCAATATTTGGATAATCTGAAAACACAAAATAGGTTATAATTTATTTTTGTAATTGACAAATGGTTTTAGTACTTTTTTTTAGTGAATCTCAGAAATCAGTCATTGAGGTCTTCAGCTAAATTTATTGTTTGCATTCATTTCAGCAGTCTTCATTTCTTCATATTTCACTCTCTACCGGTTCGGGATTATCGTCGCAGGACATGACCCACTCCCAAACCCTCTGTGTGACATACTTCTGGTCTACAGAACTGTCTAATCCATAAGAATTTATTAATTTGTTTAACTTATTCTTGTTATTTTCCTGTGAATGCCTACTGCTGTCGGGATTCCTAAGATATAATTTCAAGGAATCTTTCCTTTCCTGTACAAGTGTACTCGTACTCACTATCTGCGAACATGAACTAGATGTTTGTATTTTACTCTCTATCCACGTATCTTTGGCATATTTTAAAACTTCTGTACAAGGCGCCCTTTTCTCTGGTTTGTGTTCGAATAATCTTCTAAACATTCTCAAAGCTCTGGGAGTTAGTCTTTTGAAGGGCAATGGAATCTTGGTTGTTCTTCTTCGTTGGTATCTACAAAATGCTGCGTAATGTGGGTCTTGTATGCTATCTGCCATTTGCCACGGAGGACATCCCGTTAAGCAGAAGAATATGATAATACCAAGTTGCCAGGTGTCGCTTGATGGTTTGCACATGTATCGCTCATTTTTAATGGTCTCATAAATTTCAGGTGGAAGGAATGGCAACCAGTTACATTTCAGTTTTGAAACCATTGTCCCTTCTCTTCTTGTTGATCCAAAATCGCAAATTTTAACTTTTGAGAAATCCCCAGCAAATACCAACACGTTTTCTAACTTGAGGTCCCTGTGTACTAATTCTTTAGAATGCATAAAATCTAGTGCCGAAGCGAGTTGTGTAGCGATGAGAACACAGGCGCTGGTTGGAAGACCACCCAGTCGTACGTGGCCTGCGAGATCTCCATATGGTGCTGGTTCCTGCGCAAAATACATGCAGCCATCATGACGAAAGGTAACATTATAACTATCCAAGATGTTGGGGTGTGGACTCAAGTGGTAGGAGTAATGGAACTCTTTACTGAAGTCTTTGACTGATGTGAAGTCTTCATAAACAGCTTTCAACACCACATTTGTGTCGGTACTTTTGTGTTGAGCCAGCAGTATTCGTGCATAGCAGCCTTCAGCTAACACCTTCTTCACATCGTACTCTTCACTCAAGTTCATTTCTGGTAGTTCTGGCTCCTGGATGCGATGCAGTTGACTGCAGGCACTCGCCTTTCTTTCTGCTTTTTTCCCCTCCTTGTCACCCCCTACACCTTCTGGTTCCATTTCTTTGAGGATCGGCTCACCTGCCTCTCCACTTGAGACGAAACTGTTTAACAAAAGAGTTCTCATGGGAATATGACCTGAAACAATAGAAAAAAATTGCCATTAGAAACTTTGTTTTTATTCCTAGAATTGTATCTACGTAACTTAGGTTGTGTTTAGTTTCTATGTGAAAATCCATCATTAAATTGACAGAAATGTAATAAAAATGTAAGTTTTATGCACGGTCAGAAAATAGTATTATTTATTTACTCGGTATATGTGAGTTTGGAACGTATATTTATGACTTTGCAGATGGTGAGATCATTTAGGTTTGTTGTGCTCCCTCCCTGAACCACCACTGCTGTGTATGGCAGCTTACATCAAGACATTTAACAGTTTATTTTAGAAGTCGTATCTCATAATGCTGATGTTATTCATATTATATTGAATACTTTGTATGTGTACTCATATTTTATCAAACTGTACAGTACACGTACACCACTCTGAATCTATGCAGACTTTGTAAACTGGTGGAAATTAAGAAACAAAAAATATTTTAACATTAGACATTTACTTTTTAATTTGTATTTCAACAAAAAATAGCAAGAACGTTTTTGATACTTCCAGACTTAAGTAACTAGATTCGCTAAAATTTGAAAAGTTTGCAGATCATAATTGATACAATGCAATAGTAAGTCACAAATGACAAACATTTCTTCTATAGTAGAGATATACCTAGTATGACAAATTTAATGGAACTGTTAATGCTTGATTCATAAGCAAAATTTTCTATTACCTTATAAAACAATGAAACTATATGAGTAAGTGTACTTCTACCCACCTCATATTGAAGGGTAAATAGAAAAATTTCAACTGTAGCTGCAATATACTATTTTCATTTCAAACAAAAATATTTTTATCCATTGAAAATATCGTCATGTTGCAATATTTCAAAACAATAGCAGTGTTGTCAGACTAAACAGTATTCAGATAAAAATATCGTGGAAATTTAATCATTAGATGCAAATCGTAGACAGATGGACATGAGCAACACGGTGGATACAGAGCCACAGGAAAGAAGAAAACAAATTAATCGTAAACAAATTAATATAATTGTTGTATTATATTATTTTGTAGAAGATTATTCTTAAGAGATGTGTACACCATGTCTGATTGCAGGTCTGGTAATGGTGAGATGTTTATAAACTCTGTCAAAACAAATGAAATGCACCATACAGAGTTTGCGTAAAAATAAACTTGAAACAAAACAGAACGAGTACAAGGGGCAACCCATACATCTTGCGTGTCTTAAATCTTTTGAATTTCCTGTCTATTGTTATTAATGATATTGAAAAAGCTATTTTTAGCCTGCCCACCTATTTTTAGAAGATTTTTAAAGGTGTTTACCTCTCCTTAGGTTGGAGTAATTGGTAGCTTAGTGCTTTGGTCTCTGACATTCGTAGCATAGTGCAGATCATCTTCCTTTTTTACAACTCGAAATTTTATCGGTGCGAATGATTGGAAAGTGTACCTAGTTCCTAGTTTTGTTTCTTCGATTGAGCAGATTCATTAAAAAAAACAAGTATGCTATGCCCTTTGAATATGAATAATTATAAAGAGAAGTATGAAAGTAAGTTAGTGAAATATAATATTTTCTTTTTGATAACAAGAGACTTAAATAAATATAAGGGATGTTTTTTTTCCCTAGATAATAATACCTTTGTAATTTTCCATATTATGTTACCAAAAATATTTTTATTTGCGAATGTTTAGTATCTGAAATTTCATTAGTCCACCTACGGTTATTCTTATTGAAAATAATTTTGCTAGCCACATACAAAATAATGATACATAATAATACATTAGAATGCTTTCAGAGAACGTAGATAATAATTCTGGCTGGTCTATGTCTGGATTTTATCCAAAATTACTTTTTCCAAATAATAATTTACATAACATGTTTCTCGCATGGAGAATCGATTTAGTATAGTAGTCTTGTATAAATACCTATGTATATGTATAGCTGGTGTGTATCAAATTATGTTTATTTTAGAGTTTTATGAGAAAACAGTAGCTTGTTGTCATTTTATTATTTATTAGGTGATTATGATTTTCTATTCATTTTACCGACGATATCTTGCTTTATATTACCGAACTCGGTGGCCTGGTGGCATAGTCGCCTACCTCTGATCTAGAGGTCATGTCATTGTGTTCAATTCACGGTCGGCCCAGAAATGTTTGTGTTTTTTCACTTGAAATTTCTACTCAGGGATGGATCCTGTCTCAGATTGGACGGCACTGATTGACTGGTAAGAGAATGTTTCAAGCAATAGGTTCCGCCGGCTATACTGACTCTTATCTATAGAAGAGTATTTTTTATTTACCACACGACGCGTTACGCCATATTTGTCACTGGCGTTAATGGCCATAGAGTGTCGAGAGATGCGCGTCTTAAATGTTTTTATGTTTCTAAATAAAAAATAGATTAAACAATTTATATGGCAAAACAACGTTTACCGGATCAACTAGGAAATTAAGTAGGTATGACTTTATCAGTTCTAATACTTTTATGAGAATTTTAAAATAAAAGACCCTTTTTAGACTAGGTATATTCCAAACACCCTGTATTTGTTGGAACCGTACCTTTTTTATGACTTGAGGTGGAAGGCGAAGACTTCCCCTAAAAGCAACCCTTTAGCTGAGTTTTATACTTCAAGTCATGACCCTGTGTTTATATTTATATCTCGTGAATGTTACGTCCACTCAACATAAACATTGCGCAATCATTACTTTATATTACCTAATAAGGTTATATGAAAGTAATAATTATTGATAAGTAATATTATTTGTATATTACGTCGTAGTCTAGAATCTTGTATAGTAAATTTAATAAAGGGAATCGTAACTAACAATGATTGTATCATGATTCTATTACATAAAAGTGAACTTTGATCAAAAAGGTTTGATATTACTATTTCAGATGTAATTTCTAATAAAAGATCAACATTAGGTACTCTCAAAATAGTTTCTTCCCCTGAATAAGTAGTTTTATAATAGGTAGGGGCTTTTATATGAAACTGTTTGAAATTGTAATTATTTTAAGTCAAAGCATTTTACATGGTCTAGTTGTGACTTGTGGTCCATGTGAAAAACATTCTACAAACTTTACATACTCATATTACATCAAATACACTTTCACAGAAAGCAAAGCTTGTATTGTACCTATAATATTGCAAATGGTCGGCACCGAAGTTGGAACCCACGACCTTCAGTACGCTGTAAAATATGTACGAAAATCGTGGACTGCTAGGCTATCAACGGGTAAGAACACGTAGAAAGCCTATTCCGATCCGCGCCGACCTGCGCAAAGAATGTTACTATGCATTTGAATGGGGATACCCATAGAAAAAACAGGAACCCGCTTTCCGGCATGCCCATTTAAATGCATTGAAACCGTAGACAACAATATATGAGCCGGTCGGCGCGGGTCGGAATCGGCTTTCTACGTGTTCTTACCCAACCGCTTGAAATATTATGTTTGGCGTAGGTATTTACTTTTTCGGTTCTTACTAAAAATTTCGAAATTTATTTCGGTTAAAAATGAACAAAAATGCTAAAAGTCATTTAAGAATTTATGAGTGGCCCGCAAAATGTTGGTCAGCTCGAATTTAATATCCCCATTCTCTAGGTAGGTACCTACACCTCCTCTAGATTTTGAACAATTCGATTAGCTACTTACGCCAAATATCACGCGCAGCACCGAATATTAGTCTCCAACATTTTGAAAGACGAGTCTCCAACATTTCGATGTTGAATTGATTTATTTCTATGTTTTTTTGTTAGAGTCTTATCTGGGCAATTTATGGAACAACCAAAAAAAAAGAAATGCACACTGTTTTCAGTAACAGTTTAAAAATAATGTCTAACAATAAACATCAGAAAAGATGTTAAACTTAAGAAAACAATTTTGAATGATAAAATTATTATTATTCTCCGTTGAAAAAACATCTTGAAATTTCATCTCAAAATCGTAGGCTAAATTTAGATTTTGAAATGAAAAGATCTCAAACGAGAGAGCTTTAAAAAAATAACACCTAGGTATAATATGACTACGTAGGTAAGTGCCTTTACCCACCTCCCCACCTGTCCCGATTCCTTCAAATACGGTAATAATAACGCACATTTCCCATCGTGGGTGTAGCGATACGTTTCATAAAACGCAATAGAATAAAGAATAATCCGCGTATAACTGTAAGTGGATATATTTTATTTAGAGGCCATCAACAGATTTCTATTTCTGACTCTCAGCATACCTAAGGTGTAAGAAACATCGATTGATGTTATTTTCAGAATATTATACGTTTATTTGGGATTTGAGTGCCTAATCCATAGACAAGGACGGCAACAGTCTTTACTGTTCATACAGTGCGTTTTTCCAAATTCAAACATGGCTATTCATTCAGTGGGTAGGCACTTATGTAGATAAAAGTTTTCATAATAAGATAAACTATTGTTACCAGTTATACCTACGTCTACCTATAGTAAAATATTCAGATCATTCTTAAGACTGCAGTGATACCTACTTAACCTGGGTACGATCGAACACCAGGGGTTCGGAGAGTCATTCTCGTGCATGAGTTCGGCGGGGGTCAAGACACACACCCGAGTCATATTAACTTATCACTGATGAGCCCCTCTTCAAATTAAGAAGAGTTCGGTGGATTCGCATATGAAATTGGCGGGGTTTAGTACCTCCAAAAAGGTTAAGAACCACTGCTTTAGAGTATGTTGATGTATGAAATTTTCAGAGCCCTTGGTAGTAAGGTAAGAATTTTGATTTGAAATAGTTCTGTCTGGTCTTACAAAAATTTGTTTCTAAAGACTATAGATAATTGGATACATTCCATTTTCTCTTGCACTTTCTGTTCTGACCTTCCATGGATATATTATCAATATTTTCCATTTCAAGTCATTATTGATCAACCAAGCCTTCAACCATTTCTTTCATTATAAATACATGCTCATATAATGAAGAAAAGATTCTTCATTATATGAGCATGTATTTTTTCAACATTACCAATACTTTTACTGCTGTATAGACTTATTTAAAGCATTCACCTTATACCGAAAGGCAAGATTTAGGTTCGCCAAAAGGGCTGGAAGAACTCTAATGTACCTACCTATTGGCTGCGTTATATCGGACAATGGACTGTTTACAAAACAAAACGAGAAAAAGTGTTCCCAGCAGCCCAGAATAATATTATAAGTGATAACTCTGTGAGAATTTCCGACAAGGAATTGAGAGGAGATAAAATAGATTGGTTTATGAAAAACGTTCCCAAGCGAAACGCTACTCCCTGCATAGCGAAAATATAATTTACTTCCATTATTATTATTACCACTTGGGACTTTATATCGGCCCATATTAAATAAAGCTCTAAAATTACTTTGAATCGCTTCGAGCTAAAAAGAGATTTAGTCGGCGTAATTAATATCTATCTTTAGAACACTTTAATAAATAAATCTTTTAGACGAGATAATACCTAATATGTTTAACGCGAAAATCGATTTAGTCCTAATTTAATTGTGTTACAGAAGATTTTAAGATTACAGAGAAACTAAATTGCCTATTTATGTGTGTCGGATCGTTTCGATAAAAGATGAGATGACGATACTCCTGTATTAGTAAGAACCCTTACTCCTTTGTAACCTTACTGGACTGGAAAAAGCTAATAATGATTAAGTATTGCGCCGATATCTGATCAAAAGGCCTCGGTTTCAATTCCCGGTCGGGTTAGAGATTTTCCGAGTTTTTCAATTGAAATTTCTACTCGCGGATGGAATCCTGTCTCAGATTGGATGGGACCGTTTAACTTCCGGCTATAATACCAACACCTATGCCTAATAAAAGAGTATTTATTACTGTAATTAGTGTTCAATGTGCAAAACATTCCAAAATAGCGTTCCATATTCTTTTCCATTTCAAGTTACCACCATACGTCCCTATTTTTGGAAGTTAGTAGACAACAGACAACCTTATTATGATTCGGAATATTTTTTATACTGAAAAAATACAAATTTTCAGTCAAATCTCAAAAAAATTTACACCCCACTCAGGGACATAGGGAGGCAACAAGGGCTCTCCATTGCGCTTGATCTTGCGCAAAGTTTATGACCACTTCCCACACTATGTCCAAATCCCTCAGCTCTGCTTCAAATGAGCGGACCGGTATATAAGAGGGTCTAGCTCGTCTTCGGATTCATTAATATTATTTATTTCATTTAAAATTACATAATTTATTTCCTGTTTTAATATTACATTAACATAAAACTCATTTCCGCATCTTTGAATAAACTAGATAGTTATTTTTAGCCAATTCATAGTTACGTTTCAGAACCACTTTTCCACGATACCTACGCATACGTAAGACAAAGTCTTCGACCGACCATGACCATTCCAACACATCGAAATAAGTTTGGCGTAGTACTAATTATCGCTACCAGAATTCGGAATTAGATAATTTAATAATTATTATTGTATTTTAATATACATCGAGTTATTTCAGTCATAAGGTCGTCTGCGTCATTTTGAAAGATTTATTTGACGTGGTTTCTTTTTCTATTCAACAAAAATCAATCAACAATTTATTTTTCAAATAATTCTTTTCTGAATTTTTTTCATGACGGCATCTGTCAAATTAGTATGAAATTAATTATTAAAAAATCGCTTTCTACATAGTTTTATACTAGATAGATTTTTTTTTAATAAAATGCCAATCATTTTTAAGGTCTTAAGCTCTTCGTTGAAAATCAATTATTTATCTAAGATGGAAGGTACGAAATAATTGGAAAAAAGTTTTTTAATTAAAAGTTATCAACGAATTATTGTGGAATAATATGCAAAAATACCTATATCATGTTATTCGAATTCGATAATATTTTGTTTATTTGAGAGAAACCAATCGAACCCGTCTTACTTTTTTTTTTTGATTAGATACCTACTTTTAGTTACTCCATTTAAAGTTAAAAAATGGGATGACTTTACGTGTTATATTAGACAAACCTGGTTGACTGAGAGAAGTATTAAATGTTTTGTGAACATCTTAGGAAATACGCACCCACACAAAAATAATATTATTTCGTATCTATAAGAGATAAAATTAGATAATATATTTCAATAGAATATATATATATATATATATATATATGAAGCGTACGCGAAACGTTTTGGGTACTCCGTGTACTCAGGTTGGCTCTGAAAAGAGCCGTTGGTCGCCCGACGTTTCGATTGGATTCCACCAATCATCATCTGGGGCAGATGGGAAGCCGCTGGGAAGCAGCTGCTTCCCAGCGGCTTCCCATCTGCCCCAGATGATGATTGGTGGAATCCAATCGAAACGTCGGGCGACCAACGGCTCTTTTCAGAGCCAACCTGAGTACACGGAGTACCCAAAACGTTTCGCGTACGCTTCATATATTTCTCTCCGTGATCACATCTTCACAGAAATATATATATATATATATATATACCTAATAATGATATGAAAAATATTTCCCGTAGTTGGATTGATTTTGTCATATGTATGAAAAATATTTCCCGTGGGGTTTGGATTGGATTTGTCATATGTATGAAAAATATTTCCCGTGGGGTTTGGATTGGTTTTGTCATATGTGTGAAAAATATTTCCCGTGGGGTTTGGATTGGTTTTGTCATATGTATGAAAAATATTTCACGTGGGGGTTTGGATTGGTTTTGTCATATGTATGAAAAATATTTCACGTGGGGTTGTTAAAGTGTTTCTTAGCCAATTATAATACGGTATAGGGATAAATAATCATGTTCCACATGATGTAAGAACATACCTACGTATATTTGAGTATGAAAATGATTTTTTCTATGTCAAAACCAAAACGATTTTTCGAAATACTTGTGAAAAAACGACTGTTCGGGACAGATACAGTCAATAATATCAGGATTATCCGTCTCGTCCTTTATTCAAATTGTTAAGGCACTCCGTCTGAACTTTGACATTTCCACAATAGTCCCCTTCTGACGCGCCTCCTTCTACTTTGTAATCGAAACCCTCTCTACAAGGGAGGACGAAATGGAAAAATATACCTTCGCCCGCAACCTTTCGGCGTATAAACTTCTCCAAGGTAACATAACGGTCGAATTTTTTCTAGCTGTTATGAATTTTTATACGTACCTACCTACCTATACAATATGTTATCTCGACTCTTGAACAAAATAAATGAATGTTGCGAATACTAATAGATAAAAGTTCAACTATGAAACTTATAATAAAACATAAAAAATAAATATTCTGCCTTTCAATCCCACATAGGGGCAGAGGGAGGCAACAAGAGTTGCGCTAGGAGAAAACAGCTGCCTGAATCCCTACCCCCATTATGAGGGCCAGGCGTCCGAGGCTTATTTTTTCGCCTTTTCTGACCTACGGCGGTTTAAGAGCATATAGTGTTATCAACCTCACGGTCCCGATCTGATTTTTTGATTTTCTGCCTCTTAAAAGATGCTCGAAAAACCAGCAAAAGTACAAAGGAAATCTTTATTTTTATCTATTTTCCTTTCGAATTTGAAGGAGTTTATTTTCTTTGAATCCGTCTCATTTGATCTAAACAAATAAACGATATCAAACGGCAACGTAGTTAAAAGTAAAAAAATAATATTTAAGTAGTTGAAAATTTGTGAAATCAATTTTTTATATTTTTTTTATTTATTAAAACAATATAGACCCCGTTTCTAAAGCGAATAGTCGCTTGAATTATTTAGAGGCTTTTTGTCTGTAACATTTAAATAAGGTTCTATAATTTTCATTGTAATCTTATGTTGCTTGGTCTCGTCCTGATTCTACTTGGGTATTGATGATTATTTGTTTCATTTGATATTTTGGAGATTTTGTATATTACAATTTGGCATGACTACATATTTTATTACTGACCCGATATTCCTTTAGGTATAGTTTGTTTGGGTGCATTAATAATTGTGTATTTGACTAGTTGACTTTCGTTTAGAACAAAGAGCCTTAAAACAGGTTTATTTATATTTAGAAAGATTACTGATTCTGAAATTAAGTAGGTGTGTGATTTACTTGTACGTTGCTTAAAACATCGAGCCGTATACTTAATAGTATGCAGGTTTTTTGTAATAAAGATCGTTAATCTACCTGCATTTGCATGTATAATGGAAAATTGATTTGAAATTGACTTTCACCAAGCATCTTCTGCTCAAAACATCTTGACAAAAACAGTTCTCTACTCAAAGTATTTTAGTAGGCAATTCTCAGAAGCATTTTCTTTCAGACCTGTTAATACCTATCTGAGGTAATACGAGTTTTATATAAACCCGGGGAGGTGATTTTTCAGGATCCAAAATTTTAACGTGTTTTTTATCATATTTTGTAACAAAAACCTAAATATTGTTATTTAAATTTGTTAGACGAAGTCATCGATCAGATGATTTCCCAGTCAAATAAAAAAAAACCATTTATAACGGATAGGTAATTATGGACTTATGGTATTCTTGAAATACTTACTGGCTTGTATAAATCATGGTGTAATGGACTTGATTATTTTTAACTAAAGCTTTCCAAAGTTTCAACAAACAATGTTATAATTTTCTATCTTTGAGATTGATGGGAAATTAATTAATTTCTAAGAAAACTGAACTAATTCACAAAATATTCTTCGTATACCTACTTATGTTTTATCAAGTCATATTGTTATAATTTTAAATTACTATTAACATAGTCAATGTTGGCACAAAATTTTATGTACTTAGAACAATAACATATTAAAATGAAAGCCTTGAGCCGATCTCAATTATTTTATCGCTTTCGACTTTTACGTTTCATTATTATTTATTACATCAACCTCCAAAATATTCAATTACAATATCTATATAATAACTAACAGATGAATATTCTGCCAAAAAATAATCTTAAGCAATAATGTTTTATGTTTAGATAAACAGGTTTATATAAAAAATGCTTTATATTCCTTTGACGATGAGATGCTAATAAATGGATATTTTCAAACATTATCATACCTAAATGAATTTGAATTATTAAATACCTAAGTGTAAAATAATGTAGGTTTAATTTTTTTTATAAATATAACTACAAAGTACCTACCCATAACCGTGAGAAAATAAAAAAAAAGTGAACTTGAAAACTTTTCTTGAAAGAAATTCTTTAAAATATCATAGCTAATGAATTCAATGGTTTTTCAATTAAATAAAAAAATATTAAGTAGTAATTTGTTAATTTTTTTGTAGACCTACATGAACAATAATTTACGTATCAAAAATCTCATCTCAATAAAACATTGTAAGTATGTATAGGTTTAAAATGAAACCCTGCATTAAATTGAAATATAAAAGCAGAAATAATATTTAAAATTAAATAAATTAAAATATTCTCACCTTATAACAACTGATCAAAAAGTTCCTCTTTAGTAATTTCTAAACCAAACATGTAATATGCACGCACCAAAAAAAGTACAAATTTTCTTCTTAAATTCAACAGTCAAAAATACAACACACTATATTTTGATTAAAAAATCACAATGAGAAAATAATATTGTCACTCCAAAAAACTGTTTATTGTTTATGTATTTTTTAAGCAAAATCAACGACAACATACAACGGCGTTTTTACGAAGCGATGCGAGAAGTTTCAGCGAACGGACACCCCGTGCCAATCTGTTTCAGAATCTGCACTGAAAATTATTTTCTCTCCCACTTGTATTTATACGCTCCTACCCATCCCAACCGGTGACGTCATCGCAGGCGCTTTCACAAGAGATTCAGGACAACACCAAAACCATTTCGAGGAATTTACTTTTTTTACCTGAATGCATCGACTGTTGTGATTCTGCTAAGATTCAGGAAGTGTCAAACCTAATCTCTCGAATTAATCGCCACTTTTCTTCTTACTCTGAAATCGTTTTATTCTGTCAACATTAACTTCAGTATTCTTATTCATGCACCATTAAGAGATTTAATGTAATTTAATAATAACACCTATTGATCTTGTATTTTTTAACAGAATAAAATAATAGGCGCTAAAATAACAGCTGACTCTTATTTCTAAGACTTTGTGAGAGGGCGGAATAAAAAAAGCATTAAAAATATGTGCTTTGCAATGAGTCTCATCGCCTGCGTGGTTTGATGCTGTGTTTAACAATGAGAATTAGGTGGTCAATCGCTGGCTACCCCACGTTATACATATATTTTTTTAATTAAATGAATCTGGGCTCACTCAAAGTGAATACAAGTACACTTTCGACATTTTTCACAAAGCTTGTGTTGTGAAACTGCGGCATCGGAACTCGAACCCTCGACCTTCAAAACGCTGTACGTACGAAAGCCGTCGACTGATATCACTGGTCTACCAATCACTTCAAATGTGATAGAATCATAAGTGTCGATAGATTAAATATTTTTAGTAAAAAAATTGATCAAAATCAAGTTTAAATAATTGTACTTTCTATCCCCGTTTCACACAAGCGTCTTTTCGCATTAGAAACGAGGTCTATATTGATTTAATAAATAACGTAAAATTTAATACCTATGTAGCTACCTACCAGTAACTGGTTATTACCTTAAGTTCCTATACGATTTTCGAATAAACTATTGGTTTGTTTATTTTTTTTTTCACTAAAAACCATTACCTACCTACTAACTTATAAAATTGTAATTCCGTTTCGTTGTAGATATACCTATAAATTAATAATATGTTGAATTAATCTGTGCTATAAGAATAAGAAATAAAAAAAAACATAAAATTAAAAGAAAAAAGTTTTACAAAATGGGCTGCCCCTTCATCCTGAACCGATAGTCGAGTTACTTTTGGGAATTAGACGTGTTTACCTACCTAGCTAGTATGTTTGTCGTCGATGTATCTATTCTATGACAATAAAAAGGACATTATTGAGTTTTTCGAAGCGCATAGGTACAACATGTAACGTTACGTCGATCCTTTAGAGATAATATTAATATTATGTTTTATGAAAATGGCAAAACGTTTCAATCTGAAACGAAAATAACAATAATAATCATCGATCGCCTATTTTCACAGGGATTTCCTATTTATACCTGAAAGGTCATATTTTCAAATAAGTCGGCAATATTTTTTTTTCTATTTGCATTCTTCATTATGAACGATAATAAATGAAATAAGTTATGATTATGAGGATGACTGCAATAATAATTTATTAGAAGGTTATTCTTCTGTCTTTCTTAAAAGTGTTGATACATTGTATAGAGAGTTATCATACTAGAGTAGAAACAATAGTCAGTTTATATTCAAAAGACACTAGCTAGACAAAAACCGCTCTATATCAGTATACACAGTTCCAGGTATAGAGCGGTTTTTGTCTAGCTGGTGTCTTTTGAATATAAACTGACCAGTGTATGCAACACGCGTACGGTGATATTCAACGTGACCCGGCGAGAGTAAAAGGAACAACAGTTTTCACTGTATAATTATTAGTCTACCTGGAGGACCTGTTGGTGGACGTGCGATGCCAATCATATGAAGAACTTAAAAGAGCCGCACAAGACAGGGAAGAATGGAGGAGAAGAATTGAGGGAATTGCTGCAAGCCAATCCTAGGATTGAAACCAGAGAAGAAGAAGAAAAGTTTGAGAAAATTTTATTAGAACGCTCTACTGTTAAGAATAATTCTTAATTATTAACACCTATACTCAAAATAAATCGCTCAAGCTAGATCAACTCTAGCTTAAACTAATCTAACTAGATCAATTCTAGATATCAACTCTACAGTTTATAGATATTTTGTGCCTTTATAGACAAAAATCGAGAATACCTACATGTTTGGCCTTTTCTAGATATGTATTAAAGTGTACTTATAGACTTCTTCAATATTAAACTGGTATAAGTAGGTAGTTATTTCTTCACCTGTATTACTAAACTGATATAAGCAGGGAGGTATTACTGCATCTGTCTTACTAAACTGATATAAGTACTATAAGTAGGTAGGTCAGACAGTCTTTCTTATCTGATATAATTAGGTGGGTAGGAATTACTGCATCTTTCTTACTAATTAAGTCTATAATTGGGTTATGATTGTTTTTATATTAGGTACACTAATTATTAATTAGCTTAAATGATAATCAATATAAAGCAGAGAGTGAAATGCTACAAGTATTCTAGATTTAGAAGCCAACGTCACTACTTATTGTTGCTGTACCAATTATTGTTAATTGAAGATCTGCATTTGAAACTTAGTTGATTATTGTTCCTAGTATTGGCGACAGTGTTATAATTGTCTTTCCACGAGACCACTGTATTCTCATACAGAAACAATAGCTGGTGATTCAAGCTTGTCTCAGGGAAACGGCCACGGCGTCTCTTCTCGGTGGTGCGGAAATTTATCGTTTGCCCTGATTTTCAGTTAACGAAAAGTGATTATTTTTTTTCGCAAGTGGCGTTAAATTTACGTAATTCTGAAAAACGCACATGCTGACAATTACGAAATATCATAATGTTTTCTGGGCTGCAGTGAGTAATTTATTCAACTCCTTTTGATAAAGATTTCGGCGAAAAAAATTAAAACTTTCTTTTTTAAAATAACATCAAATATAATAATTGGTTGAGTTTGTCTGTAATTCGGTATTTTCATTGAAACTCTCTTACCCCATGTCAAATTTTATTCTTATACATTTTTTCAAATGACACAACCTATGTATGTGGCGTAACGAAAGGTTGCCAGGGGTGGCAAAATACCACAGGCCCACAACCTGAGATGTTGCGAGCATTTTTAGAACAAATTGCATATTTTTTTAATCAATCATATCGAGAGTCGAGACACATCAAATACCATACACAAATTTAAATTACTCATTTCTTAAGATTTCAACTCATTTAAAAACAAAACGATGTTCAATAAATTTTAAAAAGCATCCAATGTATGCAATTGTATGCAAATCCTACATATTATTTTGTTGCGGTAAATTTGTGGTGCGTGCGAGCTACTGATGGTCGGGAATTCCCTCATTTTGTTAACCAAAGTACTTTTACGTACTTAAGTACTTTTTTCGAAGGGGAGGGGCGTCATAATTTGTTCTATTGAATGAGGGGGGGGGGGGGCTATGAAATTTTTTTGCCAAGTTACGCCACAGCAACCAATCCTACTATGGGTAATATTTTTCTTTTTCATCAGAGTATTCGTCTGTAAGTGGCCGCGGGCAACCTGTTACGACTTCTCACATATTATTTAAAATAATATGTTAGAAGTATTTGATCTGAGATTCCTACATACAACTGTTGCTATGGAAATAAATGTCAAATAGTACGCAGAGGGGTGGGTTAAGGTTGTTGATGTGGTGGAGAGAGTTGCCACCCTGAAGTGGGGATGGGCTGGCCATGTGGCCAGATGCCCGGACGACAGATGGACCAAAAGAGTAGTGGAGTGGCAGCCTAGACAAGGCAGAAGAAATGTCGGCAGACCCCAGGCCAGATGGGCGGACGACATCGCAAAGATTGCAGGCCACACATGGATGAGAAAGGCTCAGGACAGGAATGATTGGAAGGAGAGGGGGGAGGCCTATGAGACAGGCTGACGAAGAAGAAGAAGTACGCAGTTCTTAACGTGGGAAATTAAATTGCGATCCTTTAAGGGATAATAATATAACTGATTTATTGGAAAATCACACAATCGATAACTTTTTTCTATGCATGTGATGCGCAGGTTTTGCTGGTAGAATTTCTATAACAAGAAAGTTGTTCGTTATTCTATGGAGTTAATTTTAGGCCACAAATGTAGGTAGTCATGGATTGTGATTTTAGAAAGATACGCCACCTAATGTCCAAAACTCTGCTTAAGTATGAGAAGGTGGAAAAAAGTTAGAGAGGTAATTTTGAAATAAAAATATACCTACTTTCTTTCATATTCTCAGAAGGTTTTCACTCATTTCACTCACTTTCTGTATTGAGGATTGAATCTGTGGAGATAAGACAAAATTAAATCACTTTTATACGCCATATTTTAGTATAGACATAATTATATACCTACGAACAGTGAAAGTCGACAATTTATTGTAAAAATCAAAATATTGTGCTAAGATTTCACTTTACCACGTTTTAAATGTTACAAAGCGCCGATGTTGTTTACTGTTATTTTTAAATTATATAAGTATACGTGTTACGTACAAATTGTATGTAAGTGAATGTGAATTAATAAAAATAGGAATACATTTCAGTCACCTTGATGAATAATTAATAGTGATTTCATACTAACGTCACGTACCAGTGAATATAACCGTGAAATTTAATCTACATGATGCAGATAATTATTAAAGTGAATCTTAGATAAGTATCATTAAATAATATTTCGTGTGTCATTGCAAAGAATATTAATTACTTTTCTATTTTTGTCCAAATATAATTATTGTATTTATTTTCTTATTTGCGATTTATCTCTAATGCTAGGATTTAATGCATCATTTCCCTGAAAAAGACTAATGCAAATTGAAAAAAAAAACAATAATTATGATTAATAAATAGTAGGTATAGACAATAAAAATCATACATTATCCGTTAAGTGATAAAAAATATAAATTCAATGACAATAGTAATTCAGGAAAAATAATGTATGTTCCATAAAGTGACGTGTAAAAAAGAATATGCCCCAACAAGTTAACCCAAGAAACCATTGAAAAAATAGGCTAATTTTAGGTGTTTTTTTTTTAATAATTTAATTTTTTGAGTGTGTAGTTATTGTTTTGTATTTTATTATTTTCTATTTTATCTTTTTTCTTTAAAAGACAATCTGCCGTCGATGAATCTTATTTTATATATAAAAATGGAGAGCTATTTCCCGATGTCGGCTTGTATGTGTAGGCTTTTATCAGGAGAATGTCCTTTTAGAAGAAAAAAATTAAGAAAAGTGCATGGAAAATTAGGAAATTAAAGAAAACTCTACGTAGACAATCTTATTAGTACTTTTTACCTTATAATTTTAAGAATATGTGCTCACTCAAAGTGAATACAAATACACTCCTTGACTCTTTCACATTAAGCTACTTAAAGCTTGTGTCGTGAAAGAGGAAGATGGTCGGCACCTGGGATCGAACCACGACGTCCGCACCAAACAGTACGAAAGCCGGCGTTGTAACCGCCAGTCTACCAACCACTTCAAATATACATGGTTTAAAACAGACGCATCGTTCGGAATCACATTGGTCAAATGATAATTAATTCATCACCATACAAATTCGACAACGCCTGTCGGGAAAGCTAGTAAATAAATAAAATGATTGAGTTTCTTCAACTCTCGTTAAATAAACTTCTTTAACAATGACATATGTCCTCTTTCAAACCGTAAACAACTTTTTTTTGTCGTGTGTATACCATACCACGCCTAAAAAACAACAAAAAATGGATATTTTAAGTACTTAGGTATGTAAGCATAATATGTATTTTTTTTTATATGTAATATTATTTTTAATAATATCAAACATTCTTAAAGTATGTTCTGTATACCTATATGCAAAAGAAAATAAATATTCATACAAAAGAAAAATGCGATGGTGGTAGGGTGTTAATGTGATTGGTCACAGAATGTCTGAGCAGAATCAGAAAGAAGAGTGGGAAGGTAAGAAGATTGATTTGATGTGAGACTGATTTGAAACTACTTAAGTACTTCAAGAAAAAGAACTTAAATCATAGATAAGGCTATGGTTATGTATGTAGGTAACACGCCTAACATCTGAATACTGCCCTTAAAGAAATATGATAGTCTGAAGAATAGATGTATTATTGAAAACCGCCCTGGGGTCAGCCTGTCTTTATTATCTCCATAACAACACGTCGCATAAAAATACGCCTGAGATTATTTTGGATTCAGAGGTGGAAAAATATCAAAGACCTAATATCGATATATGTATACTCGTATGGTTGTGAGGCGCTATAAAATTATGTTAATATCCCTGAGCCATGTTCTGGCTTCGGTCGTCAAAAAGTTAAATTCCTCAATCACCCCGTGGAACCCAATTACATAGGACAATTACCAACGATATGTTGCAGGGTTTGGGAAGCAGCACCACAGTCGCATCGAGGGTCTGAAATATAGCCCCATTTGTAACGCTCTGCTGCGCTTCTGCTGCAGCCCGCTCTGATGCGGTTTAGTCTCACCCACTCCCTGTGGTCCAGCTCAAACCCATCCACTCGTTTAGTTGGGTCTGCTATCAGGAACTTATTTCGATATTTTATATATATATATATATATATATATATATATATATATATTTATGGGAAGAGAATTGAAAAAAAAAACCTAGAAAGTTAAATAAATCGAAAACCACTGGCATTTGACCCCTGGTTAATGAGAACAAAATTGTTGCAAATTTTCTCTAGTATAACCCCTTTTAAGGAATATATCGAATTACCGGTCACCCTGTATATAGACAGATGAGAATATAAACACTATATTTCATCGCTCAGGCTCTTTAGTAGGTGAACACATTGAGCCAACCATCAAAGAATAAAGCCTCCTGTTTATCAATCAATATTGCGCACAATAAGCGCTTTACATAGTATAGACACAGGAATATCATATTATGTCGTTGAATAAAGTAACGAGTAAGTAAAGCGGTCAAAGTATGAAAACTTAATAGTTATTATGGAAAAAATCTAGATATAAGGACTACATAAAAATTGAGCATCACTCGTAAACGGCTGGACCAATTTTGCAAATTTTTTTTGTTCTGTTTGTTGTTGTTAGAAGAACTTTTTATGAAATCTATACCTAATATAAAAGAAAATCGGGTTAGTGCGAACACTTAGGTATAACTAGATATTGGCTGATGACATTCTTCCGATATTTTATTTATTGGATTCTTCGCCGCTCCGGATAACCGAAAACTATTAAAAAGTTGAAAAATATATAAGAAATCATATAAAATATAATATCAAAGTTAGTATGGAACGGATTTTCTGCGACGCCAACGCCGTCTATGAAAAAATCTATAGCAACAACAACTTTGCTTACCTGCCAACCATTGAAATTAAAAATATTGGTACGCAGATTTTTTAAGGAAAATTTTTCGAGCTTATTCGAAATTATTTTTTACCATTCAAACATATTTTATACGTATTTTTGTAGGTTTAAATTACAAATTTAAAATCAATATTCATTATTAAGGACTACAGATCAACATCTGTCGGGAAAGCTAGTGATGTACAATTAAATAAAAAAATCACCTTTATACAGAAGCCAATCCAAATCCAAACTCCCTTTAGACCCCACTTAGGGGCATAGGGAGGCAACAAGAGCTCTCCATTGCGCTCGATCCTGCGCAACGTTAATGACCATCATTATATAGAAGGTACCTACTAAATCCCCCAGGAAGAAAAACCTGTCTACAGGTTGCTACAGCAAACCCATACCAATCCGCCTGGATAGCGTGGTAGGATGTCACTCTCGGTAGCTGTCAAACTACCCCCGTACAATCACATAAGCGGAATGGCCTTGTTAAGTAGAGCACATGTGGGCTAGAAAGAAGAAGAAGAATATTCATTTTTAGGTATTTTGTTGACGTAAACATTTGTTAATAGATTTTTTATTAGAAATAAATTTTCTTGGAATCATTTTAGTTATTAAACGAAGTATAAAGGCGAATAATGTATTTATGAGGATAACATTATTATTTGTTTGGTTTACCTAACACTGACCTAAATACGATAATGTCTGCTCAACTATCACCCTATAAAATGCTCTTGTATGTGGCCGGGAACTACTTTGTTATACCTTGACCTACAGAATTCCATCTTTTCTAGAAAATCGTAATACGTGTGCTAACCATTGTACTCGTATGTTTGAACACAACATCTCGACTGAATAGAGAAGTGATATAGGTACCATAATAAGCAGGTACCTATTGTTGTCTTTTTGATACTATCTTTTGATTCTTCATTTTTCTTTTTGTATATTTCCGGTACCCATGCATATGAAAAATTTCTTTTACGGTGTTAATCCTTCGAATTGATGTCCCCATCCACTCTTCTCAGTTCTCCACTGTTCCCTTTAGTTTTATGTATGATCAGTTAACTCATGGATGTATATAAGGGGGGGGGGGATCCGGACCCCCCCCCTTAGCATACGGCTATGATTTGTGCGGTTAGATTTTACCCTTGGACCCCTTCCATGTGAAAGCTATTGCTACGTCCGTGAGTTAACTGCATTCCTGGCGCGGGCGTCCTCTACCAATAGAACTCTAAAAATTCCCCCCAAATGTTTCCAGTAAATTTCCATACTTCATAAAAGTGTTCTGTCCAACGACGATTTTGGGGGCCGACAAAAACTCCCGTCAACGAAAATGACGAGTTTGAAAAAAAAAACAAAAGAATATCTGACGGCGATGACCATTTCAACATAAAAACCCGTTCTTACTTTCAATTTCAAGCCAATTCTTCTTAACTGAATCATTGACTATTATTCTGAAATGAAAAACAGACGATTGAGTTGCGTTGTATCCAATTTTTATTGAGACTGACATTTCTGTATTCTGAAAATATTTTATACAATACATTAGTTACGTATAACTACTGGCAACCGATTAAGTTCTAAGCAAGAGCTTTTTGCGTTGAGTTGGAACGTGAATTTGAGAATACCAATCAATATTTGAATTTTTGAGCATCTATATTAGGCACTTAGGTGCCAACCATTGTCCTCTTTCACGACAAAAGCTTTAAGTAGCTTATTGTGAAAGACTCGAAGAGTGTATTTGTGTTCACTTTCTATGAGCACAAATTTTTACAAAATGAAGCAATTAAAACCAATTTGGTTCCAGTAGGTATATGTAAGTCGATGATCTCCTCCCACATTATCCCTGCTTTGGGCACTATTTCAAAGAAACGGAATATGTTAACAAAGTTGGTTTTAAAACTAGATTTTAATTATAAATTCGAGAAATCAATAACATCAAATATTAATATTTTAATATATCGTGTGCCATCTCATAATTTTTCTCATGGTAACTGGCATACCGCCACAATTATAATTTCATTATAACAACAATATTCACATTGTATTGGAATTTAATCAATAAACATTTAAATATTAATAATGTATCGACAAATAGATAATTTTGTTTGTATATTGTAATTATAATATGATCACCGCTATTCGTGAAAAAATAATGCCCTGAATTATAGTTTATTTGTGAGCAATGAGCACTTGCAATATTCTATTAGTATGCTTATTTTTATCTTTTTATCAGTTCATTAACGAATTTTCGGGACCACAAATCAATGTTGCTTTGCGTTGATACTATGCGTAGGCTATCTACAGAGTTTCACGTGGAAACAGTTACAATTATTGATGGATTAAAATGATTTTCCATTCTCTGAGTAACCAAATGCTTTTGACATTTTTGACCAGACCTGAAGCGAAAGCCGCAGAACACACCTTCTCTCATACATCTGGCACTATCTATGTAGTGATGCGTGAACTCTGTTGTTTGAAACGGGCGGATACAAACACATACTCCAAATAGGCATCACGTCAGTTCTTTTGTCAATTTAAGTACAAGAGATATCTAATATATCCTTGATTTACGAAATGTTTTTGTTAATTTATTAAAAAAATAAGTAAGTACCAACCTAGGTTTGTAATTTGAATAGTCTTCTTGGAAATAAAGATTCATTAAAATTAACATACATACGTAATTGTAAGACTCCAAGAGGAATCTTTATATAAATCTTTTTTTTTCAAAGCCATCTATTTGAAGGTTTTTGTATTGTAGTTCGAAATTATGCTTTATGAACTATGCCTCTCCATCCATATCCAGAATTCCTCATCAAACAAGAACAGTCAGTCTAGCATGGGTAATGGGTATTCACGAAAAAGAACTGAATTTATTCTTTTATTTAAAGGTCATCATAAGGGTCTGTATAGACATGAACACGTTGCATGCAACGTTACATTGGTCCGCGCGTGTTCAGGTCTGTACATACCCTAACACTAAAACGAATCGAATTATGATAATGAGACAAGATCCAATTATTATTAAGATTAATTCCTCAACATTTTCCTCATCTTACGTTTCTATAAAAATTAAATTTATAAAAAATTGTAGAGGCATTTAAATACTCAAAAAGCATCTTAAGCCAGCTTAACTATTTAATTAAGTTCATATTCTACAAAAATAGAAATTTCAGTTGATTAAATCTTCATTAAAGACTCATGGAAGTAAAAAAGAAAAAGTGCTAAAAACGAGTGATCACGTGCAACGCACCCTTAAGTTTAGTCAATTTTTTGACTAGTTCTAAACTGAATCTTTTTCGTGAATTACCCTGTAGCGTCACCGGCGCACTAAACAGTAATACTGAAGATTTCAGCTGGGAAGCTACGTATATATACGACACTTCATATTTCTATTAAATTTCTTGACCAATTTTGGAATAGATTCAAACTTTTTCATACTCATCAGAATAACTTTATCACGATCCTCAGTTATGTAATCAATGATCATTTTCTCTCGTATATTCCAACTTCGATGATATAATCGAAATAAACGTTACGCTTAATGAAGTTTTACGTTGACATTTAAAATAACGTGAATATTTACGCATCCAGGAGAGTTGGATAGAAAATTTTCCCAGACTTACGTAACTTATACTTTCGGTTAGATAATTTGCCCTCTTCACATTAAGAAATAAACAGAAACAATAAAACATCAAACCTTGATATTTTCGAAGGTTTGGAAGATTTTTTCTAAATTTATTAGACGTTATATCAGCTGTTATATCACCCATTGAGGAATTTTTATGGGCTCTCTTCGTAGAGAAAAAATATTACCTTTCTGTGATGATAACTAGATTGATTTGATCATTTTCTAAATAATGGTCAACAGCAGAAATTGTTTGTAAAAAATTGAAGAAACAATCCAAATTTCAAAAATAGAAAAAAATCCAAAATGTCAATTTTAGGTTATCTACAAATACCTACGTATAAAAAACTGCATCAGGCCCATTCCCATAATAATATAGTAAGAATGAATTTATAGTCAGATAACATACCCCACATGCGTCAATATTAAGACAGAAAAACGTATTTTGAGGATATAGGAAAGACTGATGAGGCATATAAGACTGTTGAAGAACCAAATAAAATAAAATAAATCAAAAAAATTATTACCTATATTTAATACATTCTTAACCTTTTCAGATAATATAGTTGATGTAATATTGTAATGTAAGTATATTTATTTCATGTACCAATTACCGAATTGACCTTTAAGAAAAAGAAATTAAATAAACGTAAATAACATAATATTATGTACAAAAAACACAGGAGATGATTTATTATCCTTAAATGATGTAATAAACTTACACAATGAATAATTGGCTAAAGCTGTTGATTTGTTACCGTAAGAAATTTATGCCAAACAATCAGATGGGATTTTTTTGTAGCTATGTACTTTATAAAATTTCAAGCCTTGTCCAAGTCTACGATGAAAAAGCAATACACAGCATGCGTATATCAAAAGATTGATTCAATCAAAGTCTTGTACCTATAAAACCACCCTCACTCCTTATTCGATATACCTACGAGAAATGTTCATTTGGGTCATCATTTAATACATTAAATTAAGCATCTGAGTTGCCTTTATTTTAGAAGTGCATTGCATTATGATCGGACCTTTCTAAGTTAAAACTCCTATGTTCTATATTGATTGAACAACATTCTAATGCAAACGTTGAAAAAATGCTCTCAATGTTCGTTCAATCGCTAACTACAGGGTAAGTGTTAGGCACATATGCATTCTTAGAAAATAATAGTTACGGAGGTATTGTGGTTGAAATTTTTAAAATCGTTAAGTTGGCGGGGATTACATTTTAATAAAACAATTGATTTCATAATAGGTATATTTTACTGATTCATTATCAATTTACTTCCTACATCAGGTTTATCCTAGAGAATATTGTTATTTTTCTATTTACAGAATTAGATTTGTGAAATTTGAAATCTTTCGGACAAGTCGATACATTGCGCGTCATCAACAATCTGTTTTTGATTGGCATCTCCGATTATCCTTCGTCTGTTTCCAGTGTTGCCATTTATCGGAATATGGACTGACTCTTATTATAAATTTTCTTCGCTGAGAATCCTCCCTGACGTCAGCCACGTATACCTTTAGTAGGTATTATTAGCCGGCATTAATCTTGTACAGTATTGAGAGACAAACTGTGCACGGGGAATTAATGTTTTACGTCGTGTTTCAGAACTGGTAAGTATGTTTACGTAATCAATAATTATTATCACTAAATTGTTCCTTCTTATTTGTTACAGTAATTATACATTTTGTTAAAATATTTGTCTTTGAAAAATAGAAATATAAAATTAAATTAAATAAAGTAACGTTATTATTAAGAACTGATAGGTACAAATATGACACATTATGGCGTTTCAAATTCGTTCACAGGGTGAACAAAAACCTCTGATTTTGTGTTAGATTTTTTTTCACAAAACACAAACCAGTACAGTACCCCGTTATATACACCATAAGGTCCATATAATATTTTCCGCAAGATGGAACGCAAACTTTTCACCATTTCATCCCTCATCATAGTCACCCACAAAATAGATACCTAGAATACCCACCCAAGGCAAAAGAGGTGCATGGTTGGTAGCCCAATGGTATCATTGACGGCTTTCGTACGTGCAGCTTCGTGGGTTCGAATCATGGTGCCTGCCATTTTCACTTTCACAAACTTTACTTTATGTGAGAGATGTCGAAAGTGTAGGTAATTGTTTTCACTTTGGGTGAGCCAAGATCCATTAAAAAAATTAATTTGCGAATAGACTTTTTCTACCTTAAGCCATCTTTTTTCGAATGATCCATAACGTTGATTGATTGAATAACTGACTATCGCCGCATAACCAACGATTTCCCGCGGGTCACACATACACATAATATCTATATTAGGTTCTGTGATGAACCACAGTGTACTATGAAATTTTGATACGTTACCGCGAGTGTTCAGATGTGTACAGGTACAGGCAATTACGTAGCTAAGTTTGTGAGTTCTGTTGTTTGAAAATTGTATTTTTGAACATTTTCAAGATAGACAAGAACTTTAGATACCTACAGCGATGAGTGGCAGGCAACCACCGTGGCGACGAGAGAATATTATATGCTAACGCGCTGGTGGTAGAAAATGTAACTACTGAAAAGTTGGAATTATAGTTATAATTTTAGCGTCGAATCGAAATTATAATTACGGTGAGCGGTGACCACTAGTCTAACTAAAGTATCCCCGGAATGAACTGGCAGCCGGGGTAATAGGTAAACCAATACAAAAGGCATGATCGACTGGAATTATCTATTTGCATCGATTGAAAAGGGATTAGGATCAGTAAATGTTTATGCCCCCGGCTGCCAGTATATTCTGAGGATACTATATAAAAAATATCTTACTCATTCCTCTCAGCGACATGTGACTAAATTTTTGATTGAATAATTTTCATGTCCTTAACTTTATGAAATGAAGTGGCTCTTGGGTCCTCTCAGGAACAAGACAGGAACAAATTCTTCTTAACGAGATAACCTCTTACTTTGTCACTTACCATCAGACCAGGAGCTCTTTCTTTTGAACATCTCAGGGAATTTGGGCGCCTTGGTACTCTAGTATTAGCTGGTTGGAAAAGAGACTGGTCCTTTGGAAAGAATTCCTTTGCCAGGCAACTCAGATATAGAGCATCACTCAATAAGATCTCAGGGCCATATGGGTCGTTGAGAAATTGCTTGTCTGACACAGTTCCACTATTATTCTTAACACGCAGGTAGGTATATAAGTCTAGTTAGAAAAACACGTTTAACTTTTACTGAGTTTATTAAACAGAAAACCATTAAAACAATGTGAATCAAAATTCGTTACACGTGTTGCACAGTCTGGGTTTTTACACTTTATGGACAAATTGCCAAATCAATATAAGATATTCTATTATAATATCCATATATCACCATTAGTTAGTTTATTTTTAATAAAATTAACGCTGTCACATTATAATTCTATACACTGGCTTTTAATTAATTTTATTCCGTAATGGCGACGGCCGCGTTACGCGGGAGCACTCAGGCTCGCTCTTGCCGCGGAGAAAAAGATTCTAGAAGTGACGCGCCGTAATTCCCGCGTAGGCAAAAAAAACGGTGCATACAACAACTGTCAAATTTATGAACATCATGTGTCGCCACCCGATTGGCTGAATTTTAAAACTTTTAAGGCTAGTTTGGTCTACTGTTGAGGCCATACCTCTTATTTTTTTTTAATGAACTATCCAAATTTTGACACGTTACATTTAATACCACTGACATCATATTATTGTCGCAAAACGGATTTCATGAAAATGTTGCGAAGTAATCGCAGCTAGTATGTCGTTTTGTTTATACCCAATCGTGATAGTTACGCAACTCGATTTCTTTTCAATTTTTTTTCAAACTCTTAGGTAATCAAAAACGTGAGATACTTACGTAAAAAATAACCTTTCATTTATTGTATTGAAAATGGACTCTGAAATCCAAAAAAGTTTTATTAAAAGAAGAATATTGTTACATATTTGCTTCGTTACCTAAACTCCGAGGAAAACTTTTGATTGTCAAGCCTTTTGATTGCAAAATAAGCGATATTAGGTAAGAAGAACATACTAAAAAATGTGAAAACTTAACATTTTAAATACCTTGATTAAAGCTTAAGGCTAAGGGCGCACTACGGCTGATCACGCGCGGTTAAAAATCGTGTGAGTTTGTAACGCGAGCATTTCAATACGATTACAGCAGCCACACGCACATGCAATTTTTGGCGCGACTGGTTTTGCAACCTCAAATTTCCGAAAAAAATAACACAGGTTTAGACCTATTGTCATTTAAAAAAAATAACACAGTTCTAGACCTATAGGAAGCTTTTAGCCCTTGCTGTATCGGTCCATGAGTCTATACAATATTATAGGTCATTGAAAAAAATTCAAGTTTTTTTGTGAAATCTGTGTACTTACTTTCTTCCGATGGCCATACAACTCCTGCAGAGTTTTGGCCTCCTAATAAATCTGTTCTCACTCAAAGCGAACACGAATTCACTCTTTGACTCCTTAGCGTAATCTGCTAAAATGTTCTGTCGTGAAGAGGAAGGTGGTCGGCAACTGGTATACAGCCCACGATCTCCAGTGTTGTAGCCGAGGCTATCAGCCATACCAAATAATGGAAAAGAAATACAACTTATATAATCATGGGAATTTATAAACAGGTTTTTTTTTGTGTTTTGCATACAGTAGTCTACCAGCTACCACCCCACCCGCTCTCACGAAATTAATCATATAACATAACTGAGAAAATCGTGTCGGGTTTTAACCGCAGTGCGGGATGTTTGGCATGTACTTCTGAGAAAAAACCGTTGTGCGGCCTTAGTCATAAGAAACGTGACATCGAAAGTTTCTTCAGAAATTGACAACACGTGATGTTAGGCAAGGACCCAATTTATGGTGTTCTAATTGTTGGAACAATAATTGTTACGCTTTTAAAACTTTTGTTATTGTTTAAAAAGTTTTCAATCTGGTTAAGTAAGGTTTTCATTGTTATGCTGGTCGCGTGATCAAAAAAAATCATCGCTTGATCTTTTACGTCATAATTTTCTAAACAATTCAAGTATTCTGCGTTTTAAAAGGAAAGCTGAAAACTATACATCTACAGACACTTTTACCTTCTTTTTCTTCTTTTTTTTTTTTTTTTTTTTTTTTTTTTTATAAAAATGAATCTGTGCTCACTCGGAGTGAACACAAATACACTTTTGACATCTTTCACACTAAGCAAATGCTTGTGTCGTGAAAGTGGAAAATGGTCGGCACGGCCGGGATTTGAACCCACGACCTCCGCACGAAACAGTGCGAAAGCCGGCGTCGTAACCGCTGGTCTACCAACCACCTCTTCTTGTATTAGGTCAATCAGTTTTTTTTTCAAGAAAGCCACTCCTGGGAGGCCGAGGTCCAGCTGTCCTTCCATCTCTTCGGTGGTGTTCCGGAAAGGGGATGATCCGGTGGGATTTTATTTGCCGCTATGTATGGTATTCTAGATTCTGTTAATGTTATGGTATTCTAGATCCCGTTCTGTTGACATGGTCCTTTATGACATTCTAGATTCATCCATTCTGTTGGCGTGGTTCTGGACTGGAATACTTCTACCGAAGTGAGGAATATTGGCATATTAGCCCTATGTATGGGTCTTGGCGTCTAGAAGTCTTCTCTACACCACTTTTTTTGACGCCAGACTTCACGAATCATAATATATCTTCAATAGTCTGATAGTTTTGAGGTTTAAAAAGGTTGTGTCTTCAATCGAAGATTGATATTTTACTTGCAGCGGTAGGCCATAGCAACCTCCACTGAGAATATTGTTAAGTCATTTTACACTTTAGTTTACTAATATTTTATGTTTTTTGTTACCGGATTCTTTAATGGGCATTTGTTAACGGATTCTTTAATGGGCATTTGTTACCGGATTCTTTAATGGGCATTTAATCAAATATTATCGCTTTTTGAAGACTAGGTGGAACAAAATGGAACATTACAGAGAGGTTGTAACAGAAAATGCCTTTTTACCCTGAAGCCATAAAGAGGACATTCTACCGTCATATATTAACCAATCGAATGGTTTCCTTAACCTTCTATAACCATACATTATATAATTTATTAAACGCACATTTCCCCGGAGACGTCTTTTTTACTTTGAACCCTCAAGGAATAACGATCACACCCGACAATAAATAATAATTTATTCGCAGAGTTTTATTTTAATTTCAACTTTTTAAGAAGCCTCAAGTTTTTACGAAGGTCATATATATAATTATTATCATTCGCCTCCAAATTCAGTTGTTTTGATAATTATCTTTAACTTTTTACAAATAATAGATAAAATATTTCTTAAACTTCAAGAAATACTGAATACTTCTAATAAATTAAGAATAGGTAGGTACATAATAAAATAATTATTTACAAATTAAAATATTTTATCCGTAAACTGGAACCTCAGAAATCTGGATCATTGCCAAAGTTTGATATTATGAAACAATTGGTAACAGATAATGAATATTTCCAGCTGGGAGGCTGCAGCAGAAAATAGAAAAGATTGGAGGCGAAGTGTACTGGAGGCCAAGACTCGTAAAGGGATTAGAGCCATCAGAAAGAATAAAAGGTAAGGCTGCGTGCATGTTTAAATGTTCTAATCTTTAATTTTTTTATGCTAACATATATACGAGCCTCGGACGCGTTCGAGCGCAATGGAGAGCTCTTGTTGCCTCCCTATGCTCCTGAGTGGGGTTTAGGCCTCCCGCATTGTGGGTTGGTCTGGGGGGATCCGTGGCGGACTTGGTTTGTGTGGGGCCGGCTTTTCGGTTTGATTACTTCGATCGGGCTGGAGGGTCGGTTTCGTGTGGATCGGGTTTGCTGCGGATTGTTCTCCTCCGGGCTGGCTTTCGTTGTGCGGGGGGCCTTAAAGGGAGTATGTAACATATATAAAACTAGCAGTCTGTCCCTGCTTCGCACGGGTAGGTACATAGGTATTTAAAAAAATAATTCAGTTTTCTTATGATCTTTATAGATCCCTAACTTTATCAAAATATTCTATAGGCTATGGTTAATCTGGAATAATGTAGCATTCTAATGGTCCCCTCCCGTCCGGCTCGTACCCCAGTGACGCCTATATCTCTGCCGCATTTCAAATTATTTTTTTTTAATAAATCAACACTTATTGTGACATTATTATAATAGTTAGACGTATGCTGTCGCGACACTTTTTGTAGATAATTATGTCTTCTACAAAGTTGTAGTACATTATTTTATTCTATCATCAATAGTTTTCACAGCGCACGCGATGTAAAGAATATTTTAGGTATTTTTTTTACACCTTGTGTTACATTATTGGAGTTTTAGTAAGGATCCCAAATATTTTTGAAAATTCAATATAGCCTATGTTCACCGGGGATAGTGTAGCTTCCCAAAAGTGAAAGAATTTTTCAAATCGGTTCAGTAGTTATAAATAATTAAAAATATAATATTTTTAAGCATGCAAAAAGTCAAGAACCCAACTATCTAGAAATAGTTCCCAGGCGAGGGAATCAAAAATACGTCGAAATGAAGAATCTTCATCTATGCTTCTATCTTAAAATATTCCTCGACAACGGTTAGAATTTTAAAAAATTCACTAAGCGTTTTTAACATTGAAGCGCTTTTATTTAAAAAAAAAAAAATGTTTGATACTTATTCGGCAAATAATATCAAAAACTTCTACGTCTCATTGGTTATATTCATTACATGACAATCGAAGAATATTTTTTGAAATTTGAAATAAAATAATATGTTTTTTCTTGTTAGATACAGTTAAGTACTCAAATTATGAAATGGCGTTTCAATTAATTTTTTAAAATAAATAAACACTTTTATTGTGGCATAACTATAATAGTTAGACATATGCTGTTCAATAGTTTTCGCAGCGTACGCGATGTAAAGAATATTTAGGTAAATTTTTTGCACCTTGGGTTACATTATTAGAGTTTTAGTAACGATCAAAGGCTATATGAAAATAAAAAATAGCCTATGTTCAGCGGGGAGAGTGTAGCTTCCCAAGAGTGAAAGAATTTTTCAAATCGGTTCAGTAGTTTCGGAGCCTATTCCCGTCAAACAAACAATCAAACAATCAAAACTTTCCTCTTTATAATAGTAGTGTAGATACATAAATGTAAAATTATTTCATTAAAAAAAACTCTTTTTGAGACATTAACCTACAGAATAGAGAAACTTTTGTCATTTAAGTGATCAACAAAAAAACATACGGTAGGTATTTATCGGGTCCACAAGGCAACTTTTATCAAGGTGACTTTTGAAATTGGGGAATACAGGGGAATTTTATTGTCAGTGTAAAAGTAACCTTTAACTTGGGCCAAGGTTATGACAGATTCAAAGTGAAAAAAAACTACAGTAATAACCTTATGGAACTGTGAGATTAGTGTGTGAAGCCTTGTATTGTCCATACCCAGAATGCATTCTGTGTTTTGAATCATTCACGAGAGGGCCTCATTTTGAACTCACGTTTCATTAAAGCGTTTGCATTGAAGAATCGTTTCAAACCTCACACTCATTAAGGCTCTGCAATTTAAATGCTAAAAAAAACATTTACAATATAGTTTATACCCAAGCTTCTAGCACAGCAATCCTGATTTCAGATAAAAGTGTCCAAAACATCTCGGGAAAATAATCCTTTCAAAGTATTTAGATTTTTCTATCATCCTATAATGCCGTATTCAGACAGAAAAAAAATTACAATTTCAAATAATTTTGCATTATAGGTAGGTACTTGTCAATATTATTTAGTTCAAACAAAAATTCGATAGGTACAATAATAAGAAAAAAAATCACAACTGCTTATTATTAATATTAGAAAGAATCCCAAATTTATCGAAGTCAATAGAAAAAATAATTTTCTATACAAAGTTGCCAGTAAAGCCGGCGGAACTTATTGCCTGAGGCAATTTTTTCCAGTCAACCGATCCCATCCAATCTGAAACAGGCCAACCCCGAATAACAACAGAATTTCCTAGTTCGTGGGGCAGGGGATCCCAGATTGATGCCCCCTAAAAAGATGGAAAAAAGGTGTACTTCATAAAGAGCTCATAAATGTCAATAAGAAGAAGAATTTTGGTACAAAGATGAAGGCCATTTATTAACAAAAACAAAACATTAATGTATATAAATTGATAGCTGGAGAATAAAATTTGTAGCTAAGTAGATGAAGTGAAAATAATGGGGGCACGCAGATAGGAGGTTAATTATGATGATCGTGAAAGGTCAAACCTTCACTTGGATACAAACCATTACCTGTGTTACTATGGGACGAGTCCGCTAAATTAATCTGGGTGACAGGAACCTTCGAACGTCCTTTTATATACCTACATACTATCTATTTCACCCCTTCCTCGTGGTTAGCGAAATGAGATTCATACATTCAAAAGTCATTGGAATAAAAAAGCCATAACGTTTCTTTTTAGTTCAGTAGAAATGTTTGTCGTAAAAAGTTTATATTCAAGTTTGTGCTTTATTCCTTTGGTAGACAAGTAAGCTGAAGGCTAGTTGTTTCGTTGTTTCCAACTTGGGATATGTATACAATGTTGACTGTAAGCTTTTGTTATAATCCTTAAATTTTCTTCCATTTTCTCTGTTTTTCCTTACAGTTTTTATTATAATTCTGAAGTATCCACGACATTTTCTTAGTTTTCAGGCAAAAGTTCTCATATTGAAGAAAAAATAACATCTAATGACTCTAACAATTCATTGCTAATGTTCGATTTTTAAATGGAATAAACCGCTACGGGCTTACGACCGTCTTCTATTGTAATTTCGAAGGCTGGCTTGTTCATAACGATAACTTTGTCCATGAGAATTAAATTAATATAGGTATTATGTAATTATTTGTTAGCATTTTGTCAGGTAGTCTATATACAAACAATGTCATAATTTAGGAAATGTAACCTTTATGATGAATTATCAACGTAATCGCACGCTGGGCAGGATGTACAAGTTTCTGGCCAGCGTTCACGTCAATCGTTACATGGTACAAAGGAGTGCGAGACAACCGGAGGAGACACAATCCTGGCTGCTTAGTATGCCTAACTATTATAATATATAAATAAATAAATTCTAATATATAAAAAGAAAAAAAAAACGATATTTACAATTTGTCATTTCTTCCCGTAGCAAAAGTTTTATGTATTTCGTCGATATAATATTTCCCGCGGTCACCTATGATTGTTATTATTGTCATAGAAACAAATAACGATTTACAAACGAATATTAGGATGAAAAATGTTTCCAGTAGTTGGATTGGTTTTGTCATGTTATGTATGAAAAATTTCGTGCAACCGAGGAACTATAGGTACCTACCAATTATAATATAGGAAATAAAAATTCACCCTGCCGACAATAGGAACCAAAATAAAACACTGAACTAAAAAATAATTCAAGTTTTAATTCGCCAAAATGTAGGTATACACTTGGATAAATAGATATTACTTTCAAACAATTAATTTCTTCGTTCCTTTGTTATTGTCATGTAATAAAACTTCTTATCGTCCACTTATAATTGTCCACGTTATTTTTTCTTCCCAGAAACAAGACCTTTGTCGTTGAGCGGTAGCGACAAATTCTGTAAAGAAAAACTTTCCACAGAAACTTACAGAGACAAAGACAAAAATTATGATACCAGTGTGTAGCTACGCACACGGTCACAATCAATAAGACGAACAAACACAGCGGGTACCTACCTCAAGAGTCAATGAGCCAATAATTACGTACGACACAGTACAAAATAATAATATATTACACAATCATTATTAATTGTATTTTTGTGTACTTATATGGCGCATAAATATTTCACAGTTTGTTGTAACATTCTGTTTACGTTGTAGTAGGTATGGTTTGTTTATGACTTTTGTTCCGTGTCAGTTTGGAAATTAATAAAACCACGCTACATATCCATTTCGTTATAATTTGTACGGCAAAGGGAAGACAATGTCGTATCGTTCAAATTCCTGACGGCACGCACCGCACATGAGATGTCCAATATTTGATTCATGAAATGAAAATTATTGACTGTTTGGTTTGTAGAAACGTAGGTAGGTATACAAAACAATTCGAATAAGCCGGTGGAACACATCACTTAAGCAGTATTTTCTTTTTTTTTTGCCCATAGTCAACTTGTGTCATATAGTTTGAATTCTCGTCCAATTTCAATCCAGATTGTATGGCGCACCTGGAATAGAAAGCGCAAGAACAACACCGAGGTTTTATGTTGATTATTGAATGATGAAATAAATATTAAAAATATGTAAATAAACTAATTATGCTATTTCAATACGAGGTTAGTCGTAAAGCTAAGAATTTGTAGGCTTAGAAAATAAAAACACAGGAGTAAGAATTGCTTTAACCACTCTTTTAATGAACCATCAAAACTTTCCATTAAAAAAAATCTGTATTAAAGTTTTTAGAATATGCCTATAGTTGTTAACATTTAGATTTATTAAAATTTACACATTTAAATTCAAACGCATGGATAGAAAATGACGCCTCACTACTTATTAACCTGTATCCAGACCGGCTTAGGATCATAATATTTCAAAATCTACAATACATCCCTGCAAAAGCGAAGATGTCATTGTGTTTTTTAATAAAAATATGCAGATACATAATTTTGGCGTCGCTTCACTTTGAATCAATTGCTCGAGGAGCCAAAAAGGGTAAAAAATTCATTCCAGTTGTGTAACTCAAAATCGTTCACAACAGTAACTAAATAACCCTTTACAGAATGATCCACTAGAGATGGATCCATGGAATAGGCAGAGGTATACAATGAAGGTAACATCAACCTTGGAAAATCTGAGAGCCAATCCAACATTAACATTTGAAAAGCATTAAAGTTTTGATAAACTGATATATTGATATATGGTTAATGAAATATTTTATTTTTATGGGGTCTACTCCCTTACTTGGTCCTTCACCCTATGGTAGACATACTACAACCAGAGAAAAGAACCTTCATGAACAAATCAAACAATAAAAGCCCTGGCCCACCAACAAAAAGTCAGCCTCGTGATGTTATTTGTGAATTATTCAGCCATGTATGTATTATGAACTTCCAATGAAATGAATAATAAAGAAGCCAGCCTATTGATTATTCAGTTTGTATTCAACCACTAATGTCTGTGATATGTGACACTAATCTAGAATTGAGTATTCACCCTTTCTGCCAATAATTCCTAGTAATCGAAACTTAAGTAGGTACCAACTTACCTACATGTCATTAACCTAACCTACAATTTTTCAACATAATCTACTCAATATCCACTAATGGTACCTACAATTTTTTTATGATAATGGCAGATCACTGTTTGTGTTAAAATCATTTATCAAATGCGGTTAAAATAAGTTTTAGTGGTTTAAAACCATTTTCTCGTCAGTTGATATCATTAAAATGAGCCTGGTTTAGGGTAACGTGCGTCGCGTCGGCGTCGGTTGGATGGTGATCAATGTCAAAGTTTGACGTACCTAGATAGAAACATTTTTTATATACCTATTTGTTTATTCATTTTATTATTTTTATCAAGATACAATTTAATCTTAAAAGAAACTTATGTAAAGTAGTTGAAAAATAGTATTATTATTTTATCAGTTTTATTTTTCCTGAAATCTTTATTGACATCTTAGTTGAGATGCTCTTTTTACCTTCCAGATTCTACGTTTTTATGAAGAAAATGTTATCTGCACGTGAGCACGTATAAAATTCATCGGATGATGAACGGTAACGTAAATAACCGAAAGAGACCTTGCGGTGTACATCGGAGTGACAATGGCTGTAGTAACCGTAAATCATTGCGTTGGGGCAATAAAACAGCGGAACTAAAACAATGGACACAGTGTTAAAATATTCCTTCACAAATAAAAGTAAACGTTGCGTCATACCTACATAAGTTGTGTGAGAATAATTATTATCAAGTAGCTTTCAAAGTTCAACTCGAACGTAGCTTTATCCATGGGCGCCCGCTGAAAATTTTCTAGTATTGACTGGAAGTTGCTTTGAATTAAAAAAAAATTCCTAACACACAATAACGTAGAAGCACTAATGTCTCCGCGCAATTTTCCAAAACGGTAGTAAAGTGATTGAACCGTAAGGCTCCTCGCACACTGCAAATTAGTTTAGATTAAATTAATCCGCATCAAGTTGATATGTTCGCTGGTGATCATCGAACTTTTTAGTCTGATCGCTTCATTGTGCGCGGTCCTATATACATCTTTATACAAATTCAAGTTTACTGCGGATCTGTTAATCTCCTCCAAACTAATTTCTGCCCGTTCCCACTAAGTGGGCTTTCCCAGCAAAACGATCGGGTCCGGGTAGATGTGAACATCTTCATACAAAATATTCTACCACCTAATAATTGAGAATCGGACCTCTGACACACGACAAGTGGAAACAGGCAGTAAAACGTTATACTTGCCCTAAGTCCTCCTCACTATTGCATTTTAACTCTGGCAAAACGTCTACAAAAATGTCCTGCGCCTCCGGAAAATCGCGCTTACTCTTTACATCCTTCTCATATACTTTGAATCCACAAAATATTCATTCTATACTATAGAGGAAATCTTTAACATTGTTATAGGAAGATACCTTATTAATAAGAAAAGCCTTGAAGGAAATGTGTAGGTATACCTGCTTTCAAATAATGTTTCAAATAATTCACTCTAGTTGTCAACACGTGTTATTATTAAAATATATAACATTATAAATTATTTGAAAATCAAAATTGTAATAAGTACCACTACCCAATTATTATTCCAAGTATCTTTAAATTACCCCTTGTTTGAGTTAGCAGAAAATATTGTGTGCGCCCGCGCATATTTCAACGCCACAGTGTTTTGACGGTTATTGAGTGATTTATTCATTGCCATCTGTTATATTATAACATATACAAGTACAATTTAACTACCAAGTATGATTTATTGGCGATATTAAATGATATTTTGTTTTAACGAAATGTTGATTGTGTATTTTGTTCATATTATAAAACAAATAGTTATATATGGTTGCCATAATTTTCCAACTACTCATCGAGAATCCCTCCCCCCCCTCCTTCCTTCCCCAGGAAAAAAACATAACAATTATGAAGTTAAGGTCGAAAAAGTAGTAGTAGCTTTAGAGAAAAATAAGAACAATATATACGAATCGAAGAAAAATGGAAAAAACATAAATATTGTAGATGACTATAATTTTAATAAACATTGACCTGATGATAGTTTTTTGAGAAGTTCATAATATGATGGACCCAACACTATGTTTCATATTGAAATAATCTATATATTGGGGAAAATTTATTTTTCTACTTTTACTTACTTTACTTTTCATGTGGCATTTCCGGAAAATCTTCACCCGTAGAGGTCTGCGTCCCAACCTCTTCTACAGTCTTGGGAGGAGACATTCAAATTCACATCTCCTCCTTTTTTCTTTTATAGAGGAATTTTAACATTTTGAAATTGAAAAAATCGTACATTAAGTTTTTAATTAATTTCTCTCTTGGTAAGTGGCGTATTTTTTTTAATATCTGCTTTGAACGCCAGATCTACAAAAATAATAAAAAAAAGCTCGAATAGGTATCAAACGGAAAATTGATAAAGAATAAAATTGAAGTGAAAATTTGTGAAATAAAGTTATGGTATTCAATTTCTAAATTATGCCGTTAAAGTGTTTTTTTTTTGTACTATTATAAGATTTCACAATTTTTCACTTGATCAAGTAGTGTTGAAATAAGGGCCTGTACAAGTGTATAGCAGCTTACACATCTGAACACGAGCGGTAACGGCGCGTGGTTCAGATGTGTACAAGCCCTAAGACATTGTATATATTATTGTACAGAAATATGCAGTTACTCAATAAAAATTATTAAGTAATTAATATCTATATTTTTACTGTGCGAAAAATTTCCTTTCATTAACCTGATAGGTACACTGTCCATACGCAATTAAAACAAAAAAAAATATCCCTAAATAATTTGTCAATTTTCGTTCAAATCACATCCTAATTGACACCTAATTGACATTCTGTAATTCAGGATGTTATCAAGTTCATAATAGATTTTGCGCTCCGCGTAAAGGTTAAGCCAAAAACGAATCCTGTTGTGTCTTTTCGAAGAAAAATACGCAATCACGAAGTAAGATGTATTTTTACTTAAATAAGAAAATCACCTCTCCCGAGAAGTGTGAAATGAGGAAAAACTTTTATAAAACGTTTATTTTTTAATTCTTCTCATGCTCGATTGGGCCGAGATTTGGATCGAGAACACTAAAATGACACTTGATTAGTCTGCACGATCATTTATTTTGACACTAGCCTTTTTACCCGTCCATAAAATTATTGACAAAGTTTGTTGAGAAAAATGGGAATTATAGAACCTGATTTCTGGATAAAATAAAAGTACCTTTAAAGTATGACCCTAAGTAGGGTCAAAAAAAGGGAGAATAATTGATTGATTGATCTACTTTAATCTTATATTACTTATATTTAAAAAGTTTGAATTGGTAAATAGGTAGATATAATTAGATAGTAGGCGTGTCTGTATGAGAAATATGTAGAATTGCTGTGGAGGCAACAAAAGTGAGTCACAAATATAGCATTTTTATCTATTTACCATACCTTCCCCATCAATGACATTATACTTGATTTCTGTAAATGCTGATCTTATTCTTCTGTAACAACATAATTATTATGTACCTACAAAGTTATATTTATTCTTAATATCAAATTTAACAGGTAGGCACATAGGTAATTATTTTAGTATTCTAGACCTCTACCGAGCCAGTGATTTTGTTCATGAAAATCTTTTGTATGAAGAATTTTCAGTATGTACAGCCAGCAAGAAACATTGCACAAAAAACTATAAAAATTCAAACCCATCTGGGAATTGGAACCAGAAATTCCTTATCAGTAGTGGGCAGATAGTAATTTTAATGTTGTGGCCATCATTATCAGGATTCGAACCTGCACCATACTTCCTGCATAATGCCATCCTTCGTGTAAGTAGAAAAATCATTGTAGATTGCTTATTTCAAACAAAACTGGATTAGGGTAGTAATAAAATTTTCAAATTGCTATGGCATCCCATCAATTTATTAAAATATTTCAAAAATTTAATTTGCTTACATAAATAAAACAATTAATACAATTGGTAAAGAAACACTCTTTTATAATACATAACTAAGGGGTTTTACAGTAGCTGTTTAAACTTCATTTTTACAGGGTAAAACTTTTATAATAATTTTTTAATAAATGTTAATTTTGAGTATAATTATTTACTTCTAGAGGATTAGACCTCTCATCTATAGGTGCTTAATATAAGTCATACCAAGAGTTGACAATTAATAAGAGGTATACAAAAGTTAAAGTGAAAGTTATTGTTAGAGAAAATATTTTAAAAATTTTGACACACTTTAAAATTCTGTAGACATCTTGGCATTGCATCAATGATAATATATAACTCTAGGAATCCCAGCTCCATTGAAGAATTATTGAAGACATAAAAGCATCGAGCCGTTGGCCCTATGGCTAGCGTCTTAGCAGATTGTTGAATTTGTCGAATACTCAAGGATTTCAATTTGACCACCTAAATAAGGAAAGTTGTTAACGTGAAGTAATTACACAAAGTTATTTGAAACATCAGGAGACGAAGGTCGTAATCCAGTACTGGTCAAATTGATAAAAATATAGCATTTTAAAATCGACCATAAATAATGGTGTAATGTTGAAATATTATATATCAGTCTGTATAATATAACACTTTTCAATGTTATAACAAAAGGCCTGATTTTAGATTTCAACATAAAAAAAAACATGTTGTTTACAATAATAATAATTCTGAAATTAAAATAATTGTCTCCAAATAAAAAAAAATTAATGGTTTAGAATATAGATTAAACTGCTATAGGCTTACAATAATTATTGTCCTCCAAGGCAATCACTTGTAAGTTTCTTTTAACTAATCTATGAATGCTTATTTTTACCTACTAAATACACATAATCTGCAAATTAAATATAACATAGGTAATCTTTATATTCATAAGAATGATATTAAAAATTCAGTAAGTAGTAAAATAATGAAAAAGTCAGTGCGCGACGGTTGGGTTTAGAGTCACGCTGACCATCACCGCTGACATGCGAAATGTATAAACTTCTAAGAAGCGTTTTAGAATAACGCGTAGCTGTCAGCACGGACGCTTCTTAGAAGTTCATACATTTCGGCTGTCAGCACTCAGCGGCATAATCTGTAAATTAAATATACATAGGTAATCTTTATATTCATAAGAATGATATTAAAATTGTGAGAAGTTTATAAGTAAATAAATATAAGTAATAATTTTTTAATAGTCCAGGCGTTGGTTATTATAACATAACATTTTGTTAAGATTATAAGGCCTGTTCCAATTAAAATCTTCTTTTTCCGATGGTGTTACAGCCCAATTCTAGCCTTGTGTTCCATAATTCGACTCCTCCAGACAACCCTGTCTCTGTCCTAATTTCGAGAGTCAAGAAATTGCTCGCATCCTTCCTGACTTCATTCGCATATCGCAGCCAAGGTCTGCCAATTCAGCATAGTTTTCTCTTTGGTGCCCGCAATGATGGCATTCTCTGTCCATATCTGGCCCACCGTAGCCTATGATAATTAACCAATATTAGGATGGGAGGTTAGATATCTCAAAATTTCTTATGCAAAATTTAAAAACATATAATGGGATTACACTTTATAAATAATAAAGAAATGGATATAACATGAGTTTAAAAATTTTGATATTGATAAAAGTAATATTTACTTACTTACTTTGCGTTTCCGGTCTACACTTTGCCACACCAGTAAGCAGCGACAGTCATCGCCTCGTTCGCAAGGATAAGGTGTTTGCAGGTTACATGTTTCACCAATCAGCAGGCATGTCAAGAGGTGATTGTCATCCTGATGGAGCTCACCACATTCACATTCAGTTTTGTCAGCAGAGAGGTAGCCCCATTTATGTAGGTTTTTCCTACACTTGGTAACACCAACCCTAACTCTATTGAGGGCAGTCCATAAAGTGAATGGTAGGTGTTAAACCGTACTGATGCCTTGTAAAGTAATATTGAGAAGATGCAAGACTTATCTGCAAAAAAAATTATGTGTGTTGAAAAATGTTTTTATTGCGCCCTTTAAAGTTGCTGCATTTAATGTCTATTTCTTTTTATTATTTTTATTTATTTTATTTTATTTAAAACATTTATATACAAACAGTGAAATTGATACAAAAATAAGACAGTACATACAATTTGCAAAACATACACCAGTGAAGTATATACATTTAAATCAAACGTATAAAACTGTGAGGTAAACATTTTTTTTGAAATAGGTTACATGTTACATACCTGAGAAATAGAATTCCATATTAATGTAAATCTCAGTCCATCTATCAAACTCATACTGACTTGTATGTTTTTGGTTTTGCAAGGAATGAATAATTTCTGACGGCTATTTTCGACAAAGCTCAAACAATAAAAATAACCTTTGTGTGAAACTAATTCGCTATATTACTCAAAACTACACAAAAGCTATAATTATCAAGACAAACAAATAATAATATTATTATTACATATTGCCAATTATCTCATTTTTATTACGCGTTGATTATTTACTGCGTATAAAATTTTACACTTTTGACAGCACCATAGACCATAGAAGTAGAAATTTATATCATTACGAAGACGCATACAACACTATAAGTAGTCTGTGCACACAACTTTATTCCAACCCTTTCATATTGAAAAAAAAATACAGTATATAAATAATTCATTCTATTTAAATATTTATAAAATTGATAATATTGAAATTTTATATTTTTTAAGACCTTTTTTATTTAATAATTAATTATGACGTAGCAAATTTGGTAATTATAGACGACATTTTATTCTGCAATACATATTTTCTAGATTTGATAGTGTCTGTAAAAGTAACCTTCATAAAAATATAATATGTATTAGATGTCATTTGCACACAATATATATAATTTAGTTAAGCAATATTAAACGTTGCTTATTGCTGTTTTATTTTAATTAGATGCGCTGCCGAACCATAGATTTACTTATACATAGATTAATAGAATTCCTTGTCAATGTCACTTGTCACTCAATATTGATAAATATTGATCTGTCAAAAAAAAATAAGAGAGTGAAGGAATGCTTCCAATTTCAAAATAAAAGTTATTTGCTGCTCAATAGATATTTTCGGTAGGTACCTAATGTTGTTTAAGATTTATTATATGATAATCACTTCTTTGTAATTTTTAAGTACTGACTCAGAACCATAAAAAATGATGACCTTTTCTGTAACATTCTTTCCATCGCTTAGTATTTTATTTTTATAGTTTAAGAATGCATGAATCACTTTTCAATGGTAACGTAATTGAAAACAAATGAGCCAAGACAATCATACTCTTTTTGAAAATATATAAGCAATATGATTTATGCTAAACTATAAGATTTGATTTTAAATTCAACCATTAGTGCAAAGGGGTTAGTAAAGAAAAATAAACGCAAATATTTACTGACTGATGATTAATTTATTCATTTTCAGTGTCACAAACCTTGGTTGCTTTTATCTGTCATCAAATTGGGCTGTGACAGAGTCACCTTTGGGTTTTTTTTGCGTCAAAACTTGGTCGAAACCTGTCAATCTGCACATACCACATCCAACGATTGCAGTTTTGGTCTTTGAAGGATTCTTTATTCTACAGGATCATGTTTGAGATGTATAAAGAGAATATGTTGTTGACGGAAGAAACTACTACACCAATTATCCCATACCATACTTTTTTTAAATGCTTCTTGTCGTATTATGAAACATACATGAAGATTGTTATATTAACGCAATAAAATATTAATATATATTTAACATTGTTTTTAATTTATCTTCATACCTATTAATTAAGAATTTAGATAATTTTGTTATTATAATAGCAAACAAAGTGATCTTCAAATAATGTGATATTCGATGATTCTGTCCACAACAATCTGTTTTATGTGATTAATTGAGATATGAATATTATACAGTATTTCTTAATTATTATGATGTAGATAAAACAAATATATTTTTTACTATAATAAACATGCACAAATACCTGACAAATCCATTATGATTTTGATAAACAGGAACGTCATTAGTTCCTGTCAGATTCGCTTTCTTTCAGAGTTCTGTTTTATTGACCAAATCTACTAAAGAATTTTTATACTCATTTCAATTTTCAAAAATCATTTTTACGATTAATATATTTAAATGTATTATGAATTTAATTTCATGTATCTTTATTATTTACCAACATTTAATATGATTTTATCAGGTACTTACTCATCTAATGGCTACGACAGATTTACACAAAATGTGGCCATAAATTTTTTAAAATGTGTCAATTTTCAAAATGGAGGATTTTTTTTCCAAAATTTTTCATTAAATCTTTATTTATTGAGAATAATAAGATTTGAATAACTTTTATATGTATAACGAATCAATCTCCAATTATTTTATAACATTTTCATACCGTAATACCAAGATTCTATTCAACGTTTACATGAGTAATTTTGTTTCCAAAAGATGGCTTTCTGTCTTTTTTGAAAAATTTGTATGAAGATCCTAAAAAAATAAAGTTTTTTAAATAGCTCTTAATATATTAAAGTTAACGTTGCCAATTGTATCTTAGAACGTTCTCGAGCAAATTTCACCGCTCTGCGCAGATTCATATCTGACGTAGCATTTGTATTTTGAGCGTGATGTTCACATATACGGTAAAGTATTGTCAAAGGCAAATAAAAAAACATTTCTGAATTATTATGTAGATTTAGCTACGTTTTACACTTTATTTTTTTTCTTCTAACGCATATATTCCTATATAAGAAGAGCTATGTATTTTACGTCAGAGAATGAGTTCGATTTTTTCTAAGAATTCAAACTTACTCGTTTTTCCCTAGACTAGATCATCGCCAGGGCTGCACTCAACATTACGTGCGTTTTCTCACAGTTCTAATACAAGATTTTTTTGTCCGTGGACATTATTTCCTCGCTCAGTGAAGTAAACACTTAAATTATAATTTTTCACGTGACGGAAAGTTTAAACTGCATTAATTGATTTTGCAGAGCTTACTAATGTCGGAGGGTACTCAAAGAAGAAGAATTGATTCACAATTGAATTTTTCATTATATTTATTACTAGCTTATACCCGTCTTGCTTTAGGTTTTTGATTCCGATTGTCAGGCTTGATCGGTAGGTAATTAAACAGGTTGTAGTCTAGCTTCCCATTGCTTAACAGACCTCTATAACTGACATAAGCACAGAAAAAGAAGAATGACACTTACAATTATTTCTGTTTTACCGACCTCATAAATACGAACCTACCGACATAATTTGCAAGTTTTCATAGAGAGAGATATAGCTCTGTGGTTTGAATCTTAGCTACATTCACTAATGTGTGATAATTAATTAGGCTCTCCACCCATAGAGGGTGATTTGCGCTATCTGTCAAATTTGCAAAATGGAGGAATCATTTTGCAAATTTTTTCATTAAATCTTTATTTATTGAGAATAATAAGATTTGAATAACATTTATATGTATAACAAATCAATCTACGATTATTTTATTACATTTTCATACCGTAATACCAAGATTCCATTCAACGTTTACATGAGTAATTTTGTTTCCAAAAGTCTTTTTGAGAAATTTGTATGAAGATCCTAAAAAAATAGATTTTTTTAAATAGCTCTAAATATATTAAAGTTAATGCAGCAAATTGTATTTAAGAACCTTCTCCAGCATTTTGTACGGCTCTGGGCATATTAATATCTGACGTAGCATTTGTATTTTGAGCGTGATGCTCGGACATAACGGTAAAGTATTGTCAAAGGCAAATAAAAAAACATTTCTAAAATATTATGTAGATGTTCGACTGACGAAAATGATGAACGATACCAACAAGTACCTACTTGATTGTTTACTAGAAATTATTTTGTCTACATACATGGGACATAAGATCAAATATGCTGCAATAAATTAATATACCAACACTTTTTTTAATAGTCAGTCGATTGCGTCCAATGTGACAGATATATGCAGTCGCGAAGTAATTGGGGTTAGTTGAAAATATTGTTTTAGACGGTATAAGGAGACTCCTAATTGAGGAAAAATAAAAAAAAGCAGATATTGGGTGCGGAATTGGATTCTAAGGAGAAATAATATTTAGAGCAGTGCTGTCAACTGTCAAGAAACAGAACATACGGACGCCTCGCCCTCGCATATCTGCGCATGCGTGCATCGTTCCACCAGATACAAAAGTTGAAAGGCGTTCAACTTGAGGCGATATCGCCAGGACACTGAAGTGGTCAACCTCACGGCCCCGATCTGATTTTTCGATTCCCTACCTCTTACAGGATGCTCGAAAAAAGAGCAGAGGTGCTATTCTTCGCCGGCAACCTCACGGTAATGTGACAGAAGCCAGCCAATATTACTACAGCTGCAGCACATCTCTATGTAGAAATTGAGCGGTTTTTTTAGCGCTCTAAATGCTGCTCACATTTTTTGTAGACTCAAATTAACCTTATCAACTCCAGCTATAAATCTACACATAGTTTTGTTGCCATTCACAATATTATTATTGCATTATTTGGTAAAATATCGGCTTTATGAATCATTAGTCGCTGCAATTTTCAAATATGTTAGTAGGTACTGCTTATTGATTCATAAATAATAAAAAAATGCAAATTAAACTTGAACAGACACAAATTTCACAAATAACGTCTATAAATTAAAAGCTAGTAAATAATCTTTATTCTTCGCTGTAATAAAAATCACCAATAAACCAATTCACTACTGTAATAAAATATGGAATAATAAATCAATCAATCGTTTTAATTTTAAATGATATTATTTTTTAGAGTTTTAAGAAGAAAGGGCTATTTTCACACACGTGTTCAAGAATGACGTAGATTTGCTAAATCCGTTACAAACAAATTGCATAGGAATGAAAGGTGTGTTGACTGTTGATTAGTCATCTTGTTGTCTATGTTCTCTGATTGAAACCCTAATATAAATATAGTTCTAATTAAAATGTTTATGCAGTTTTGGTAACTATGTAATTGAAAAAAGGGACATACGATGTCGCATGGCTAAGTAAATAAAAACTTTAGGTATTGCTAAAGGAATATTACAAAGATTCAAAGGGCGAACTTATCCCGAAGGATCTCTCCCAGCCAACCCATGCTGTGAAGACTTCTCGATCTTGTGCAATTTCAATACAACCAGTTGGGATTTCTAAATATAATATGCAAAATGGCGTCGCCAGCCCAATTTGACCCATTCATAGGCTATTCTCCGTATACCCTATATTATAGAAGATTTTCAGTTGACATCGTTTGCATTTGCGCCGGGTGTAATTTAGACAATGCGAATGATGGAGTGTTTTCTTCAGCAAAACGTACTTCAAGGGAGGTATTAATGGAGTCCAAGTATGGTATTATTAAATATCTCTTCCAGTATTCTGAAGGGCTTTCTCCTCCTTTCTCTTCACATCCAGGGAGGCAATCAATACCACGGCTGAAAATGACGTTTGTATTTTGCTATTTAAAACAATATTGAATGGTTTATTGTTCAATTATCAAAAGTTAACAAAGCAACAAGCATAACATTTCTTTCTTCATTTTTATCCATGGCCGCTTCTTGGTTGAAGTCTGCTGTTCTCCACACGCCTTGCAACAGCTTGAAATTTCAAAGTATAATCAATGTTCTTTCTTCAATAAGATGAAAGATTGTTATAGGTATCTAATGCACTGCACACAACTCATACTTGGTTCAACTCATCAAACAAATAATTTCCAGCAAACGTACAAATATAACAATTATTATAAAAGCAATTATTAACAAATCAATGCCATGTTATCGTTTAGATATTCGGAAAAGACCTCAGGCATCAAACAGATGACCGTAATTAATAATTAATTGCGGGGAAAAATAAATGGTCCAGATCATAGTAAATACACAAGTAGTGTGTTATAATCGTAGATAACGATGTTCTTTTACCGAGAAGTGTCGTGAATAACACTACCACCAGACCAACAATACTGGGAAGCGCTCTCCATATCACCCAGACTCATTTCATATTATTATCACATCACCATCTTATATATCAGAGAAAAACCGATACTAATAATAATAAAGTAGACTTAATTTACAGATTAATAAAAAATAATAACATAAATCACCTGTTTTTTTTTATCTGGGACATTAAAAAATCAGAACATAATTTCAATTTTAGTCTAAACGTAAGTAAATTATTATTTTATACTGTAAGTAGGTAAATACATAATAATATGTATTTTTACGGTTTCATGTTTATTGTATTTTTTTAGTTATTATTTTCATAAAATTGACAATCCTAAGAAATTTGATAATAACACAGGCTATATTTAAAAAATCCAAATTTTGATAAAAATTGTAAGTAACAAAACCTACAAGTTATGAAAAATGAGTGTAACTAATTTTCAATCAATTATCCGACCTGGGAACCTATATTATTTAATATTATCCAAAAGCATCCTCAAAATATAACAGATTAGATTAGGTAAGTATATCAGTTTTCAACTGGTCACGGAAACGCTGTCAGCAACGCATATTGTAGAATGCACGAATATCAAAGAAATTTTGACCTACGGTTTTTGAAAATATGGCTGTTTTTGGTTATGATGTTTTATTTTTTACTTTTTCTCATGTTTTTGATTTCATTATTTCGAACGGTTTATTTACTTGTAAGTTTTTAGGAAATTGTTTGGAGATGTTTTATCGGTAGGCGAACAGATTTTTTATTAAAACTTTGTATATATAGTAGGTATATACATTATACAATGACATACCCTATTATAGTTATGTTGTGTATGTACGACTAGGCGAAAGGTAGGTTGGTAGGTACTACTTTTTTGTTTTTCCTTTTTTCCTGAGGAAAAACAATAGATCGTTTCGATCGAGAAGGGTACATGGCACCTCAAGAAAAAAAATGTCCTTAAATACAGCGTAGGTATAACAACAATTATTTTAAATTAGTCCTCAATATCTAATATCTAACCAATTATGAATAGTGTTAGAAAAAAAAATCGAATTGCTTTCTGTAAATTTTTTGATACTTACTGTTTTTTTTTCTGTTCAGACGAACTCAAATTCAATCTGTATTTAGGCACATATCACTCTTATAGGTTGAGTTGCCGTAATAAAAAAAAAAAAAAAAAAAAAAAAAAAAACTTAAATTCAAATGAAAAAAAAAAGAAATCGTATCTTCACTAGTTAAGGAAAATGTCACTGGTCACTACATAATACCTATTGGTATCAACTTATGTGAAAATATTATGTTCCTTTATGATAGATGAAACTGAACGGTTTCGTATAAACAAACTGGACATGTGGTAAAGAGTGTCATAAATAACAGTTGTAAATTAGACGTCAAATTGATTTTTATGTATTTCTAAAAAACTAGGCCGACACTTTTTATTTACACACCGCAGTTTTAAAGGATTTTATTATACCTATTGTATGATATAGGAAATCGATATAAAAATAAAACATTCCAATTTAAAAGAAATGTGTGTATTCCTATGCCTGAAGAATATTGCTTTTATGTGAAAAAAATGGTAAGTATGTTTGTGATCTGACTTATGACTTTTTAAAAAGATTAAGTTTGTTCATATTTACGTACTAACTATACCCTGATGAAATTTTTAGATTATTCATGTTTGTCAATGTAGCCAACCATATCTCTCTTTTTATAGAATCTTGCACCTTTTTTCCTTTTCATAGATAGCTAGTTTGGTATTGCGTAGATCACTCTCTAGAAAGTGGTTTGCCACATTCAAAAGAGAAGAGGGTTATTATAGGCACAGGCAGGTACCTAAGTATAATTTATCGTTATTTGCAAATGACTTTTGATCTAGCTAGCAGAACATGGGCACATGAAAGAAGACAACCTTAAGTGCTAAAAAATATACATTAAATGCTTACAATATGAAAATAAATACACGTGATATTCTCACGAAAGTTTTCCGTCCTGTGCATGATATTTACCCCCATAGCCCCCTTCGATCTCGCTGATCACTAATCTAATCCGGTCACTAACCGTTTATTATTGAATCAATGCTTTACTTTTATTATTGATGAAATCATTGATCTACGAGTGTGTTATATTGATTGATGATCTTTGAATGTGATAGATAATGAATCAATTCATTACATCAATAAGTATAGTCATCTACAATGTAAGGTAATACACACCGACAGACTGTAAATCAATGATGACGTAAGAAACATCGAGATTCGCACACACGTAGAAAAGAATCATCAGCTGACGAGAGCTAATGAGAGTGAAGGTAAAATTATTGTAATTTTAGAACAAGTCGAGTCGTTGGGTGACTGATATAAATACACCGAGTGTCACTGCACTGATAGACCGTCTGTTTAGAGACCGCAATATATTACGTATGTGAAGCTACCTACCGATTTATTTTGTAGACAAGTTTAGTTGTAAAATCAACAATGAATCATACTAGGAGACGTCCATTACGATGAAGTTATAAAGAAAGGCAGTTGCACTCTTGCATAGAGTTTCTTCACAGTATCTGCATACGTGAGTTAGAAGCGTAGGTACACTTCTTTCAACTCATCGTTAGGCTAGTGTTTATTTGTCATGGTCGCTAGATTAAAATCATCTATACTAAATGTTATGGGTCCAATACCCAGACTCGGACCATTTTTTTTAAACACTTTAAAACTAAAATAAATGATAATCAAACCTATTCATTTGGAAGTTCCACATAAATTCCCGAATTATGCATTAAAGATACCGTCTAACTTATAAAAAAATCGTTAATCGTAAAATTACATATAAATCACTGATCAGTTTTTACTTAAATTAGGTATAAAAAAAAAATTTAATCCGCGTTTGTTATGTATAAAGATGACATTTCATACAAAATTATGTAAACAAACAAATAGTAGCTGGGCAACGCGAGTGGTAACTACCAATATTCGCTATGTCAGATTTGAACGAGTTATTGATGCAGAATAGGTACCTTATTTTATAATTATTTATTTTTTATATCAAAATATAGTTAAGTCCTTATTAAATCATACGAAACCTTTATGTTTCAGCCAAAATAAACCAATTATTCATGTTTGATCACTTCAATTTTAATGTCTGCATGTACCTACTTAAAAAGTATTCTTTGAGGTCTTTGAGTATTTTCTTCAAAACGTCATTATATTTCTTATAAATTTAGTTGGTGCATCATGGTTGTAAGACCTCGATGATTACGGGAATGCAATATTTGCTTTATTTGTTTAAAATTTCTATTATCAAAATGATAAACCAAAACAAAATGGACCAAAATATGAAGGGAGCACCTAATTGGACGGGAAAAAAACTTAAAAACAGTATATTTATTACAGAAAGTGTTGTTGTACACTTGTCAGTTGACATAAAATCCAACATGGCGGGCTAAAATCTGCAGAGATCAGCTTGCAATCAATCGATATGGGTTAAAACTACGTACCTCGACGACGCGAGTGACGCGACGGCTTGATCGCAAATTTTCTACCGCTGAACTATTTTTTTCCACTGATCAGAGTTTTTAAATAAAGCAGTTATTTTCCACTGATCATAGTTTTTTTATAAAGCAGTTAGTGATTTGATGTAAGTAGGTAAATGCGATAAATATATGTACGTCAATCATTCTGCTCTACCTTTTTGGTCACATTTAGTGGTACAGGTAAGCAATACGGACCCAAAATATATATTCGTGGCGAACATCCACAAACCACCGCGTACTATGAATTTTGTAACGTTGCATGATACGTGACAAATCGGTGTCTACCTAGTTTTATGTAGGATGTACCGCGTACTATGGAAATTTGTAACGCCGCGCGCGGTAACGTTACTGATGCGCGCGGCGCAGATGTGTACGCAACTTTATTGAAAGAAGATTCCGAAATTTTAGACCGTTTTTGTCTTATTAAAATTTCTTAAATAAAGATGATGTCAATTAATGAATAAGTTAAAAGAAATCGATTCTTAAGTGTTGGGCGTCTTTTATGTGTAGGTAGATATTATTATGGTTGACCAATGTTCGCCCACCGCTTTAGGGAGTGATTGGGCGCACCGCAATATGTTATCACTTGTCAGTCGAAGAGTGGATGTTCTGGACAGCTGCCCGAACTTCCCGGAACCAGTCACCGCTCATTTCGCACGCGACAGACGATAGTAATATTATGAAGTCATTTTTCAGACAAACTCTTTCAACTTCATATCGCATTTGTCCACACAGTCGGTTGATATTTTCGGTTAATTTAGTCCAAATGACAAATTTAATAAAGTAGGTCTGCTCATATCGATATCACAGTTCTCCGTAAAGAAAAATCCTATGAGTAATAAAACTATCACGTTTGACGTTGCCAACATGTTGAATATTGAAACAGATTGTTTTCCCTACGATAAAAAAGATGAAAGTATTTTTTTTTATTTTATTTTATTATAGACCTCCACCCGGACTCGAGTGATTTTGGTCTCGGAAACCTATTGTATTTATAAGATAGTAAATTCAAAATATGTCAAAGAAAACTGAATTATTGATTAAGCGTAAAGATAAAAAAGAGAAGTTAAAAAACAAATAGGTAAATCGATAAAAAAAAACTAAATTTTCAATTGGTTACTCTTAACAAAATGTGCCAGCTGTTTGTAGATTTTCTGGGAATTTAATGATAGCAGGTGGGGTACGTTGAACGGCCGTTCACAACCGTCCAAACTATCATAAAATTCCAGGTTGGACGAAATGGGACACCCGAATAGGACATGGTCCAGGGACTCCACATCCAGCCCACACTCACAATACGGGTGAGGCAGTATGCCTATTTTGAAGAGATGTGAAGCAACCAAAGAGTGACCTAGACGCATCCGGCATATAATTGACACCGATGATTTCTGATATTTACCCTTACTAAATGAAAGTAATATAATCGTCGGATTAAAATTATATCGCTTTCGGCAAAGTATGGAAACCTTATTTTAATTTAGATATAGAGTTTTTCTGTAAAAACTGTTAAATATTTATTTAGTAAGAACGTAGAGTTTTTACAGACCCGATTTCTTCTTTTAAAGGACGTCCTTCGATGTCAAGAGCCGCGACCGTCCTGCATTTTTTATACATTTCCCTGCCCCAATGCAATTGTTTTCTAGGCCGCTGTACAAATATTATGACTAACTAAACTTGAAAAAATTTGGACCCATGTAATGAAGTTCCCGTTGCCTGCTTGGTCGAAAGGTTTCGTTCCCTTTAATTGGCGTACAAAAAAATAAGCCAGATCATAATAGTATACAAATAGGTATGTTATTTTTCATTCAATAAAGCTAAAAAAACATTATCAGATCCTTCTATAATTTTCAGTGATCATTGAGAGACATTATAGAACAACGTTTGGATTTGACAGGAAGGTATTATCAAAAATAGCTGATAGAAGTTGCATTTTTTATGAACTTGTGCTCACTCAAAGTGAACACACATACATACACTCTTTGACTCTTTCACAGTAAGCTACTTAAATCGTGTTTCGTGAAAGAGGAAGATGGTCGGCCCCTGGGACGATAACCCATGACCTCCGCACGAAATATACAGGGTTACAGGAAAAGTCGTACTGAATATTAAAGGATGTTATTACATATTTAGGTCATTTCTGATGGATTTGATTCCATAACATGGTGTCCGAAACTTAACCGTTATTGAGATATTGAACTTTAAAGATTTTGAAAAAAAAAATCCTTTATTTTTTGCCTTTTTATCGATTTTTTCGGATTAGAGGTCCTAGGGTCCAGTTTTTTTATGTATCTAGTGAGAGGACATGTCAATTAATAAAAATGATTGACAAAAACTGAACCTACTACTAACAGCTTAAAAAGACAGCTCGACAACGGTTAGGATTAAAGAAAGTGTTTTGTTTTTAACTTAGGGTTGTGTAAGAAAAATAAATTATTTATTGAAATTAGGATAAAAAATATTGTTATACACTCTTAAAACTATAATTAAAATTGTTGTTCTTTAGAATAAACAGATGGTTACTTTATTTAGCCTGAATGAAATATTTCCCTTTCTTGTGCAATAATAGCAGGTAGGTATATACTTTTATAAAATAGATCCTTATAAAAAATTCAAGATCGTAAAATCAATGGTTTGGAAACAGTTCTGTATTTTAGTGTGAAATCCGGAATTCGTTCAAAATTCACAAAAACGTTAATAACTTTTGAACCACCCAATATCGCTGAACATACATGGGGGAAAGGTATTTATAGGTAAGTTATTCGCGCAAAATAATTTGTCCAAAAAGTGATGTATTCTCCCTCTGGTGCGAAATAATCTAAGTTAGTTAACTTGGTAAAAACGGTGGTGAATCTACGTTGTTGATAAGACGAGTTGTATTCGGCGTATTCCGCTAGATGGCTCTTTATCTTAGATGTCTCTTTATAGGTGGCGCTATACATTCGTGGCATCAGATAGAAAATAAATTGTGTGGTATAAATTCGATATTACATAACCGCTATATTGTGTATGACATGTTTAATCTTTAAGACCTATCCTGGGAAAAACACTCAGAGATCCTGACTGAGGAGATTTGCAGGGCTTGTAACATTCAAGATATTGTAGAGAGATCACTTTGGGTGGATCAGAATGGGTCCAGAGAGATTTCGAAAATAGTAACGGAGGAACTATCAGAGGGACATAGGACACAATCAGGGGGTCCACCAATTCTTAAACACAGTGAACTTTGTCGCCTCACTAGACCATAGGTCTGTATCGAGGACGACAATAATTATGAAAAAATAGATAAGTATATTCACAATGGACAATTTACAGTTATCAGGTTTTATACCTAAAAATTATATGACTATAAGTAAGCATAATATTATGTCTTGAGTACTTATCAAGCTTATCGCTAAGAACAGCCGACTTGCTTAACGGAATAAAAATTTAATAAAATAGATCAATATCCCTAGTATAAGTTTTCGATGATCGAATATCGAAACGACCATCGAATGAGTTTCGAAGAATTTTCATACTAAAATGATCGAAAACGTTAATAGCAATTGGCTAGTAGTAGATGGTAATATAAGATGGTAATATAATTGTTTTACATTGACAATTTAGATAGAATATTTTTTATAGACCATTGAAATATTTGTATCGTTGATAAGTTGATACATAAATAATCATTTATTGACCAGAATAAAATAAGAATTGGTAAAATATGACTGAAATGTTGGTAAGATATTAACTATAGGAGTCTGAATGTCATTTTATGTGTTTACTAAAGATCAATATGACAATATACAAATGTATGTAAAAAAATGCCATTTAAATTTCTTGTTTTTCTTTAAATTCCAATAATGCGCTATGAAAATCTAATAAAAATGTAGGTATTTGTTTCGCTTGTTGTTTATGTAAAATATAAAAAGGTTACCTCAAAGTTTGGCAACATGAAAACAATGTACTTGTGAATCTGCAATCAGATAATCAAAGGTTATTCTTTTGTAAAAAAAATCATTTAAATTTGCAATTCAGCATGCGATTATAAATAAAATGATCGAATGATCGTACTAGCCCCACAGATAAAAGATAGATAGATAGCAAAATAGAAGATAAATGTTGAATATAGTTTAGCTCATTCCACTGTGTCACGTGAATAAAATAGAGTATGAAACATGAATTGACGTTATTATCCCAGATTGTGTAATGTCAACGTATCTACGTATTTATGTACTATTTATTTACGCACGTAATAAAGAGCCTATGTTTTGTAGGGGTCGTGTAAGGACGTAATCCCTGTAGGTGATTATTTCTGTGAATGGCTGTCCTCAGGGTGATGTAATCGAATTATTTTTATGACGTATTTGTTAGTTGAAAGTTCGTAAGGACACGTCATCCCGATAGACCCTTGGGACGGGATGCCACAGCACGTAGCCTTGCGGGATATACCTATCCCGATCAAATAATATGAATATGATAGTTATTCCCATTAATGTCTCCAAGGGATTAAAGCATTTGTATACCTATACAATCTATACATATATTTAAAGCAAAGATCCGTTAGTTTAATCAAATATTTACAACTAAGTAACGGCCGGGAAATCTTTGATTTTTGTTGAACATCGAAAAGTAATCACGGCTAAGAAATCATTTTTTCATACGTCTTTTATGCATCATTAAAAGATTGTTTTTTATTGTTACCCTAAAAGGTTAAGTTAAAATCATCAACGATGGGAAGACTCATAGGAACAAAATTCAGTTCTTGATGACTTACAAATTTATTGCAAGCACCAAAGCCTGTCAAATGACGGGTATGAAATTGGAAAAAAAATGCTTACAATTTCTTCCCGTACTAACAGTACCTCTAATGAAGTATCACATTTTTCGTCGATATAATATTTCGGAAACCATTACTGTTACGTTAAACTATTTTCATTACTACGAATATCGACTTTCAGACGAATAATGTATAAGAAGTATTAAACTAAAATATTTTTTTCACTAGAAATTTGCACCCGGGGTTGGCCTGTCTCAGATTGGACGTGACCGGTTGAATGCAAAAAATTGCCTTAGGTAATAAGTTCCGCCGGCTATACTGACACTTTTGTACAGAAAAGTGTTATATTATCATATATTAATTTATTTTGTCATAATAATATGTACCTATGAAAAATATTTCGCTTAAGGATAGTGTTTCAACGAAAATACCGGACGAGCTGAACCAATTATAATATAAGATCACGTAAAAAGTACTGCGAAACTGGACACATGGTGATACTTAGGTACAATATGAGTGACAGAATGGGACCACTTTGGGAAACTTTAATTTTTTTTTTAATAAACAATATTATAAAAAGAGTGCCATAATCACCCAGGGAATTCGATATCATCATTCAAGCTCCTATTTAACAAATACTCAGATCAAGGCAACCTTAGGTATAATATAATCCTTAGGGATGGGTTTGATTTTGATATCATATCTACCTACTCATATTAAGACATTATTATCATTCCTAAAAACCACATAATATTTTCCCAATACTTCCTGATATATTCAACAAAATTATAGAATCACTTTTCAAAATTTAAGGTACAAAAAAACATTAGCAAACCTCAAATCAACAGATAAAAACATTCGGACCGCGCTAACAGAGAAATAAAGATTCATGATGACCAATGACCATACAACATAAGCTTAGTGTGTACAGTACAATAATGACTAAACAATGAACTCTGAAAGGGCAAGGTTTCCGAATAAACAAAACATTAACGAACTGAGTATACTAGTGGTCGACCAGTGCTCGAAATTCGACAATAACTAATTTAGATTATAAGTTTGAACATTGTTAAGGTTTCATTGTCAAGGACGCTATTTCACAATTATTTTCTTTCCAAAACGATGACATGGATGGATACGTTAAATTTGAAATGTTGATAATATGTACAATGTTTTTTTCTATTATTATTAAAGAGAAACAATATTCGTCTATTCTCAATTCGACCACATATAAACAAAATAATATATGCGTGTGTGTCAATGTCAAATACATCGAAGTGTGTGTGAGTATCAAATGCATAACATTACAGTAGTGTGCGTAATGTTTTTTTTATTGATTTAATGTATTTTTATGCATAATTTTAAAAAAATGTTAGCATTCGCCACTCCTCTATAATATATGTATAAACTATCAATCAATCAATCAATTCTCCCTTTTACAACCCACTCAGGGGCATAGGGAGGCAACAAGAGCTCTCCATTGCGCTCGATCTTGCGCAATGTTTATGACCTCCTCCCACACCATGTCCATGTCCCTCAGCTCTGCTTCGAAGGAGCGGAACACAGTGTGAGAGGGTCTTCCTCGTCTTCGGGACCCTGATGGAAGGAAGAACAGCGCTCTCCTCGGTATAAACTATAAGTTTGCAAAATTTCATACTCCTCCGATCGCGCAATTTTCGTAAATATGTTCGGAAAATTTAGCTTCACGTATTAATATATAGCTTTTGTATAAAATTGGTTAGAAGTGGTAATTCAAATGTTTACATTAACACAACGCACTTTAACATGTTGATACGCCGCACTGTGGGCAAATAAACAATATCATTTTCTCTTCATAAACAGTAGGTACTAAGTCTTAGTAATGTCAAGTCAAGTGCCCGCTTGTTGTTGTTATAAACACAAAATCATTCACAAAGGATTCGAGCTTATAATAAAAAAAAAACTAAACAAATCCGATATGAAACAAATGAAAAGAGTCTTAATATGGTGCATACCAAAAATGAGCATAAATCCAGAGCTGGAAGTAGGTATATTATTTAATATTTTCATGACCGTTGATATGGACATCAGTATTCTGTCCACGCCCACTTGTTATTGTTTCCAAGATGTTCAATATCAACCATAAAATAAAGTATGCTCTGTTTCTAGATTTAACTCTATGTTCGTTTGGTGTAAACGCACACTTAGATACAGATCGTTCTTGTCCAAAATGTATTATTGGAACGCGATGTAAATCTCATTTTTATTTGAAATGGACCATCTACCTACTACCTAGCACCTTCTGCCCAAAATATCGAAGAAGAAAAAAATCAAAAATGTTTACAACTTATATCCACATACTTACATATTCACACCAAAATTATATAACTCCTGTTTTATATCTACTTTTTTAGAAATGGGGTTTATACTAAAGATACAAAATATATTACGAAAGAATTTTCCTTCTCATTTTGTCTATTGGATTTGGATTACAAGCCATTGTTACTCTACGTTGCCCCCCAGTCAATTACCACCACGCACACTATAATCTGAAATTTGATCTCATAAGAAAACGTACCTTTAGACATATCATATCATATCATATCATAGGTACCTTAGTTCTATAAAAGAAAACCATTCGCATCAAAACTAAAGAATGTATCAACTGCAGGTTTATTTCTAAATCGAAACGTCAGATGTGCAACGAGCGCTGTCACAACCAGTAAACTGATATTTTGCAGAGTCGAACTTCATAACTTTTTATGTTTGAAAAAATAATTAAAGTCTGATTAATAAAACAACTAAGCAGAGATGGTTAGCTGTCTAAGGATCCTTTCACACAATATTATGTCGGGTGGATTCTATCAGATGATGGCTATCTGTGGTTTAGCATCCGTGGCGACTGCAATAAAACAATCATTGTTGTCTCGGAGAACTCAATCCAGGGCCCCTAGCTAAGTACATTGTGATGATGAAACGGTTTATTTTTTAATATGGAGATTGAAAAAATGATCGCAATCATAATCGCAATTAGGGATTGCAATCCGGAAAACCGGATCCGGTATTCCGGATGATCCGGCATCAAAATGATCATATCGGATCCGGCGCAATTTGACGGATCCGGTGATCGGATCCGGTTTATCATATCAAAGGATTTTTCAACAAACTCAACATGGACAGAACTCGAACCCGTATCCCTAGCAATTTCACAGGGTCATTGTAGGTAAAATTGTGGGTACCCATAAAGATAAAAAGAGAAAAGGAGGCAAATGCATTACAATAAGCGCAGTGGAATGATGCTATTGCTCCTTGTGCCCAATGTAGGATTTTAAAGCTAGTGTTTACTGATCGTATTGAAAGTATTGACTATCGAATGAAAAGACATCTGTATAGAAAAATGGTGAGAATATTAAACACTTATTTAGCCAATAAAATATATAATAACCTTTTTATTAGATTAGTTCGGTAGTCTTTTATTAGATTAGTTCGGTAATCTGTCACAATGTGTGTGTGTGCAGTTATATTCAAGGATAAAACTGAAATAATTTCTCAAAGACTTATTCTTGATAATATATAGGAGTGTCTCTAATTATTCCCGGTTATATAGGTATTACTCCTCCAACTGCTCATCCATCTCTTTGGTGCTCGTACAAGGGTCTGCTAGTTGATGTGATTTCATTCTCTTATAATTACCAGAATCACCGCATCAGCAGCCCTATTCACGAAAAAGTTTGAATCGAACTTCGAACTAAACTTAGACTTAAACTTTTCTAAATATCTAGTCATATAAGTAGTCTGTGATCTGTCAGATTTACTACCTGTCAGATTTACTCCGACTTTTCCAACTTATTGAGCTGTCAAAAATTCTGTCTGTTAGATATGTACATTTCGCCCATCTAAATTTCTTTTTCTGCCTTTATAATTGATTTATTCCGTATTTACAAGCCACATATGCGTGTTTATTTGTAATAATATTATTTTAATATGAATAAAGTTGGAAAAGTCGGAGTAAATCTGACAGATCACAGACTACTTATATGACTAGATATTTAGAAAAGTTTTCAGAAAAGTCTAAGTTTAGTTCGAAGTTCGATTCAAACTTTTTCGTGAATAGGGCTGCTGTTCTGTTGACGTGGTCTTTCCAATAAGGCCTTCTATTTCTACCCCATTGCCTGACGTTCTCGATATCGCAGAAGCTCCGAATGTAGAGTTTCTTACTCTGCCTCGAATGGTTTATTTCACTATGGGTTGGTGATTTTTTGAGAATCTTTCTTTTTCGTGGTGTCGGTTTTAGTTTGCATATCGTAAATCATGATCAATCAAGCAGGTTATATAAATATGTTACTTATTTTCGATGAATTTCAATTTGAATTTTATAAAACGTTATCTAATTTGTAATATTATTTAAAAAAACTATATTTTTTATAGTTTTTACTATTTAAAAGAAGTCATACCCTAATTAAATTAATTTCGTATACGTACCGTTTTATTTTAAGCCTTTATTATTGTTAAAAATGTAAATCATGATCAATCAAGCAGGTTATATAAATATGTTACTTATTTTCGATGAATTTCAATTTGAATTTTATAAAACGTTATCTAATTTGTAATATTATTTAAAAAAACTATATTTTTTATAGTTTTTACTATTTAAAAGAAGTCATACCCTAATTAAATTAATTTCGTATACGTACCGTTTTATTTTAAGCCTTTATTATTGTTAAAAATGTTAATTCATCAATGTTAGCTCAATCCGGTCGGATCCGATCGGATCCGGCCGGATTGACGAAAATCCGGTTGGATCCGGCCGGATTCAAAATGAGACCGGATTGCAATCCCTAATCGCAATGTTATACTTGGCTAAGCGTCCTGACACAAAATCATAATTCATGCACCAGATCCCACATATTAACACTGATAATAATTAGGGGTAGGTACCTACGTAATTTTCGTATTTACGAAATATATGCGAATAATGGCGAAATTTGCCAATATATGCTATAGGTACCTAAATAAGATGTTTTAACTTTTAGTAAATTTCAGTGAAATGTCGATCATTATTATTCTTTTTTGAAGGGAAACGATCAGGTAAGTCGTCAAACGAGCACTTGATCCTTCTGAAAATAACTTAAGAAGTAAATACCTACGACCAGTGTTGCCACCTTTGTAAAAAATTAACCCAGACACAAACTTAAAAAAGGGTTATTCCGTAAATTTCGTACATTACGGCATATAGGTGGCAACACTGCCTATCACCCTGTGGTATTTCGCAAAGAGAAGCAACAAAGGAGAAACTGAAAAATCAGCCTGTAGTAGTCGCTGATGAAACTTATAAATTGAACGCGTATATTTTATTACATACTGATATTCTATGTAAATTTTCTACAATTATTGTTAGTCCCCCCAGAAACACGAGTATATACCTACTCATTTTCGGGAGGTATCTTGTTTAAGTATATTTTAGTTGTTAATAATTATTTGTAAGCATGTTATTTTTATATTTGTATATTTTATTAATAAAGGCTTTGTATTATTATTATTATTATAGTTTTTAAGTAAATATTTGTAAAGAAAATTATAATTTTCATTAATTTGGAACAAATTCGAAATTTTATAAACAAATGTAAGATATGACATCTGGCTCCGTACAATTTTTATTTATTAATCAAGAGTTATTTTATTTCAATTTTATATCAATAAATATTTACTTTTTTCAGAGAAACACTGAATTGTTTTGGATTTATAAAAAAATATCTTATATATTATTTAATTTAAATTACTGTATTTTATTATTGATTGATATTTTATATGATTACTTACCTAAGTTTTATGCGAAAATGCAAAATTTAGCATTTGTATTTTTAAATGCGAATTTTTAATATTTAATTTGCGAAAATTACGTACTTCTACTGATAATGTATGAAAAGGTGATAATTATTAGCAATTCATCAGGTAATACGGTACTTATAGAGTAGGTGATCAGAGGGATACAGTCAACAAAATCACAATTTTGATGCCTACCTACATCAAATAAAAGCTATGATATTTCCATTGGTAAAAAAAAAGAAATATAAAAATAATAATTCTACATGTCAATACTAAAAATCAATTTAAAACCAAACCTCTCTTAAATAACAAAACAAAATTCAAATCAAATAATATCAATTCGTTCAATTGTCCTTGTAAGCACGGCACTTACGTTTTATGAAGTGAATTCCCATTTGGAAATTATTTTTCTCGTTCCATTGAGTCCTTTGATATAATAGTCACACACAATGTGATATAAATAGCGAATGGGGCTCGCCCATTGTGAAGGTATCAAAGGAGGTGTATGAATATTTTATTCTTGGAAATCGTAAAAATTCCCATGAAAGTGTGAAATACAAGCCATAAAGACAAGCTATAAATAGAAAAGGTTGATATCAGAAAACTCAACCACACTCGTGGGTGGACACAGCTTTGTCCCCTGTGGGGTGTTTTTAACTGATGGTCACCATACTTCAAAAATAGATTTAGTTACCTAATACTGATGAGTGCCGCAGAACGAACTGTGTGTTTTAAATTTTCTATAACAATTTTCATGTAACCGTCTTCAATATTCATGATTTTCGTTTTGTTTCTAACGAAACTTCCATGATATCCACCTCCATAATCGATAATATTCCAAATGGGAAAGCCACATTTTAATTAAATTAATAAAGTAAAAATATTAATGGGTTTGGCAGTCAACACACTACAGTAAGCCTATTAATTAAGGTTGTTTAATCCACCTCCGACATAATTAAAACATAAAAGCCATCCAGGCTATTTTTAAATTTCCGGCCGGGAAACTGTTGGTATGGAAATAATTGTGTGTGCCTACCTACCCGTAAATAGGTGCCTACTCAATATCGAGAGACTTTCATTCATAAAAATGATGCAGATTTTTCGATTTTTAAAATAAACAATAGATTTTTTTAGCTGTAGAAAACGTTATGATCTGCTGGACTGAACCAATAATGGATTTCTATATACCTGCATTTTATTGTCTGAAATACAAATCAGTGATAAATTACCTGAACCTATCCGTTACATGAGAGCAACTCAAATGACGGAAAGTTAGATATAAAAAAGCAATATCTTTCGGAACTAAAATCAAACGTTATAACTCGTTAGTTCGTTCGTAATATTTTTCATACATATGACAAAACCAATGCAACGACGGGAAATACTTTTTGTACAAATATTTTTCGTCTGTAATTCGATGGTTTCTATGACATAAATAACAGGTGCCCGCAGCATATATTGTCCCTACATAAAACTGTTGTTATCTACGGAAATAAAATGTCAAATTATCCACAGTCTCGAAAATGGAGAATGAATCCCTGCACAAAAAAAATGTAATAAGTGTTAGTTTTCAAGGTAATCAAATCATTTTTATGTTAGTCGGGTCTCACTTTAATCATCATCAGGTATACTCATTAATTTTTTTTACTTTTCGCTCGGGGTTGGAGTCCTGTCACAGATTGGACGGGTCCGGTTGACTGGAAAATATTGCCTCAGGCAATAAGTTCCGCCGGCTATACTGACACCTATGTATTTATAGAAGAGTATTATTTATTATTCTTATATGTAATTCCGGCTGATGTACTTACGTATACATCATCAGCCTACGCATGCTTTTGTTTTGTTTTAAAATATCTGTTATATGGCGTATCGACCTACATTACACTAAATAATCCTATTCACATAACCGTATTCAATTTTCATTATAAATATTATGAGGATCTTTTTATAGGTCATTCGATTTTTATTACGCCGTTTTTATACAAAATGTTCATACCCATATACCTACTGTTCCATCTTGTTTATTTTATTTTATAATGTACCTACCGCACATTCTCAAATTCATAACGAAAAATATTACAAAAAACGTAGACCGTAATATAAACAAGAAAATGGGACAATGTTTGCCCAGATAAAAGATTGATGTACCAACGCAACAAAGATTATCTCAAATTTGCAGATTTCCAAAATAAAACAAGACGACAATGCATACTTCCGGATTTTGTTTGAACAAAAGATGCCGATAAAACGAAGGGGTGGAATGTGACCGTCGTTAAAGGGAGTTTCTTTGGGGGTGCATGGAACATTCACCCTATCCAAACCCTTAACTATGACGTCAATGTGACGTCATCACAAAAGTTTCGCTTGTAGTCTATTTTACTATGGGGTGACCACGTATAATATCGAACGAAAAAACTTTCAGAATTGAATTTATAAATTTGTAGGTCAGAAAACTTGACCCAATAAAACTACGGCCTACCCTTTATACTGTTCGCAACCTTGAAGATTACTTTTTTCGTTTCACTGAAGTAAAAATGTACTACTACCAAGCACCCTCGGCCGAAACAATCAACAGTTTATGTTTATTTTTTACACTATAAAATATGTATATGAAGTATATAATAACAAAATATTTATTTAGAAATTAAATTATATAAATCTCTTTACACGAAGATATAGGTACCACAGATATAAGCTTATTGTAACATAGATAGACGATACCACTGGGGAAGAATTACATGATATATATGATTCTATACACTCATTTTACTTTTCGAGTAAACGTCTTTAAAAAACGTATTGAAAACTATTCAGGCAAGCACTTCTTTTGCCTCTAGTACCTAGTAGTAAATTAGTAGTCCTTTTGTGGTGGTTTTGAAGATTTTAGAGGCAAAGAAATAGCACCCACTAGATTGACTAGATGGACTGATAAAATCTGGGCTGCTACGGGCACAATAGTGTTGTTGGAGCAATGCGGACGGTGATGTGTCAAGAGCAGGGTTCCAGGTTTTTTCCAAAAATATACCGAACCAATGTTCCCACTAAGTATCCGAAAAGATGAAAGTTCCCCAAAAAAAAGGTCATTCCCAAAATTTCCTTCCCGAAAATTTGAAAGATTTTCTCTACTAAAAAACGGTATATTTTCATACCAAACACCGAACATGATGCAAAAATACCAAACAATTCGGTAAAATACCGAACACCTGGCAACCCTGGTCAAGAGAACTGGAGGTCATCCTTATGGTGTTATCACAGCGTTCGTGACCCCCAGAGTTATGAGAAAAAACGACGACGATTTATTTATTTATTTGATTTGATATTATATGAGACACCAACAGAATACTGATAAATATAAACGAAAAAATCATTAAACAAAAACATAGAATCTCCAGTGCTCCAATAAGAGGTATCTCCCGAATAGCTTCGGACGCTTTTGCGAACTAATATTTCTTTATAAATTGATACATGGATTGGTAGATGCTCCTCAGGTCTTAGAGATGATCTTTATTTACCTACCGAATCGGAATATAAGAAGTAGAGATACGTTCGACACTGCCATTTATCCATTGCTCTTGCTGACATTTTCTTTAGTCTAGTTTATATGACAGGAATAATTTCCCAAGGATGGTCACCAGATAACTATAATATTAAACGGTTCACGGTCCCACGCGTCTGTTCGCAGACATTCTTGTAATTTTGCATGAACCAATCAAAAGCCATCCCATTTCAGATTCCAAAAATACCCCAAATTTGAATAAAAGTTTACACCAAACTATTTTCGTTAATTGAATTTTCAAATAGTTATCTACTCGTTTAGAGCTAACACTGTCAATTTCATTTATCGTTTATAAAACGTCAAGATAGGAGTTATTGTTAGATGTCAGGTCGGGCCTAATGGTCTATTTTCCTATAGGACTACGAAACTGCTGTTTATAGCGGTAGCGGTGAATGTTAATTTAGAACATTGTCAATATTGTTACCGTAGTAACAAAAACATTACCATATATTTTGAAATAATGTCGTATTGTCGGAAGACTGACCGCTCCCTAGGAACCCAGTGCATAGCATGGCGATGGTAGTTCAATCACGCGATAGATTTTCAAACTGAGAAGTGAGAACATATTTATGAACATTCCACACCAAAGACCATCGTTCATCGCCCAATTGTGCAACTTCGTTCAATTAGGAAGCAGCCTAATTCTTTTGGATGTATAGGGTATAATTAGTGATCGAGTGGCCTTTTACAGTCTTGTTACAATGTTCTTTTAGTGAATAACTGGAAATATTTTTATTTATATTAATTCACATTGTTTCTAACTTTACAACAATTTTTTTGCCAACGTTCGGTGAAAACTTGAAGATAATAATATGCAAATTTTCAAGTCGTTGATGGCTGAAATATTACGAAATTATTTGAGAAAATTTTTGTAAAGGCAAGAAAAACAATATTATATACTTGGTACCTTTTAAAACCGTAAAGCACGTTCTATTGTTCTATTGTTACCTATACTTCAATAAAAAAATATCAGGTTTCAAGGGTTAATACAATGTGGGTGTTTTTCATTACACGAAATATGTTCGTCACAGTAATATTGTGTCTATTTAATATGATGTGGGAGGAGGTCATCATTGCGCAAGAGGTAATTACAGCACATTTTTTTACTACATTCAACACAAATTGGATTCTTGCAAACGAAACACATGTAGGCTGTTATACGTTTCTTTTTTGGGTCACGAATCGATCATGTTTTACGTTTTTCTAATTTTTCGAAACTATTAAATGGCGATATAACAGGCGTTTGGTCCATTTTCAGAATAACGTACCACCTGACACCGGTCTCACAGACCGCTCATAGTATATGATTACCTTTTATTTCACAACGCGCACATTTCCAGAGCTGCCGACGGTACGACAAACACTGAAGTGAGTAAAAATAAAGTACTGAGACGCACAGTTGCATCACGTGAATAATGCCTGAATAATTTGAAAAATAAAATCTCTGGAGTCTGTGAGACCGACGTCAGGTGGTTAAAGGTTAATATACAATAATAAATGCAATTAGATACCTTATAATATTAAAAATGACAATTTTAATACTACCTAGTTGTTTTGATACCTAATTGCATCGCTCTTCCTTAAATAACAAAAAGTTGATTTCATTCAACTCCCAAAGTCAAATCAACAACACCAAAAATGAAAGCGTAAAAAATAGGGTATATTCCATAAATAATTCTCTAACTTTTTAGTCACCTTTAAAAATTTTGAATTTGATACAGACATGATTATGTAAGAAATCAGTCATTTTCACTCGGTGTGAGCAAAAAAACACTGCACATCTTTGAATATAATGACTAATGAGTCCTTGACGCCACATCGTACCGCTTTTCATCCTACCGTTCAAAACTCGCTGAATCTCATCCCCAGTTGTCGAGCTATATATGTAACATGTTTTGTTACCGGAGTTCGAGCGTACGACCACGAAATCTAAATCGGCATTGTATTCAACTTCTGTAATTATACTTTATTTTCATTACTAAAAGAATTATGAAAAAACCTGGATTTTTTTACTGACATTATTGAGAATCCAATGCCTGTTTCGCTTCTAGCATTTTTATGCCAATCAAACTTCCTTAAAACTAAGACTTTTTTATGTGTAATATAAAAGGGTAACCCTACGTTCAACAACGGTGTTAGAAACAAAAATTATTTGAAAAAAAATTCATTCATTCTCCCTTTACACCCCATTTAGGGGCATAGTAAGGCAACAAGAGTTCTGCATTGCGCTTTATCTTGCGTCATATGTATGATCACAGTGGAGACACCAGCTGCCTGAACCCCTCCCCCCTGATGGGGTCCGAGATCCAGGCGTCCGTGGCTTAAATCACTTATATAAAAAAATCTATATTTTTTTTATCTTGTACAGACTGGTGTACGGTAGGCGGGAATGGGTTTAAAACAGGCCTGCTGATATAATAATTCTGGTTTGAATAAATACTAAAATAAACAAACAATCTTCAAGTAGGATAATTTTTCAGATTTACTGACGTCACACCGTCCAATTAGCTCGACTTATATCTCTCCCACCTAATTTGCTCCTTGGTTATTTTCAAATTAAAAATATATATTTGACAGGCTAACCTACTTTCTCTTAGCGTCCACTTGTTACTTCTTCTGTGTATTGAAATATAATTTTGTGAAATAAAAACTGCTGTGGACGAATAATTTCACACCATTTTCATAATCACTTTTTCTCTGAATATCAATCTTATAACCTTATGGAATAAAGTCTAAAGAAGAAGAGATAAAATAAAGTCGTAAAGAATTTTGATTTTAGGGTTCGTCCTGTCAAAAAATCACCTGTAGGTTATGCTTGACGTTTAAAAGGTCGCCGTAGTTTAAAGTAAGTAAGTATAAAAAAGCTGGAATCAATTTTGTTAAAATATTTTAGATTCAAACATTCGCCAAAAAATTTCAGTTGCAATAACTACAGATGACAAACCACGGCGCAATATATTCGCAAATGAATGAGTCGCCGGTAATCTAGAAAAAAAAAACTACAGATGACCTTGAGAAGAAAAATAGCAGTAGGTACAAATTTCCATGATCTAATATTTACCTATTATCTCGTTTACATCATATCTACAAGGTTCCTGCTCATAAGAACCACTTCTTCTCAAAATACCACCCCTATCGCCCCTATCGAAGTTTGACCACCATCTTCACGATCCTGGAAAAGTTCTACATTCTGGTCTCATATTTTCAGCCACAAGGCACAAGTCCCATTCCAATTTTCAATTGTGGGAGAACCAAAACAGTTAATAAATAATTTATCTGACAAATCCACTATCACTTTTTGAATTTTTGCATTCCTATCGTTAAAAGTAACCTTAGCCAGTTTCTGCTATAAAAAATCAACCAACATTATTGTTATACCTATGTTTCTGCCTGTTATGCCCAAAATTTCGTTCCCCACAAGGGATTATTAACAGTTCTGATTGCCTTCTGTATTAAGGTTTACTTCCAATCTAATTCACTACATCCGCCTACTCGATGTCTTTTAATTTTCAAAGTACATCTTATATATAAAACCCGGATGAAAGAATATTACCTACGGACCATCAAACGACAATAATAATTAACCAGTAATTACCTGGCTTCTTTTGAACGTAATAACAACTATGATCCACCCGCAAGTTATATTACTTGTAATAAAGCCAACCTATAAATAAAATGCGTACGAAAATGAGTAATGTATTCTGAGCTCTCCGAGAAACGTTTGATTGGCAGTTACTCACATAAATCATATTATTTTTCCGCACCACATAAAATATGAATTACGCTTCACTCGCAAATATTTACATCGTGGTAATGCGCTCTGCGAATCGATCGGATATAAACTACTGTTTTTCGCGTTTGTTTTTAAGCGCCTATGCGGCTATTATTTAAGCGGCTACGTAAAATGCAAATCATCAACTTAGCAAGTTTTATACAAAAGTGAATATTTTTTTATTGAATTGTTAATAATCCAATATATAAGATATGGTTACTGAAACCAGCACTTCATGTTGGAGTGATATGCTTAAGCCTACCCGCACACTGCTATTTTTTAGGAGGTTGGTAGACCAATGGAATCAGTCGACGGCTTTCGTTCGTTCCGCGTTTTGAAGGTCGTGGGTTCGAATCCCGGTGCCGACCTCTTTCCACTTTCACAGTGTTCACTTTGAGTGAGCCCAGATTGATTTAAAAAAAGTTGTTGAGAATAGTCCGTCAAAATTTATACAAAGTTTAATCACTACGGGATTACTATTTCGAAGGCTGACAAAATAACGTTCGTAATTTAGGTGCCCACGTGGAACTTTTCGACATGTTCAACATTTTGAAAAATCCCATGCCTCCTGCGGGAATCGAGCCCGCATCCCATGAAATAATTTGTGGAATTACAAGTCAATTGTTTCATTATTTTTTTTTATAAAATTATTTGACCAAGACTTTCATCATTATTTTTATTTATTTATTTCCATCATTAATACAAGTAAGCACAACAATAAGTACACACATAATAAAATTAGTATTGGAATTTACTGCTCCACTAAATGCTCGTTCAATTCGTTAATTTTAGTTATTTTTACCCTTAGTTGGGTGCGTGTGTTTTAAAAAAAGAATGCGATTCCTATTACCATCAACTGAAATAATGAAATAAATTATTTCAATGACATTATTATTATTATTATACCTACTTACATTATCTTGTTCCTCATTATGTAGGTATAGCATGCAATGTAAATGTAATGCGGATTCTAGTAGTTAATAGCGTTTTCATAGAATCGCTATTTTGAATCCATCAAGCAGATCATGAAATAACACCAAAATACACTAATCACTCCACGGAGCTTTCAATACATTTAATGTATTAATGGCTGCGCATTCATTTTATTAAGTTCCGTCTTCTTTATTAAGTACTACATATAATTTTTATTATCAATGATAATATGTAACAAGTTTTATTACTTCTAGATTTGATTTTAATCTTCATACTCATAGAAATGAAAATGTATGAGGGCAACGCCTGGGCAAACCCAATGGCGATCTCGGATCTATTGCTTCCTATGGTATTAAAACAAGAGCCATTACAATCGGACTTGGAGCCTTCTAAGAGCTATTTAACGGAACTCATAAAATATTGAGCTCGAGCGGCTCTTTTGTGTAGAAATCCTGTTTATAATGGAAGTTTTTTTTACTTCAAATCGGACATTTTTTAAATCAAAATGGACCTTTTGCAAAATACATGGAACGTTTTCAATACGTACACCGCGCACCGTTTGAATTGAAAACTTTCTATTTGATTTGTAAAATGTCAATTTTTAAGTAAAAACGTCATACGTTTATTTATTAAAGACACCAATAGAAAAATGAACAACACATACAAAACAAATGAATCATGAAACAAAGAATCTTCAGTGCTCGAATAACGGGTATCTCCCCCATATCTTTATGCGTTGTAAGGTAATTTTGTCTACATAATAATTCAGATATGTATGTATGTATTTATTTTCGTATGTTGGCACAACACGCATAAACCGCACACTTTTGGGTGTGCGCACGCATAGGTTTGATTTAAATCGTCGTGGATCCTTGCAGGTATACAATTTTTTCCAATTTCTCAAATATATTTAATGTTATTTACAAATTACTAAAAATTTTAAATTTTCATACAAAATTTTCAAAAAATGAGACAGTCATGTTTTAAAAGTAAAATTATACGTGTAAATTTTGTGTAGAACTGCAGCATTATGGTACGAAAATGTATGAAAGGGATCGAAGTTTGATTTAAAATAAAAAAATATAACTATAAATCTTATAATTCTTAATTTATAAAGATTTTCACAGGAAACATAAAATATACGGTACGCCATGACAGGAGGGTAAAACAGGGATTTTTTTTTTTGATAGAATGTAGCAAAATATCACTTCGCTTTTAGTTCGATTTAGCGCTTCGTAAAATATCGCGAACTCCAGCTATTAAGTAGTTCAAACTACATAACTACAGGCAGATAAGGTACCTATATCTACATTCATACCGTATTAGGAATAGAGGTAAAAAAATGCATTTAGGCATAGAACAGAATGATATTACGGACAGGGAAATTCTGTTGCAATGTGACTGGCAGACTATTTTTTCTTCTTTTTAAACAAATATTGAATACGTCATTTTTCTTTTTTCACATATTTAGCATCAGCGACTCTTTAATTTTTCCTCCCTCTACTTATCTTTTTTCATAAATATTGAAAACGACATTCTTCTTTTTTTTCGCGTATTTAGCAGTGGCTCTTAATTTTTCCTTTTCTTCTCTTTTTTATTGAAAGCGAGATTTTTCCATTATTTTTCTGTATGAAACATTAAGATAATAAATAGACTCCTGTGTAAGAGAAAGCTAGACATAAACCTCTTCAATAATCTACTGCTCAAGTTTGACTATCCGAATCAACAACGTAAAGCAAGACGGGTATCAGCTAGTCTATAATAAGCAACATGCGTTTTCTTCTTGGTAGTAAGTGATTAAAATATTGAAATTAACTTAAAAAAACATTTCCAAAATTTTATTTTTCCTGATATGTTTACAAGGTACGTACAAGTAATTGCTTTTGAATATTGTTTTATTACCAACTGAAATAGACTATTATATTATTATGTTTAGGTACTAAAATGAAACAGAGAACATATTACCAGGAAATCCCCTGACGTCTGTAGCATCCACCCAAATAATATCATCAAGCGGTGTTGATGAGGTGTGTTCACAAGTAGACCGCACTATATTATTTTGATACATATAGGTTTTGTTTGTATCAGTTGTTACGAAAAGTTGAATAAAACACCAAGTTGATGGATTTGTATAGAGCGTATTGAAAAGTATTAGTAGTCATTAGTAGCTCCAGCGATTGTAGAGTTTTTGCAACTTTTTTTATGACAGAGTGTATTTTTTTTAACCCCTTTGCAATTTTTTTTTTTTGTATTGAACATTGTGAACGAAGAATTTAATAAAAGTTGCTTATCTAAGCCCCTTAATTCTCAATCAATTTTGTGCTGTGTGTACGCGCCAATCTTCTTCTTCGATGGAACTACAGCTCATATCGAGCTTCTCGTTTCAATCGGTTTTCCAGTTCTTGTTCGAGGCTCAGTAGGTATCTGATTTCGTAATAGTTGTATTTTGCGGGGTGAAGTTATCAGCATTTCGCCCAACCCCCTTACTATGAGGACCAGGATTATCTTAATGGAGTCTTCCTTACCTTATAGCTGGTGGGTTCTTATTTGATGGCACCGGAGACACGCCATCGACCTCTTTACTATTTGCTATGGCCGAGCTTTCTGCATTCTGACGTTGTGCAATGCAGCGTTTCTCGGCATTTCTCGATACCTCTCCTCCAACAAGACAGGCACCACCAGGACCCTACCAACCATTCGACCAACCTTCTGTGTCTCTGTTTGAAACTGGCGTTACCCATATTGTGAATTGAAGTGTCTTCTTCTTCTGTCCCATCTAAGAATTTGTTCTGCATTGCAGGTCTCCCTGATGTCTTTCGCTCGATATTCTTTCCATCTGTAGGTATACATATATTCACGTACCCTTATTCAAAAGTTTGTCGTTAAATAGGAAATAATCAGCTCCGGGGTTAGGTTAGATTAGACCCTTCTACCTTATCCCAGTTTAAAAGTCAGCATGAGAGCCGCTAGACAACTTATTACTTCATACCTATTCTCTTTTAAAACCACTACTTGATAAGTAAGTAGAACCGTTAGCAATAAATGAAATCTGTAGGTATATGAAGCGAGGAGATGGCAGACAAAAATGGCCATAGAATATCTTACTCGGTACCTATATCTAACTACGTAAATTTCTTATTATCAGATAATAAACAAAATTAATGTCAAATCTCATATCTACAATCATCTATCACAGTGCCTATAACAACTAAAGTACAATAAATAGTGTTAATTCAGCGCTCAACAGTGATGTAAAAAGTTCGACTTACTTTCAGATTGATGGCATCAAAATGATCTCTGAAACGTTCATCTCATCGCAAGAAGGTTATCTAAAAAAATAAAAAAAGGAGATTAATTTTAGGAATGGTTTGATGTGTGAAGACATGTCTAGAAGTGGTACGCAGATGGACGATGGATGGACCCCGTCCAAGTAGTGCGTTGGCAGCGGGACCGTGTGTTGCAGAGCACCGCGACTTGGTCTCATTGTTCTTGCATCGCGGCCACTTTGAGGCGGAACCGCTGCGGGCCGTTACGAGTCTCTATAGCTGTCCAAACATCTGTCACGATTGACGAAATGATTTATTTGTAAACACGCTAGGCATACGTCACCACATTATGGAGAACTCAACAAACTTCGTCACCACGCCAAAAATTAGATAACATTTTCTCTCAAATTGTAAATATTATCGTAACTACATAATATGTATAAACGTAATCCCGTTTAATAAATTTAATTACAATGATATTATAGGAATTTGAAAACATATTTCTTGATAATGTAGAATCTCAAGCAGTTATTTTCATTGAAAAAAAAGTTTGTACCTTCCTAATTAACAAAATATTTGAATATATAGGTAGGTAAGTATTTATTTTTTCCTGTTCATTTGAGAAGGCAGACTTGAAATAAGTAGGTATTGTGGTCTGTATTTTTTCTACGTTGGTGATTCGATTCTACAGATTTCCCCGTTATACCTAGAGCTAAGAACCCTTGTTTCCCATACTGTGACGAAGTTTTTTTACATAGGTAATTTATCTTTTCTACTCTTTATGGGATTTATTTTGGAACCTTTTTTAATGATACAAAACATTATGCTTTTTCCACATTTTTTTCAATTATTCCACAGTTGTCTTTTTGAATTTAACATCAACTACCCTGAAGAAGACGACGTTCTGTCTTCGAAAATCGGTTACCTTAATAAAAAAAAATGTTGAAAACCCAATACATATTTTGTATTATTAAAATAAGACTTTTTTCTTGTTGTCTTTGTCCTTTTAATGCTGGTCTTTACATATTCTTACCTAAAGCTAATATTCTTGTTTTTTCATCAGACACTAAAACGCGTTTGGAACGAAGCATCAATAACGATGGTTCAAAACTTTTTATCCAATGGTAAATATTGTAAATTACTTCAGCGATTACGCTCTGTCATTCTTCTTCGTACATATACATCCAAGACGAAAGTAATCCGTCTTCAAATAAGTTTTTTCCCTTCCGGTGTTTCTAGTTTTTGATTTTCAGCATACCTATTAGCAAATGTATATAATTAGCCTAATTAACGAAATTGTTTAGGTACGTGGAACAACAGTATTGTTATCTAGAATCGAGTTCTGTTGATAAACAATGCGGGCGAGATACATTAAACAGGTGAGATAATTTCTAGGAAATCCTTGATTGTGTCGTGTACATCAGTGTTTCTACTAAGCTGGATGATGCTCAAATAACAATTGGCCCCTAAATCTAGGAACGTGCGAATCTATCCGCCAACAAAATAAGTTCATTGTTGAGGGTTTAAAACGTGCCGACCACCAATGAGATTTATACCGACCACACGTGTTGAAGAAAAATTTATACAAAATATGAAATTTCTGGAAAAGTATTTCGATATTTTCATTGAAATTTCATAAGACAACGTAACTGTACCTTGTATTGAAAAAAAATGAAGTACATAAGGAGGTTTTGTTGGGAGCTAATTGCTGATTTTATCTTTAGGTTCTGGGAATAATTCCGTACATTTTAAAAACAATAATATTTTATCTAGCTACTTTTTCATATTACATAAATTAAATATATTTTTGTTTTCTCATTATATTCAAAGACTTCTTATATTTTCTTTCGCAGAAAACAGTTATATATAAATGAATTTCCGTATCATTAGAGAAGGACACCGTTCTAGCGCCGTGGTCTACAGGCAATTCTGAAGGACCTCTGAAAGGACCACATCCTGACTTCATTTTATCTTTCATACTTGAATGAATGAATGAATGAATTTTATTTCAAAGAAAATAGGTACACAAGAAATTTATCAAAAAAAATACACAACTTACAATTAAATATTGCCTCACTAGGCTTGTGCCTGTGTCGAGGCAAGATTTTGCATAAATGTTAGATATGCACTACGTCAGCACGCTGAACAACTCGAACTGTGATCTCTCTCGTCTCTTAAACACTATCAAACTCTCGCAGTCTCTCACAGCACCTGGCAATCTATTCATTAACTTTGGAGCCAGATATATCCTGGGCAGTCTCCTCACTCCATGCGCAAGCGACCTCAACCCATGCCCCTCCGTTTGAGACACCAAGGTATCAGACCCAAAATAGCGGACCAGAATTCGCTGCATATAGAGATGTCGAGCATCGAGAACTTTAAATCTCTTAAAAAGTGGGTCAGAAGGACTCAGATATTCCACATCACCCATGATACGTAGGATTGCCTTTTGTGCAACGTTTATAGGCTTTAGGTGGACATGTATATAGCACAACTTATTAACAACAACAACGTAGGTACAAAAGATTAAAGAAACAAGGAGAAACATAACAAATAATAATAATAACTTATATGTTTACTCTGGAGAGCTCTTGATGCCTCCCTATGCTCCTGAGTGGGGCTTAGACCTCCCGCGTTGTGGGTTGGTTTGGGGGGGATCCGCGGCGGGCTTGATGTGTGTGGGGCCGGCTTTTCGGTTTGGTTGCTTTAATCGAGCTGGGTTCGTGCGGGTCGGGTTTGCTGTGGATTGGTCTCCTCCGGACTGGCTTGCGTAGAGTGGGGGACCTTAACGGGAGTATGTATGTATGTATGTATATGTTTACTTAATACAAAATATATAGCAAAGAGTTGTGGTTTGACGGAATTATCGTTGAAATTGATCTCTACCATACTAATAATAAAAGTATGCATTTAGGTTTTTCTACCAATAAAGTTATTAGAATATGAAGACTGTCTACGGCAAGTTCCTCGGCGACCCCCGATTTAGCCTTTTTATATTCGGTGCAATAGGTATGTGATACTTCTCCCAGATCATGGCTCAAGGAAATCTCGTGAACCTTGCATTTCAATGACTTTTATTTATTTTGGATTTGTTTTTAATACATAAAGAACAAGAATTTACATTATTTAGAATGCATGCACCGTGAGTAAGAATACATGCACCTCTAGGCTACATACATACGTTGGTACCTATATCAATTATGAGTTTTACTAGATCAACTCCCGAAAACAATGTGCGTAGAAACGTACCTACACAATACACATATTATGCACCATACCATAATAATATTTCGAGCTTAATAAGGAACAAATGAGTTACAAGAAAAGGTGTGATATGTGTAATGTGTATTTAATAGCAAAACAAAATACTACCTACACAACATCGGATACCCATCTAAAACATGACTACACGGCTATCGATTTCTATACCGTTTATAATGTTTACTCAAAATCCAAAAAATGTATTATATTATTTCCCCACGCTACTCGATCAGTAGGTAAGTACCTACCTAATATAAAACGTAAGTCAATTTGTTGCACACGCTCTAACGAGATAACATACCATACACTACACACTATACCTACAGAGGGTGATTGGTAATTCGATACATTCCTTGAAAGGGGTTATACCTACTAGAGCAAATTTGCAACAATTTTGTTCCCATTAACCAGGGGTCAAATGTCAGCGGTTTTCGCGTTATTTAACTTTTTAGAGTTTTTTCCACTTTTTGATATAAAATTGAAAATTGTAAACAAAATACCTACTCCATTTAGGAAATTTGACCCCTGGTTAATGGGAACAAAATTGTTGAAAATTTGCTCTAGTATAACCTCTTTTAAGGAATGTATCGAATTACCAGTCACCCTGTATAACAATAGATAGTTTCAACATTATAATTTAAGTTTAATAAATTGTGATTTAAATAAATAAAATAAAAATAAATAAATAACTATAAATAAGTATGTAGGTAGATACCTGCAGATTGTTTTCTTAGTATGTACCTACAAATAATGTACCTAAGTGATAACAAAATATTAACAAACACGTGAGCTTTGTTTAAAATAATGGCGGGCCTATACACAAACAAAAAGGTCTGATTATTAGAAATTGCGTAGATAATCACTTCTAACAGCTCTATTATTAGCTTTATATTATTACTAGCTTATACCCGTCTTGCTTTACGTTTTTGATTCCGATTGTCAGGCTTGATCGGTAGGTAATTAAACAGGTTCTAGTCTAGCTTCCCATTGCTTTGTAGACCTCTATAACTGACATAAGCACAGAAAAAGAAGAATGACACTTTTAATGTTTATTAAAATTTTGTATGAAGATCCTAAAAAATAGGATTTTTTAATTAGCTCTAAATATATTAAAGTTAATGCAGCAAATTGTATTAAAGAACCTTCTCCGGCATTTTGCACGGCTCTGTGCAGATTCATATCTGATGTAGCATTTGTATTTTGAGCGTGATGCTATGACATACGGTAAAAAGCAAAATAAAAAAACATTTTTGAATTATTATTTAGATAGAGAAGGAGGGGCTAATGCGAGTTTTATTTAATTTCCCAATTTACCACGCAACTTTCTTAATTTTTTATTTCATAAGAACCTTCTACTGATAAAAGCCAACACGACAAAAAAGAATTAGTGAAATCGGTTCAGCTGTTTAGGCGTGATGTTCACATATACGATAGAAAGCACACAAACATTTCTCAATTATTATAAAGATGTACCTTAGTACATCAGCCTTTCAATGTCCATTATAGATAGGGTTGCCATACGTCCCGTATATACGGGACTCCGTATTTGTCCCGTATTTCATCCCTTCTAGAAAAATTAAGTATCCTTTTCTGGTTATAAGGAAATAATTTCTGTAGAATAGCATAGAAAAACAATAGCAGGAACGTGTAATAACTAAAAAACTTGCCGGTAAACATAGTTTCCCTTCCTTCTAAGGGTTATCGGCAAAATACAAAATCACCCTTTAAGGCTGTTAGAGTCGCCAAAGGGGTGATTTTAATGATTTTTCAATCCATTTTCCGGCGTTATCTACTGTCGGATTTCGATGAAAAAAATATATAACATAAATTAGACTTTAATGAAGGCGGTTTCAGAGCCGTTTTTTGATATCTAGTATAGTTTCTTGTAGAAAATAAAAATAGCAAACGTCGTTTTTCATCTTTTTTTTAATATTCCAACTGATATATACGTCGGAATGAAATAATTCTTTTTTTGTCTTAAAGAGCATTAAAAAATCTACAAGATTATAGAACGAAATGCTAATATTTATTTCCGGCTTAGCGTATAATCCCAAAAAACCTCTATTTCAAATAAACACTGAATATCGAAATATTCTATCGGCTTTAGCGTGCATGCGATAATGACACTTATAGCACGGGAATTACAAGGAACGCACTGGTTTTCGTTGTGTCAGTTATTCAGTCGCCCACAACATCGTGGACTTAGATGACGTGCAACCTGCGCTAGTCCAATTTAAGTTTTGTATTGTATACTTTTTGACGAAAATTCGTATATTACAGAGGACGACAAACATTGGTTAGTAATTTTTATTTTATTATTTTTTGTATTCAGCAATTAATTCTATCATTGCTGTTTGGTGATTTTAAAGTTTATATTTTTGAATTAGGTATAATATGTTTATAGTCACATTGCATACCTATTATGAACTTTTTTCTTCTAAATTATTATCATTTATGCGTTATACAGGGTGGCACGTTCCTATTGGGCAAAATTAAACTCCTTTCTAAAAATCGCTGGATTCCGAATTCTATTAGTTAGTCCGAATTCTAGCAGTTTTCTATAAAACAAAATTTCTGGACAAAATTTTAAACGCCGCGCCAATCTGAATATAACCCATTCACAAACATATTGTGATATAGGTACCAACTGATTTTGGCCCAGTCGATGGATATCTTAAGTACTATTATATCACATTATTTTGCTTTTTCAGAAACTATTTTATCACGCCGAGTACAATATTATAGACTTAGAGCGTAAAATAAAAAATCAAAATGGGACGAAAAGAGAAGTATACCGGAATAGTGAATCGTACAAAAAATGTCTCCTTGCCAAAGCACGTAACATTAAGAAGTAAGTATTTTTTATGTATAAATTGTAACATTAGGTCTATTAATAAGCCGTAATTTGAGCAGTTCGGTCATTTTTCCATCTTATGGCAATACTTCAGTCAAATTTCTGGAACTTACCGACGAGGTCCTATTTACTCCACGGGACATGGTAGCCGGAAACTGCCGAACCAACCCGAATTGTTTGAAAGTAATACAAAAAATTGCATCAACATTATAATTGACACGAATACAATCATACAGTCGTCCTCGTTACACTTCGGAATGGTTCGGCAGTTTCCGGCTACCATGTCCCGTGGAGTAAATAGGAGCTCGTAACTTACCGATGGTCTAATGACCAGATATGTAATAATTTGATAGTTCATTTTAGATATTGTTGACTCACTTTCTTCTTATCACTAAGAGCGAGACAACCCAACGTTGTTTTGAGTGAAAGTTTTTATGGTTTTGTTCACCAGGGCACGTCATTGTTAAAATTCGAATGTTTTAAAACAGGTTCAAGTGTTGCCAAAAAAACCATTGGAAATTAGATTATCCGGCAGTAAAATCCACACAATTTTCCACACTATTTTCGGATTGTTAAAAATGTTTTATTATACCATTATCGGAACAATTTACTTAGGAACCACCATCCGTTAGTTTACCAGCGACATACTTACAGATATTTTAGTATCTCTTTTATAGTATTGGCCCAATAAAAAAAAATTACATTATGTATACCTTTCAAAGGTTACAGATATATCTTCAAAATCTCGTCAATTTTCAGGTCACGGAACGCTGTCCCGGACCAAATGAATGCAGCTACTTCTAAGTCCAGAGTTACTGCAAAATTAATCGATACATCTCAAGACCAACCGAGTCACAACAAGGATTTAGATTCAAAGAATATCTTAGCATGCGAAACTTCCAGATTAGAACCAACGACTGAAGGGACAAAAATATCTGGAAGGCGCGTTTTTAATATGATGTGGTTATCTTCACATCCTTTTGATACCATGACATATAATCTTGACCGTCCAGTTTTAAAGGAGGAGTTCGACGGCAATGAATCTGCACACATGCAATATATATATGTACATAAGATATAGCATTTCTTTTTCTTTCTCAATAAATTTAAAAAAGGCAACAGGGATTTAAAGCTCATCATATCAGAGAAGGATAAAACAATAGAAAATATGAAACAGGAAATGGAATACAGCACGGAAAGATGGGAAATGAAATTGAAGGAATACCAGGAAAACAAAATTATTGCTTCTAAATTAGCCGATGTGAATAACTGCAATAAAGCTCTACGATCGAATTACGATGATGTTTATGAGAAACTACAGGCGTATAAAGACTATGTTGGGAATCGTGGTCATTCAATCGACGAGAAGAGAGGCAAAACTAATATAACTAAGAATTATCACTGCAAAAAACCAAATAAGAGAACTCAAAAACCTACGATTTACATAGTGGGCGACGAGTATGCGAGGGGACTCGGGATCAAAATGTTGAACAATGACAATAATTATAGAATCAGTAGCGAGTGCAGGCCTGATGACAAACTAATAAATTATAAGGACATTGTAACCAATACAATGCAAAAATGCAACAGCAATGATGTACTAGCTGTAATAGCTGCCAATAGTGAAAACCTTAGGGACAAGCGGGCCTTGAAAGAAATCATTGAAGAATTTATAAAAATATCACTTGAAAAAAAAATTAGCTCTTTATATAGCGTCCCTAAAATATGGCGATAGCGTGAAAAAAAATCAACAAATATATAAAAAATCAACAAATATATGACTTCAATCTGGAACTCTACAGAATAACTAACAAGTTTAAAACAATAAATATTATAGAAACCAACGAGTGTATACCTTTATCCGAACAATTACTGTTCAGAATGAAGTTTAGGCGAAATGGGAAGTCCAGTGACCAAGTTTTTCAGGAAACAGGAGAAAGTGAACTATCAGGATTAAATATAAAACAAAATATTCCTGTGATACAAACAGCCCATAATTTGCACAAAAATGATTCATCTTTTTTATGGAGAAGAGGGAGACAAAGGAGCAGATTTTTGGTGGAACTGGTCTCAGGATAGCTCATCAAAACGTTCAAGGATTGAGGGGAAAACTTCACGAGCTGTGTACTTCAAGAGAATTGACAAGTGTTGACGTAATTTGCTTAAGTGAAACTTGGTTAAATGACTGCGATGTTTTGCAATACAGTGTTCCTAATTTTAGTTTGCTCAGTTATTTTAATAGAATTAATACAATCAGAGGCGGAACATTAATTTTGGTTAAGAACGGTATTAAAATGAAAAATAGACAAGATGTGGTGGACGCTTCTGTGGAGGGAGTTTGTGAGTTAAGTTGTGTTGAACTAAAGAATGTTATAATTGTATGTATCTACAGACCCCCCATCTGGGAATTTCAAAGAATTTTTACTTATTTTAAATGAAATTTTGACAAGGATAAGCGACAAGAACAATAAATATGTAGCTTTGTGTGGTGACTTTAATATCAACTTTGACAATACCTCAAATGAGAGTTGCCTTCTAGTAGATCTATTACATAGTTTTTTATTAACCAGAAGTATTTTTGTTGCCACAAGGGTTACTCAGAGCTCTTCGACGTGCATAGATAACATTTTTACTGACCTTAAAGTATATGACACTGAATTAATAAACTTTGTAAAATCGGATCATTATGGTCAATCAATTAGTGTAGAAGTTGCTTCTCAAAAACAAAATATTTGTAAAAAAAAGATAATTTATAAGAGAATACTCAGTCAAAAAGGAATAGACGACTTAAAGTCTTCACTCGCGCAGATACAACCAGAGAACTTTACTAACGGTAATGATGTTAATGACTCGATTAGGAATGTGCTTAACGCATTTCATATTGAACTGGAACATCACCTCCCATTAAAAAGAATAAAATCCAAACCAAGGCAATCATTTCAATCATGGGCCACCAAAGGGATAAAAATTTCACGGGAGAAACTCTTCGAACTGTATAGTAGAAAAAATTACGATGATTCTGAAGCTGTCCACACTTATGCAAGGTGTTATAGCGCTGTCTTCAAAAAAGTCTGTAAAGAGGCCAAACGAAAATTTTTATGTGACCAAATATTAAACTCTAATAACCCGATAAAAACTACCTGGGATATTATTAAACAGGAAACTGGGAGAGTTGTAAGTGACAATTGGTTCTACAACAAGAAAATTAGTCTTAGAGAAACTAACAATTTGACCTCATTAGATACAGCTAACTTTTTTAACAACTATTTTGTAAATATAGCTAACACACTGACAAATTCCCTTGAACCATCTGTTGACAATGCCTTAAATCATATTACTAACACCCATCCAACTTTGAAAACAAATTTTAAATTTAAAAAAATTACAAATAATGATGTCATAATGGCATGCAAACAATTGAAATCTAAAAATACCACCGACCTATGGCACATTTCAACAAGACTGTTAAAAGAAATAATAGATTATTTATCACCCCTGCTAACTTATATTATTAATACTTGCCTTACAAATGGGATATTCCCTGACAGTCAAAAGTTTGCTAAGGTCTTGCCAATTTTTAAAAAAGCTTTCTATATTGCCAGCTTTAAGTAAAATTATTGAAAGGATTGTTTTCGACCAGTTAAAAGTGTATCTGGATAATAATAAACTCATAAATGTAGCACAATCTGGTTTCCAAAAAGGAAAAAGTACATTAGATAGTATCGCCCTTTTACTGGATACTATCTTAAAAGCCTTGGATAAATGATAAACAGAGTGCTTATGGCATTTTTTGTGACTTGTCCAAGGCTTTCGATTGTGTAAACCATGTCACTTTAATAAAGAAACTTGAATATTATGGTATTAAGAATGAAGAAAGCAGCTTTTTCAGATCTTATTTGAAAGATCGTCAACAGTGTGTTGAAATCGATGGTACTAGGTCTGAATCGTGATTAAAAGTGGAGTTCCTCAGGGATCCATTCTTGGTCCACTATTATTTATCATCTACGTTAATGACTTGCCTAGCATTACTAACACTAACTCTGAGATCATTATGTTTGCTGACGATACCTCTTTAATTTTAAAGGGTGGAAAAAATAACAATTTATCAGTAAAAAATACTACTGACACCATATCTAATTTGGAATCTTGGTTTGGTGATAATTCTCTGGTACTTAATATGACGAAAACAAATGCTGTTAACTTCTCTCTGAGAAGATCTGATGGAACTGATCCGATTGCGGTAGCACTGATGGAAAAGGGTATCGACCTGGTTGATAATTGCAGGTTCCTGGGCATCCCAGTATATAAGGGTCTTCAATGGAATCCTCATATAGATGAATTGTGTAAGAAACTAAATTCCGCAATCTATGCTATTAAAAAAATTAAGGACATTTGTGGAACGGACACAGCAAAATCGGTATATTACGCATATTTCCACTCTGTCATGTCATATGGGGTGATGTTCTGGGGCATGGGATCCGGTGCACTGAGAGTTTTTATTTTACAAAAACGTGCTGTCCGAACCCTGTTGGGCATGAGCCCCAGAGAGTCATGTAGGGACGTGTTTAAGGAACAACGTATTTTGACTCTACCAGGTATATTCATACTTGAATGTTTAAAGTACGCAAAAAAAAACTTGTCAAATACTCCCCAAAGCTCAAAATTTCACGATTATGATACCCGTAACAAAACCCTACTGAGGCCTATAGGTCATAGACTGACAAAATTATCAAAGAGCTTCGTATGTATGAGCGTGAAATTATATAACCACCTCCCGTCAAACCTTAAATTTGTTGACAATGTACGTTTTCAGAGAGAGGTTAAAAAGTATCTTGTCGAGAAAGCTTTTTATTCTATTAATGACATGTTAGTAACTTAACCTCTTATCCATGTGTTGTCTGTGACATTTAATAAATTAACATTTTCATAATTCCTATTGACTTTGCTCTTGTCGCTACTGCAACTAACTAAAATATTTCCCATTATAATAAACAAAATGATCCTAGTTTTGCACATTGACGAGATGCCAATGGGACCCTTTACACCCCATTGACATCGATTTTCGTATTATTTATTGTTTTGCTTTGATATTGTGTTATTGCTTGTAATGCATTGTAACATGTAAAAATTGTAATTCATATTTTAATGAACCCGAGTGCCTCGTAAGGGGTCTATGGGGGATAAAATAAAGATAAAGAAGATAAAGAAGATATGAATTTTGTAATTACATTTTTTTAACATGCCATTAAAATCAAATATTAAAAAAGTGTATTTTTCCCGTTCCCATTTTATAATCATATAATCTGAAATGGTGGCAATTAGAATGAATAGTATGTGAGTGTTAGAAGAAATTAATTAATGGTGAGAACTCATGTTTAAAAAAATCTGGTAAAAGCAATGTATACCTGAATGTAACGTAAAATTAATAATGTCGCTTTAACCAAATACATGTTTACCATCATTATCGGCATTATCATTATCATCACTATCATCCACCGTTGTTCAAAAATTCCAAACACATTGCAGTCAAAAGAACATTGAGGTTTTAAATATTTCGACGCATTCCACTAGTTTCCGACCCCTAACTCTACACTTACATACGTACAAATATTGTAAGAGTTAAGTAGTGGATAGAGTCCGCCCTAATTTTTATGCCCCGCCCGAAATTGACTTTGAAGTCAGAGCTGTCACGCTCTTAATAAATTTAAGTACCTGGGAGCAACCATTACCACCGCTGGTGACCTCGGGGCTGAGCTCCCGATTCGTATCGGTATGGCAAGTGGCGCCTTCAACAACATGACCAAGATATGGAAAGCGTCGGCGTTTAGCGTCGAGACGAAATGTAAACTGTTTGATGCGTGTGTGTTGCCCATTCTCCTTTATGGGTGTGAGTCCTGGCACCTGACTCTGGCCCAGGCACAAAAAGTCTCAGCCTTTGAGATGAAGTGCCTAAGGAGAATTCTGGGCGTAAGATGGTACCACCGCATCACGAACGACGCTATACGCCGGCGCACCCAGCGTGAGCCCATCACCTCCACCATTGTGGGGAGGAGATGGACTTGGCTGGGACATGTGTTAAGGATGCCGAATGACAGTTGGCCGAGGAGAGCGCTGTTCTTCCTCCCATCAGGGTCCCGAAGACGAGGAAGACCCTCTCACACTGTGTTCCGCTCCTTCGAAGCAGAGCTGAGGGACATGGACATGGTGTGGGAGGAGGTCATCACCGTTGCGCAAGATCGAGCGCAATGGAGAGCTCTTGTTGCCTCCCTATGCCCCTAAGTGGGGTCTAAAGGGAGTTTGGATTGGATTGGATAATAATATGAAAGAGTAGATATAGCGAAAGATTTGCACGAGTTGCGACGAAAGGGCAGTACCCAGCACAGAAATAATTCGTAATTTTAACTAATTAATTTCTGTGATGATTTATTGATGCCCTCACTACTTACCTCATTATTCGAAATGTTTTATATTTCAAAATTTGGTTTCAGAAATGCCGCACCTACGTGGCGGAAGTTTTCGGAGGACATTCGGGAGACCCAAAAAAAAAGATGGGTGGACGATGAGATTCCGGTTGCGGGGAAAAACTAGTCGAAAACAGCACACAATAGAAAAAGGTAGAACACTTTAGAAGAGGCCTGCATCCAGCAGTCCAGCAGTGAAGGGACGGTGGAAAAAAATGGCAAAGAAGAAGAAGATGGGAATAGAATTGGTCCCTGAAAGTTATGGCAACCCTAATTTAGAACGTAGGCCAACTTTACTAGTGTTAAGGCTACAATAACAAAGTATTATCTCGACAATTGATCAAAACAAATGTAAGAATATAAAGAAAAAAAATATCTAGAAAATGTTCCGCTTTGATACAGGCACTTAGAAATTGAATGAAATTATTAGGTAAGTATTGTGTGTTTTAACATACTTTATATCAGCAATCTGGTAATGCCCTTTATTCAAAAATGTATTAGGTTGAGTGTGTTGTTATGTGATTTTTTATGTTAAATGAATAAAATTAAATAATCAATTTTAAATTGAAAAATTCATTCCGAGTACCTAAGTAGGTATCTGGCAATTTTCTTAAAATTTATCTCATTTAAAGCCTGAAGGTCTCACTGTCTAAAAATTAAATAAAAAAAAGGATATCAAAAGAAACTTAAAATTAAATTCGTTTATTTATATTTTTATCCATTTATGTACATATTTAATAATGCTAGCAGTACAAAAAGAAAAGCAAACATTCAACTTCAAAATTCCAAAAAATAAATAATAATAAAAATCCCAATATAAGCAAAATGAATGAATGAAAACAAACAATGAGTGAGCAATAATTGTAAGTTACACTACAATATTATAATCATACATTTAAAGCTGCGTACTCATCTGCGCCGCGCGCGGTAACGTTACCTTAGTCCAGGTGTGTACGCATGTTCGCAACGAACATTGGTACGCGACGGACAAAATTGGTTCGCAGCGAACGGTTACACCGTGTAACCAAACAGACACCTACTCACGTTCCAATTTAATACACATACAAATATTATTCTACGATGACGGACTGCGGAAACTCACAAGTGTTAGATAGATAGGTACTTAAGCTATTACAAACAAAAAAATATTGATCATATGATTTTGTATGGAAAGAAGCATGGATAAAAATATATATAGACGAAGCTCATGGCGAATAAAGCCTGCCCCGATAAACAACTACCGATAACCATCGATGGTCACCAGGTCTCCCGGGTAGATAAATTTAAGTACCTGGGTGCAAACATTACCACCTCTGGTGATCTCGGGGCTGAGCTCCCACGTATCGGTATGGCAAGTGACGCCTTTAACAACATGACCAAAATATGGAAAGCGTCGGCCTTTAGTGTCAAAAAGAAATGTATACTATTTGATGCGTGTGTGTTGCCCATTCTGCTGTATGCGTGTGAGTCCTGGCACCTGACCAAAGCCCAGACACAAAAAGTATCAGCTTTTGTAATGAAGTGCCTCAGGAGAATTTTAGGTGTAAGATGGTATCACCGCATCACGAACGACACTATACGCCGGCGCAACCAGCGTGAGCACATTACTTCTACCATTATAGGGAGGAGATGGACTTGGCTGGGATATGTGCTAAAGATACCGAATGACAGTTGCCCGAGGAGAGCGATGTTCTTCCTCAAATCAGTGTCCCGAAGACGAGAAAGACTCTCTCATACTCAGTTCCGCTCCTTCGAAGCAGAGCTGAGGAGTCTGGACATGGTGTGTGAGGCGGTCATAAACATTGCGCAAGGAGAGCTCTTGTTGCCTCCCTATACTCTTGAGTGGGGCGTAAAGGGAGTTTGGATTTGGATTTTGGATCATTAAGTCGCTCCATCAAGGTTTTCTGGCCTTTTGTCTTCCATATTTTTTATCATAAAATATACTAAGTAATGAAGATTTATTCAATAAAATATAGGTATCAAATTAAGAAATGAAGTTTACGTTTAATTTTAGTTTTCCTTAAACAGAAATCATATTTTTAAGTTATCACGAATAATTTTACCACAATATTTTGTTCTTTGGTTCGCGGCAGAAACCATCATCGGCGGTTCGCTGCGTTCCATTCGCGACGAACCACCGCTTACTATGAATTTGGTAACATTGCATGTCACGTATCATGCAACGTTACAAATTTCCATAGTACGCGGTGGTTCGTGGCGAACAACCACAAACCACCCCGTACAATGAATTTTGTAACGTTGCATGATACGTTACAAATCGGTGTCTACCTAGTTTTCTGTCGGTTTGCCGCGTTCCGTTCGCAGTGGTTCGAAGCGAACCACTGCGTACAACCGCGTACTAAGAAAATTGGTACCTCTTCGCTTGAGTACGCAGCTTAAGGCAAGCTGCTTATAAGTGAGAAATCATCACAAAATATTTAGGTACAATCAAGTCCAGTGGCACAACACTATATATAATAGTATTATAACGAAAAAAAATTTTTGTTCTTTTTCCTATGACTTTTAAATTAGGTCACTGAAAAAGATTGTTTGTACCTTTTATTACATTTCATAATAATGTATTCTAACTTTTTTCAAATAACTACGCGCGTAAGTATATCTTTTTGTTACTGTTATCTATATAATATTTGCCTTGAACACTGACTGACTGACTGACTGCCTGACTGACTGATGTCATTAACGCCGCTAGATGGCGCGCCACTCGCAACTAAAGACAAATAATAATATGTGTTGTTCTTCTAATACAATATGGCTGACAGCAGTGACAACTGACAGTAACATAATGATATTATTATGCCTGGTGGCTGAGCACGTTTTTTAAAGGTTTTGGCGTAGAGAAAAACTATTTTTTGGGTTATTAAAAAACTCACATGCGAAGTCAGCCATAAGAAAGCAAAGTGTACCAAATTAGGAAACTTTTACGCACAGCGGGACTTCATAGTGAAGAAAAGCCTTACTAATGCCATGAGTGCAATAAAAAGTTTGCGGTTTCAAGTAATTTAAATAATGACATGCGAATTCATATCGGAGAAAAGCCATACGAATGCAATAATTGCAATAAAAAGTTCGATCAATCAAATAATTTAAACAACCAATGGCACGCTAAAATGAATGAGTCGCCGGTAATCTAGACATGCTAAAAGCTATTTGAATGGTAAGTTTGCAATAAAAAGTTTAATTTCATTTTTAAGTTTGCATAAATAGTTCAATCAACCGTGTGCTGTAAAGTATCACTTGCGAATTCGGCCAAAAAATTGACAAATCAGGAAACTTTTACGGACAGCCGGACTTCGCTTTACTAATGCAATGTGTGCAATAAAAAGTTTGTGAACTAATAGCGGAGAAAAGCCATACGAATGCAACCATTGCGATAAAAAGTTTAATCAATCAAATGATAAAATAATGATAAAAGCCATTTAAATGCATATTTTGTTAGAAAAAGTTCAATATTTGTTTAAAGTCTGACATATGAATTCGGCCAAAAGAAACCATAGTTTGTATGAAAAAGTTTACCAAATCAGATCTTTAAATCACAGACGCGATTTCATTGCCAAGAAAACTCTTACTAATGCAATGTGTGGGTAACCGACGAGTTCATCGAAAATCAATTCATCGAATATCAATTCATCGAAAATCAATTCATCGAAAATCAATTCATCGAAAATCAATTCATCGAAAATCAATTCGTCGAAAATCAATTCATCGAAAATCAATTCATCGAATGATATAAATAAATAAATATAAATAACACTCTTCTATACATAGGTGTCAGTATAGCCGGCGGAACTTAATGCTTGAAACATTCTCTACCAGTCAACCGGTCCCGTCCAATCTGAGACAGGATTCCAACCCCGAGTAGAAATTTCAAGTGAAAAAACACTTTGAAAATTTCTGACCCGACCGGGAATCGAACCCGGGACCTCTTGATCAGAAGTCGGAGCCTTTGCCACTAAGCAACCGAGGTCGGCAATTCATTGAATGACTAATTCATCGAAAATAAATATTTTAAGGTATTTAAGACATATTTTTTTTTTTAGAAAATGAATCTGTGCTCACTCGAAGTGAACACAAATACACTTTTGACATCTTTCACACTAACCAAAGGGTTGTGCCGTGAAAGCGAAAAATGGTCGACACGGCCGGGATTCGAACCCACGACCTCTGCACGAAACAGGGCGAAAGCCGGTGTCGTAACCGCTAGTCTACCAACCACCTCGTATAACACTTTTAATAATAGTAAAACACTTTTTTATACAAAAGTGTCAGTATAGCCGGCGGAACTTATTATTTTTTTCCAGTCAACCGGTCCCGTCCAATCTGAGACAGGGCAACCCCGGGAAGAAATTTCAGGAGAAAAAACACATTGAAAAACTCTGACCCGACCGGGAATCGAACCCGGGACTCTTGTGTTGAGATATTTGGACTTCAATTTAGAAAATGGGCCTATTTTCATATCGTGCGATAAAATATCACACACTTTCAAAGTATGCGATATTTATTTTTGTTTATCACTTTTCTTTGTTTTTTTTTGTATCGATATCAGCTTTGCGTCGAAAAGCGTATTTTAGTATTTGTCGTCGATAATTGTCTATCACATTTTGACCGATAATTATCTATTGATATTTGTAGTAGATAACAGAGAAAAGTGATATAAATAAATAAATAAATAAATAAAAATAAAAAATTATAAATAAATAAACAAACAGAAAAGTCCAATAAGAGAGCCGGGCACTTCTCAAAGTGAAAACACGGTAATTAATTTGTAAATAACCTGTTCATATGCCTATGATATAAAATAAAATTATATTATATAGAAAAAAAATACTCCAACGTATGTCAAAATCGCCGCCATCTTTAATTTATAGGAGTGACCAAACTGAAGCTGTACCTTATTATTAGGTCATAAACAATTTCTCTAAAATATCTTCAAAATAATGGTTTTCGATGAATTGATCATTCGATGAATTGATTTTCGATGAACTCGTTTTCGATGAATTGATTTTCGATGAATTGATTTTCGATGAATTGATTTTCGATGAATTGATTTTCGATGAATTGATTTTCGATGAATTGATCATTCGATGAATTGATTTTCGATGAACTCGTCGTGAATCCAATGTGTGTAATAAAAAGTTTTTTTTTGCATTTTTATAAATAGTTATAGTATCATGAATAGTTATAATCTATCATCGAGTGCTTTACAGTCACACAAATGAATTCGGCCATAAGAAAACAAAGTTTCCATGAAAAAGTTTACCAAATCACGAATCTTTAATCCACACACACGAGATCATACCGGAGAAAAACCATACGAATGCCATGTTTTCAATAAAAAGTTTACACACCTAGAGTAATTTTTTAAAGATTTTCATGTGAATTTGTAGCGTTGAAAAGCCATTCATATGCAACGTTTGTTATAAAAAGTACAAGTTTTTTTTTAAATTTTCATTGAGTTCTGTTATCAAGTGGTTTAAAGTCTGACACAGTGGCGTACCGAGGGGGGGGGGGGCGGAGGGGCGGACCGCCCCGGGCGCCTCTTTGGAAAGGGCGGCAAAATCTGCTTGTGCTATGTTATACACGACCAGATTGATAAAATGAGAATTTATATTTTGACCAAAAATAACATTTAATTTCGGGTTAAGGTCTTAAAAAAACATTTGCGGGGAATCCGCAGGTAGGAAAATCTGCTGTAAGTACTTATGCAAATTAAAATAAAAAGGTATTCAAGCTTTTTTTATTTTGAAATATTTTATTCCATTTTTGTGATTTTTATATGGGGGGGGGGGGGTTCCAAATTATATAAGTAGGGAAGGGCGCCAAATTATATGGGGGGGGGGGGCGCCGAAAACCCACGGTACGCCACTGGTCTGACATATGAAAATTTGCATAAAAATTTTACTAAATCATAAATTTATCCCATAGACACGATATCATAGCAGAGAAAAAGCCTTACTAATGCAATGTTTGAATTAAAAATTTTGCACACTAGCGTAGAAAAGCCATACGAATGCAACCATTGCGATAAAAAGTTTAATCAATCAAATGATAAATCATGATAAAAGCCATTTAAATGTATATTTTGTTAGAAAAGGTTCAAAATTTGTTATAAAAAAAATATCAAGTGCTTTAAAGTCTGACATATGAATTCGGCCAAAAGAAAGCATAGTTTGTATGACAAAGTTTACCAAATCAGATCTTTAAATCACAGACGCGATTTCATTGCCAAGAAAACTCTTGCTAATGCAATGTGTGTAATAAAAAGTTTTTTTTTTACATTTTTATAAATAGTTATATTATCATGAATAGTTATAATCTATCATCGAGTGCTTTACAGTCACACAAATTAATTCGGCCATAAGAAAACAAAGTTTCCATGAAAAAATTTACCAAATCACGAATCGAATGGATTAAAATCCACACACACGAGATCATAGCGGAGAAAAACCATACGAATGTCATGTTTTCAATAAAAAGTTTACACACCTAGAGTATTTTTTTAAAGATTTTCATGTGAATTCATAACGTTGAAAAGCCATACATATGTAAAGTTTGTTATAAAAAGTTCACGTTGTTTTTTGAGTTTTCATGACGAATTCAATTAATCAAGTGTTTTAAAGTCTCATATAAGAATTCGGCAATACGAATGCAAAGTTTACATGAAAAAGTTTAATCAATCAAATCGGTAAATACCCACATGCCAAAAGCTATTTGAATGTACAGTTTGTAATTAAAAGTTTAAGTTGTAGGTATTTGAGTTTTCATAAAGAGTTGAATCAACCAAGTATTTTGAAGTCTCACATGTGAATGCTCACAGCTATGCTACGAGAAAGTAAAGTTTGCATAAAAAAGACCATAGGTGGGCGCCACGGGCGCCTTTAAAAAACTAGTAATATTATAATACTCTCAAATTTCGTTTGATTAAGTGTCTAGAAACACACATTGTAAATGAGCATGCACAAAAATCATATTTTTTACTAAGTGCCTACATCTCTTATTTATCAGTATAAATAAACCGTTATGGTTCTTGGCATCTTGAAATTTTTTCCAGTTTTTGCCTGGTTGCCTTGGTCTCTCTGGACTCCATTCGTCCATCCCGGCTTCGACTTGTCCAAATTCCTTCAAATTATTTGTCTCCAGAAGAAAAATCTTTATTTGGGCTTTAATGATTAATTTTTCCACGAACTCAAAATATTTTGATATCATCATTTATGAATGCGAATAAACTATTTTAAACTTAAGCCTTCATTTTAAAACTTTTATCTCCTCGTGTTTTGACCATGCAAGACGTTACTGATAAAAGGCTTTCAATTTTACCCTCTGATAATTATTTACTAAAGAGCTATTTGCGTTGTCATGTACGAGAGTGCATCCCCTCTAGAAGCTCTCTAGAGGTAGCTACCTAATATAATTTGATTTAAATATAGCATAGGTACACGAGTATAATGTATGATTAACCCAAATACGTATGTACATACATCCGCTTAAGCAAGCCGCACGTGAAATTCACCTACTCCTTTATAAATATAACCTCTTTGGTTTTCATCCCTGGACCGATTGACCTGGATCAGCTTAGTTCAGGTTTATATATAAACTTGGTAGGTACCTACCTATTTTTTATTTATTTATTTCAAGATAATGACTGGTATTCTCAAATTCACGTTCCAACTCAACGCAAGAAGCTCTTGCTTAGAACTTAATCGGTTGCCAGTAGTTACGCATCTAATGTATTGGATAAAATATTTTCAGAATACAGAAATCTCAAAAGTCTCAATAAAAATTGGATATGACGCAACTCAATCGTCTGTTTTTTATTTCAGAATAATAGTCAATATCATATAATATACAATTACTCTATTGTGTCACGCCAAGTCTCGACCAAAGACTTATCGGGGTGTTCACTTTTATATACATACTTATAAATTCGAAATAATAATAATAATAAATCACTTGTAATTATTAGGTACAAAATGTACAAGCACTTATCATAATATGACTTACACATTATTTACAGGCATAGTTTGAAATATTATTGCGTTACGCTTTTAACATCGTCAAATTTCAAAGCTGTTTTTTTAATAGTTGATGCTATCATACAATCATTTACATTTTGTGCAGTAAAAAAATCCGAGACAATAAAAGTGTCTTACTTATGAAAAAATAATACAGTAAATAATAAATAAAACTTTACGTCTGTATAAGGAAAATGTTTGTACAATTCAAAGGGTGGGCTTATCTTAAAAGATCTCTGCCAGCCAACCCAGTACGTAAGTACAAAGCAAAAAAAGTTTTTTTTGGGTTTTTGGTCTGTAGCTAAAGCTACTTAAAAATAGGTCGTCAGGATAGACTTTTCTATATTTTTGAGGTCCTCTTTTTTGCGGCCCATCTAAACATACATTTCGCATCTTCTATCTATACTGTCCCTTCTGGAATATCTCACTCCTGATTTTTTTATTCTGAGTCGGTGTTATACGGATTGTTTTGTTTTAATTACCTATTGTATTTTCACTTTCTGTAGTGTACTGTTGTGTAGGTATACTAACTGTTGTCATCTAATAGAAAATCATTTCAGTGACTCGCTAGAATAAAATATTTTAAGCGAACTCTTACCAACTCATTTCGGTAAAAAGCTACAAATTTCATAATTAATAGAGATCATCGTAGATAATGTATTTTAAGTGAACTGTGGGGCTAGTACGAGTTTGATCGAAAGCTAAGTGCATGGTAATAAGCGCTTATTAGCGTGCAAATAGTGTTCGAAAATCAAAAGATCGATTCATTCATTTTCATTTTTGTATGGAAATTTTTCGAAACTCTTTCGATGATCGTTTCGATATTTAATCATCGGAAACTTATGCTAGTGGTAGGTACCTACTGCTTAAAGCCGAACTCTTTGTTTTCGGCCAAATTTGAAGTGAGTTTATATTTTTAAATTGCACAAAAAAAAACACTTTATCAAATTTCAGATAAATACAGCTTCATAACACGTAATTTCACTAAGCTAACATCTTTGTCGAGAGTGTTCAACGAACAGAACCCAACCCTAAATCAAATATACGAGAATAAAAAAGAAATCCCCAAGAGGTTGTTCCCATCAGTGAAATAAAACTACTCCCTGCGTGGAATTCAAAATATACTCTCCATCTTTATTTCTTTTTTCAAAGTTTCGTTTTCTCTTTTAACTCATTCAGCAATGCGACATAAGAAGGTACTAGGTACACAGCTTTATATTATTTATTGCTCCAACACATCAGTATTATATGCGGCGGCTAGTTCTGAGTATTTCTGTGTCTGAAATAACAGTGTTCTGTGTCTGTAACTCGCGACAGTTGTGGGTTATAAATACTCTCACTTAGAGAACTTTCATGTTAACTAAATGACGATTAAGATGGAAATATTCCTGGAAGTGATCTTCTTGTGTTACCCGACGGTTTCAAACGATCCCTTCCCAAAAAAATGAAAACCTATACTCTTCCTACAGACTCCACGTTCACCAGAAGCGAGTTCATTAGACAATCTTAATCCCTTCGTCGCCTATCACTCTGGCGAAGGCTCCTCTATCCTGAGCTATCCAAAACAGTTATTCCTCTAAGCCAAGACATCTGCCATATACACACAAAGAAACTTCCATTAATATTCTAAATAACAACAACGTTTATTTTTTCTATTGTTACTTTTAATGTTTATAATGTGATTTCTATTATTACTGTACAAAGAATAAAAAAATAAAATTCTACTCTTCATCATAAGGTGAAGGTATTCTCATAGAGACTCTCGACCCAGGTGCGGAAGTCAAAGATGCAGAATAGAGGCATCAAGAGTATCATTTAATAATATATAAACTCTTTTCAGCAGCGACAAACTGAATATAAAAATGGCAAACGGCAGAGAATGCAGAATGCTTCAGATCCCTTGAACCGACCTAGTTACAAATTCAGAAGTATTTAGTCGAGCTGTGGCAGTGCGAGAACTCATGTCGCGGGTTAAAATTTGGTAAATTTTACACCTCCTCCATTTCAACGTCATTTTATTTAAGATCATAAATCCAATCCATCCAAACTCCCTTTAGACCCCACTTAGGGGCATAGGGAGGCAACAAGAGCTCTCCATTGCGCTCGATCTTGCGCAACGTTAATGACCTCCTCCCACACCATGTCCAGATTCCTCAGCTCTGCCTCGAAGGAGCGGAACACAGTATGAGAGGGTCTTCCTCGTCTCCGGGACCCTGATGGGAGGAAGAACAGCGCTCTCCTCGGCCATCATAAAAATGAAGTTTTTTTTTCAGATTTTCGAAAATTTCAGGGCCGATGCGCGAGTAGACGACGTCAACCGATTTTCTTTTTTTTTATTAGTCTCGCGCTATTAGAACTTCGAAATGACAAATTGAGGTTTTTCTACAGTCAAGCACCTTCTTCGTTCATCTACAATCAGATATTCCTGCCCAATTCCATTTTTATTTGTTCTTCGATTCTCTGAGCCACGTCTGTTAACTTGATAAGGTTAAACCCTTATCCAAACATTTTTTTTCGATCCCTAAGTTAGGTATGTATGTAACCAGAAGTGTATGTACCTAGGTATAATTATTTTTTCTAGAGCGGCTGTGATAGAAATAGAAGAGAATCGAGAGTACACAAGCATGGAATGTTTTCTTCTTCATATAGAAAGGGGTGTTTCCCCATTTGCAATATTTTCTGTCGGGAGAGCTAGTTTTTGATGATTTTCCTTTTTAAAATTATCTTCTAATTTGGTGCATTTATTCGAAGAATAACAATAATCAATCTAATGAGGGGTAATAATCAGGGAGCATTGGTCTGGATGTCAAAATCCGTTAACGGTGCCGATATTTATTTGACAAGTTCCCAGAAGCATGTCGCTTGCGTCCCGCGCAGACATCATAAGTAATCATCTCTCCGGGAAGACTCTGACTAATGCATGTGGATAATAATACAGTAAGTATTCATATTCTTGAACTAACTTCGAAGAGTATTTTGCTTGTTTAGTGGGGCTTAGCCAAAGTGTACATTAGAAAAATCAGTAACGGTTGTTTCAAAATCAGTAAAAGTTAAAGTAGGTACCTATCGCATGTCATCAAGTAAAGGGACAAAATAATCAAACTATCTTACAAACAAATAAACCATTAACTACATAACAAACTGTGATTTATTTCCGCTTGAGATCTTCCACATATACTTGTACAAACGTCTACAAATTATTAACACATCAAATTATTTATAATTTACGAGATGAAGCGAACGGCTTTCGGCTCCTTTTGGTCTCGTTGTTAAGGATATATTTTATGTGTTTAATGAGATGTGATTTTGATTTGTCTTGTCTCTTGTTGTCTATATAATTTGTTTAAGTATATCGTCGATGAGACTGCAATACCGCGGAAACGTCATTTGCGAAACCGCGTAACTACCAAGTATCAAATTTTACAGGAAACACAAAAAACTATTTCATGCCATAACCGCCTTAGCTATAAGGTTCAAATTTACAAACATAAGTTTGTATGGACTTGTCTTACAATACTGTTATGAATTCAATGTTATAAATTCGTAACTACGTATTTTATGACACTTATGCGAAATTGCAATTTCCAAAAGTGCGACAAAATGAGAAGATAAGCGGATTTAAGCACTAAGCTTCTTCGTAATGTGAGCGTTTCGTAGAAATAGAGAATTTTCAGATATAATATTTTTTTATTTAATTATAAGATATAGGTATACAATACATTCTCCCCAGTGATATGTAAAATAATTCTCCCTTTACGACCCCACTTAGTTACATAGGAAGGCAACAAGAACTGTCCATTGCGATAAATTAAAACTTGGTAAGTACATACAAAACAATTTTAATATTTTTTTTTATATTAAATATGACAAATTTATGATTAAGCATGTAAAAATATTTTATTCAACAATATTCAAGTGGAAAATAAAAAAATGGGTTAGTAATATATTATCCAATGTAGACATTTTTTTAATATAGTGAAACAGGTACATATTGAAAATAATAGGTACAATATTAAAAAAAATGGGAAGTACGTGTTATTAGAAATGGTGATGAATGGTATGATTAGTTCCGACTTCCAAGATTTAAATTGAGTAAATTAAGTTATAGCATTCATAAGGTTAAACAGAATAAAATAATAAAAAGAGGGGCATGCATTTAAAATGGCGAGTACGGCTATTTGAGTTATTGAAGCTCTCAATATTTTCAGTTTAATGCGGTAAATTATCGTAAGTCATGATATTCAGGAGGGATCACATACTAGTTCCTGGAGATGATCGTATTCAGTTTTGAATATCTTCAGTCCTTCTTGGGTGAAGTTGTTTCAGAATTTCTAACGTTGGCATGATTTTTGGCTTTCTAGATAAATCACTAAATTGATCATGAAATTTTGTCTTGCGTTGTATAATACCGTTTGGATTATACTCCAGTACGCGAAGATCTATCCTTTATTTCCGGATATTGTATTATCAAAGCACGTACACGAAAACCTTTAGGTATGCATAGATGGGACTTGGAATCAGTGACAGTGTCGTCAGATAAAACACCTGCATTACAGCTTGATTCACACGGTTCTGTCAAAGATTCGTCTATATTACTATCTTCGATAAAAATATTTTTAACATCATCCAGTGCTAACTTTTCCAAATAATAAGGCAATTTGTTTTGGTTCTCCACCATCCCCTTCAGTTGTAGCTGCTTAACTATTACAACCTCATTTTCCTCGTCACGATCTTCAACAAGAATATTATTAGCATCCCCTATCTTAAAAAAATAATTAACAAAGGAATTTAACAAAATATCAATAAGAACGAATTTCTAAAACCACATAAATATGAATATCACCGATAATCACCATACATGAAATATAAAAGCAATACCGCGTAACAATGTGTTATGGCGATCAGAAGTATATCGAAGCAATACCGCGTAATTGCACCATAAAGAATATTCACGTTTCTGATTGGTTAAAAATGATTGCGTTCAATTTTTAGGGAAGCCCCTTGCTAGAGTGATATCTGCGCATGAAATCTCAATTTTAGGACAACTTGTAGTTACGCGGTGTTGCAAGTGACGTTTCCGCGGTATTGCAGTCTCATCGACGATATGTTATTTCACTTCTTTGTATGTACCTACACAAGAACACAGAGATCCTCGGAAGGAAAAGTATTACGATTTCCGAGAACGACAGATACATAGGATCAGGGGTGAATAACTTTTACAGGAAGATCGAAATGAATGATAGATGCATGTAGTCGTGCCCCATACCCTTTTCACAAAAAGACAGACGCGTATGTTGGAACAAGACAATAATATAGGTAGGTACCTTCGTACAAATTATATTGGCATGTTCCAACAAAAAGAGTCTTGCAGATATTTTGAAATGATTAAGAGACGAGCGTGTGACCGAACCCTATGTCTGACAATTGGCAGTCTAATTGATTGAATTATGTTATCTTCTCCACTGCTTAACATGGGGCTGTTCAAACCTCCTCCAATCCTCCCTGCCTTTCACCGACTGCAGCCACGTCTTCCCTCCCATTGCAGTAATATCATCTGCTCATCATTCTGGGACCTGTCGACGTTTCTCCGGTTTTCCCATAATAATTCTTACTTAATATTATTTAGACAGTAGATTCTACCCAAATATAACAAAGTTCCTATAATATCCATGAAACAACCACTTGAGAACATACATGATATAACATAGTAATAGAGTCGTACGTCACACATGACCAAGACCCCGTTCCGTCTGAGTCCCGCCCAGCGCAGGGAGCAGACTGAAGGCCATACTGATTATATTATTGTGATCTGTCCGAGTTTAATCCGTCGGTCGGGTACAAAATCGACAAATTGGAAACGACAACTACCAAAATACCTCACCCGTACATATTGCTATTCCATTAATCACGACTACAAACCAATACGTACTAACTCGCTCGCACATTGTAAAGAAATCCGCCAAACTATTTATCATACTGCGCCGCTGATGAGTGACACAAAATTAATCATGTTAAACTACTTTGTTAGCCGTCTGTTGAATTTATCAAAAACTTTTAAAATAATTCCGTACCCTAAATCCTAGCATTTTTTCGATTAAAGGCAAATCTCCCGATAACGAGCTCTTAGACCTACTCATAAAAAACCATTCTTGCTTAACCGTATCCATTCAATGATATTGTATAATGACCTCCCATGCACAATACACATCAACTTTAAAATTTTCTAGTATGGAAAACTGGAAAAGCCACTCTTTCCAAACTAGTTGACAAGAACGTTCTTCCGCGTCGACCTATAAATCAACGTATTGACCGTGGTGGGTTATGCGTTCTTCAATAATTAGTAATAATTGGCAATTGCCCGTAAAAATTACGAACCCAGTATTCTTTGAGAAGGAAAAAGCATTCTATGTTTATCTCTTTCACTCCCTGCAGTAAAATAACGAAAGCGCGAAAGAGACAGTCTAAGCTTAACATTCAGTATCATTAAGTGTTGCTTACCATAGGAAACAAGCCACCAACTGAAATATAATTTATGAACTTAGTAAACAGGTTAAATTGGAAAACTTTTGCAAAATTAGTTAGTATCTAATATTGAAGATTTGATTTCCTTTATATGGCCGTTCAATTGGTGGTCCGCTTTTTTAGAAAACCATTACAAGTTAAAATACTTAACCCCCCCCCCCCCCCCCCCCCCAATGTGGATGAAAAGCTTAAAATGGAAAAAAATACAATTTTGTTTTTTATGTTGAAGAATAAGAAGTTCCCTCGACAGACTTTTCTCCTCGCAGCACATGACCCGTATGAGAAATCTTTCTTACCTACTTGTATTATAATCAGCAATTCACTGTCTTATGTAGATTTGTCACTCTATCGGTCCATTGAACCTTGAGTATTTTTCTTTAGAACCACATTTTGCTATTTTATGTGAGTATACAAACGTCAGTAAATATTAAGACAGAAGTCAAATTTTCAAGGTAAAGATTTATTGGTTAGTTTTTAAAAATCTCGGAATATGATACAACACTAATTAAACAACTATTTAGTGACTAATCCAACATAATCTAATCAACAGAGATGTCATCACGGGTATTTAGTTTAATGTCCGTCTCAATGCTTTTTATATTTAATTAGTTTTATGATAGTTTGTTGGGTTAACGGATCTTTCGCAACCCAACGCGACCTTCCTGTCCGTTTTCCTCTTTTTGAAAATAGAATGCGATCCCTATCATTCGTCCAACGCATATTTCAAAATCACATGAAGATACTGAAACGAACAGCTGAAATCCGTGAAAAACTGAAAATCGGTCATTGTTCAACAAACTTTACGCCGCACTAAATTAATCACGATTTGACCTTCATATTTATTTTTCATCTTTGATTTAGTATGACGGTGATTATTATGCATCTAGCATCAACACATCTATGCTCATACGAAATAAGTTATCATATTTTTTGTAAGATTTTTCAGCTTTAAAATTACTTTTCTTATGTGACATGTCTGTAACCCTAGTACGATTTTGGTAGCCGCTTTTTTGTGAAATGAATTCACCAACGCAGTATAGAATAACCAGAAGAAGTTGGTAAGAATGGTTATTCAATGCCCCCTAGTCCTAGTACCTTATAGTTCCTACAAAAATTAAGAAACTTGTAGTTAATTATTGTTTCTTGGAAAACTGGTCCAAAACGCTAATCCAATACAGTAATATTCTATGTCCATAAGATTAAAATCTAAATTAATATAAAAGAAAGTCGGGTTAGTGCGAACACTTATAACTCGAGATCGGCTAAATAGATTTTTATCGTGTTTAGATTATTAAATTCTTCTCCGCTCCGGATAACAGAATAACTATTGAAAAATGGAAGAAAAAAAATTGAAAGATAATATTAAAGTTAGCATGGAACGGATTTTTTAACAACAACGCCATCTGTGAAAAATTCCATAACAACACAATTTTTATTTACCTGACTACCATTGAGTTTCAGCAGATTATTGACAAAATTTCTTTCAAGTTTTCAGAAATATTTTTTAACATTCAAACATATTTTAAGCGTATTTTTGTATTTTTAAACCAATCAATGAATTCTTTTCTGTTTTTTTTTATTTAAATGAATTTAGGTTTTGCAATTATTGTAGTATCATATGACTTAAATCAAAATAAATATTTTATACATAACTGATTCATGATAATAGTATAACCACATGACTTTTGATTTTTTCGTTCGTGTTAGCTATATGTTATACCTATTATCCAGCAATATTTTATTGACTTTAAGTGGGGACGAAGTTCGATGGGTCAGATGTATGATATGATCTCTGCCTACGTCGTTGCATATTAATTATAATGACATAATATGTGTAATTTTTTTCGAAAATTGAATGAAGTATAGGTATACCTACCTATGGTTAAATATTAATTTATTACAGTGTTGAAATTTATACGAAGTAAAATATATTTCGGTTGCGTATTTTACCAGTCCTCGAAATAGACCTTTTCCAACTCAAATATGGATAATAAATCATTAATTGGGTCAATCCACATCTCGGAGATCACAGAAACGACATAGAATGGCGTCTCCGTCCTATTGAATAAATCTATTCGTAACTTTATGATGTGTTGGGATTGTTAGCTATAGATTTTTTAATAAATTTTTTAGATTATCAACTTTCATAATATGATTTCTTTAAATTATTTTCGATAAAAAATTTCAAAGTAAAATAAATTCAACTTTTCTGTACAAAGATGTCAGTGTAGTCGTCTTATTTTGCCTATTAATCCATAACTTGAACATTTTCTTTAAGTCAAATTTGAGTATGCCAACCCCTGGTAAAATTGCAAGTGAGAACGCGCTTTAAAATCATCAGAGATGACTAAAAATCAAAACTGGAATCTTTTCCGAAACCGAAGTCAGTGCTTAGACGACCATGTTTTCGATATAATTAAGCTGAATAGATTGACATTTTTTGTAAATCAAAGGGTGGATTATTCAGTACTACTCTCCAAAATACCGTCAATATAGTTTGCCGGATCCTCATTACCACGAAAACCATGAACACATTCGCGAATTTCAATAGTATTTTCCTCAGTAATAATAGACCTTAATGAACATAATGTGTGATTTGTGCAATAGTACCTAGGTCTCAAAAACAATTCTCGTAATTGTAAAAAAATTGTCGCCGTGAGAAATGACACCTCCCATCAGGGTCCCGAAGACGAGGGAGACCTTCTCACTCACACCGTGTTCCGTTCCTTCCAAGCAGAGCTGAGGGATTTAAAAATGTTGTTGAGAAGGTCATTGAAGCCGCGCAGGATCGAGCGCGGTGGAGGGCTCTTGTTGCCTCCCTATGCTCCTAAGTGGGGTCAGATAGATTGATTGATTGCTTAATTGGGAAAGCACAAAAGAATTCTCAGAGGCACTACCTACTCCCTAAAATATTATTACATTTAAAGTAGTTATTAGCCTAGAGGCTCCCTCCAAAACGTTCGTATTTTCGTACTCCCTAAATACCGTGGACTCGTGGACACGATCCCTATTTCCAATTCTCACCACAGCGTTAGCTTTGTTTGACTCAAGGGCGGATCCAGCTTTGGCGCCAGAGGGGTCACATAGTAAAAATTGGTCATTTCCAAATCTACAAAATACAGTCTGGCTAAAAAGAGTAGAAATTAATTATTGATGAACTAAAATGTTATCACTCTGGCAACACTGGACATATAGGTTATTGTCTGACATTACAAATGTTTACGAATGGTCAGCAATAGGGTATTTGACTAATTTCCAGAAACCGTTTTAAATTATTCTACGATACATTATAAGCACATTCTCTTTATATTTTCTGAAGATATGCCATATTTTATATGAAAATCATGTTTAAAGTTTAAATATCCAAAAACGCGCGTAAAACGCTGTCTTGTATAATGGCGCTGGTCACGTGGTGCATTTTACGTCACACTTCTGTATTGGTATGAGGTTGATGACTATCATTTACCATGGGGTGACGTCACCTTGACGTCACGGGGACCACAACTAATCACAAGGCGTTTTCATCGGTGACTAGTTCCATAGAAATATTTGGATTTTTATTACGTGTTTTTATAAAAAATAAGCCTATTTAAGTTGTAAAATAAAAGAAATAAGCTTTCTTGGGCCATTTTCAAACAGGATGACCACAATCTGTATCTTATTTTTCATAGTGTCAAATACCCTATTCTAACTGGTAAATACAACATCCAATTCATTTTAAAAATTATTAAGTACCTTTTACTAATTTGGATATTTTCCGACATATTTTTTTTTGTATAATCCTATAATATTCAATTACAAATAAATTATAGGTTATGTTTAAACATTTTGACATTTTATAATATGATTGAAATTCAGCCATAGAATAGTAAGCAGTTGTAAGCACCATTTTGTGGATTACAGCACCCATTATTATCTTAATATCTCTTGTTTTTTGACTCGTTTTGCGTAGATTTTTTTCCATCTCGTTTTTTATGCCATGGCTGGTACAGTTCGTTATTAAATTCTTTTAAATAACCTCTACAAAGCATTTTATATGATACCACATTTAATAGTATTTTTGTTTTAATATTTTGGCGGTTACAATACTTTACTTTATAAATGTAGAGTACTTATTAAATGTTGCCATACAAACGACTGCAGCGCCCTCAATTATTTTCTACTCTTTTTAGCCAGACTGTACACTTTCCCTAAAAAAAAAAGTCATTTCAAAATTTGATATCTGAAAACTACACTTTTCCTAAAAAAAAGGTCATTTAGGGGAGAGGTGTGTCAATTGTTACAGGGTGTCAATTGTTACATCGCAAATATAGCGCCTACTAGACCTCAAATGGTATAACATAAATACTTAGATAATTGCCAAACGATTAACTGTTTTACCGACGTAGCCACCGGTCAGGTTGGCCTGCTGTTATTTTGGCAATCGCAGTTTATATGGTTTTGGGATGTATTTGATTTTTGCGGAGAGCGTCAAATTTTTTAAATTACTCTAAATATAAATAACGCAGGAAAGTGAGAGTGGTATTAAAAAGCTTATTAAGGATCAGGCTTCATATTAATGTAAGTATTTTGATAAATATTTTAGTAGTAGTTCATATAACCGTATTTGTGAAAAAAAAACGGGTGGTGGTACGATTGTTACAAAAGTCAGGGTGTCAATTGTTACATGCACCCCCTTTAATACGATATATTTTTTGAACTAGGATTTATTGAAATATGTATCTACATATTTTATTTTAATGTTACAGATTCACGAATATGGCTTACATAAGGGTTCGTAGAATAACTATAGGTAACATACCTAAGAGAGACATAGTAAGGAGGTAAAAAAAAATCCCAAAATGGCAAGCCTACATTCCAAAAAAAAGAAGAAGGAGAAGAAATCTGAAGAGAGCGATTGTTCTGGCAATTGGTCTGAAGATGGTGATATTTGCCTTGTGTTGTAAACCTTACAATTTACAATCAAAGTAAAGAAGATTGGTTACAGTGCACCGATTGCCGCAAATGGGCTCATAGTACTTGTGCAAATAATGATCCAAATATTATTTGTCTTCATTGCTTATTCGAATAAAAAATGAATCATATATGTTCGGTTTATGTTTTTTCTTTAATTTAATAATAATAGGTATTAATAAATATTATCAAATGTGTTGAAAGTTTTTTATGTTAATTATTTTTTATATTTAATAATATTTTTTATGATATTATTTTTCTCGTATTTTTTTAAACTCTTTGTATTATTTTATTTTTCTTCTATTCCATTAAATACACAATTACTTGAGCTATCATCTCACTTTAATTTTTATCTGTAAACTTATTAATAAATGTAAAAAATAATTATATATTATTATCTTTAATAAAAAAGTTATGACGATGTAAACAAAAATTGTAACAATTGAAACACCTCTCCCCTACACAACTTAGTATCTGGAAACTACGCTTTTCCTAAAAAAAGGTCACTTACACAATTTGGTATCTGGAAACTATAGCGTATACGCTTTTCCTAAAAAGAAGGTCATTTCCTAAATTTGATATCTGGAATCTAAACTTTTGATCCAGGGGGGTCATTATCCACAAGAAATTATAATTATAATAGAAAAGTAGGTATTTTATTAATAAATGTAAGTACTTTACTTAAAACTATAAGGCCTGGACTCAGCCCATGACCTCAGCTAATGACCCCCCTGACCCCCCCCCCTGGATCCGCCCTTGTTCAGACTTCATCGAACATAGCAGGCCGGTACTTAGGTACATTCACTTTCACCAAAATTTTCAACATTATTTCTAGACACCTATTTGTATTCACTTTAAGTAACTGTGTTCGCAGAATTATCCAAATAAACGTAACCCTAAAATAAAGTGCGTAAACAGTAGGCAGGTACATAGATACCTATATAAGAGCGTCTGCCTAATAATGATTTCGATTGAGTGCATTCTGTCTGATATTAGTTTAGCTTGTATTATTGTTTTTATATAGAAATGTGCTAACATAATAATATCTTACATCGAAATAGAACGCGGCTCCCTAAAAATAGCTCCATCTAACACTAAAAATAAAATTATTATCACAACGTGAACACGTAACGGGTTCTAGTCAATGACGCGGCGACATTGGTGTTCCAGAAAAAAATAATGTTTTTCTCATTGCTTTCCGTTTATTCGTCGCTGTCCTGCAGGATTATTCACTAAAAAGTTTATGTTTAGAACTAGTCAAATATTTGAAACTTAAAGTGCTTTGCATCAAAATACCCGTTATAGTCAAATTTACTTAAAATATCCGCGAGTCTGAACTGAAATTACGAACATGTACCCAACTGAAATTTATGTGTTATTGTAGGATGAACTTTAATTAGTTTAGCAAGCATTTTGAGTAATTTTCTTTTTTCTGGGACGTCCCTCAAATTTTGCTCGCTCCATAGCTCACGAAATACAATATCTACTTATAGATATTGATACGTAAGTTGCAGAAAAATGTGAAGATTACAATCCATTCACGAGAGTCAAAGGGCGGACTTATCCCGCAGGATCTCTTCCAGCCAACCCAAAATTCCGTAATAATTCCCCTTAAGAAAATACAGAGGGTGGCCAAATTAATGTACTCATATAAAAAATATACATATCCTAACATAAAACTATGAATATCTTTTCTTATTACAGAGCTATCGCAAGATTTTTTTCTATAGTTGATTACTGGCAATATTGTTTATTATTTTGAGTGATCACAACACTTTAGTACTATTGAAGTGAAGTTGGTTGCAGATCTTAGTTCAGCTCATGCTAGTTTTCGGTAAGCACGTGCGGCATATGTGCGGTTTTGATTTACTTTTTTGAAGTCAATTCTTATACTTTTGTTATTTATTTTGGAGTAATATTGCTTTTTATTACGTAAGTATATTGTATTTGAATATTTTGTGGTGAAATAAACTATTTTATTGCATTATTAATTACATTATATAATATTATCTTAAATTTTTCTTTTATGACCATTATTTATAGAATGGCGAGAGGATGTGACCTGACACCAAGGAAAAAAGCCAAAATATCTACCCTTCTAAATCATTCAAAACACAGCCAAAGAGAAATCTCTGAAATTATAGGAGTTTCACAGTCAACAGTAAGAAATATAAAGAAAAAGTTGGATAATAATGAAAGCGTTGAAACATCAAGATTGGGAAATTGCGGTCGAAAACGCATCACAACTCCCAGAACTGAGAGGAAAATTCGCCAAGTCGCTTTAGAGAATCGACGAAAACCTAGAAAAGCCCTGAAGTATCTGCTAGAATTGGATGGTGTGAGTATATCTGACCGCACACTAAGAAGAAGATTTGCTGAAATGGGCCTTGCTTGTCGCAGACCTATTAAAAAACCCAAACTTACACCAGCAATGAGACAGAAACGAATGGAATGGGCTCTTAAGTACAGACATTGGACCGTAGAAGACTGGAATAAGGTTTGAAACATGATTTATCAAGAAAATGTATAATTTTTACGGCCTTTTGTTTATTTCAATCTAATGTATGGAATGATACTTTTTTTGCAGGTATGTTTTTCCGATGAATCTTCTATACAAATTCTAGATGACTCATGTGACTTCGTGAGAAGAAGAACCCATGAAAAGTTTGATGAAAGTTGCATAGTTGAGAGGGTGAAGCATCCATTATCAATCATGATCTGGTCTGTCATCAGTAATAAAGGAAACGGCAGGATTCACATTGTGCAGAATACGATGAGACAAGACCAGTATAGGAAGGTTCTGGAGACAAGGCTGAAGCCCCAGGTTCACCAATCGTTTCCTAATAACGATTTTGTATTTATGCATGACTCAGCTCCATGCCACAAAGCAAAATCCATAACTAAATATCTGCAGGATCAAAACATCAAGGTTCTTGATTGGCCAGGAAACTCGCCAGATATGAATCCCATTGAAAATGTTTGGAGAGCACTAAAGAAGGAAATTTCAAAGGAAAAAGTCATCACAAACAAGCAGGAGTTAATAGAAAAAATAATAAAAGCTTGGCACAATACTCCAAGCTTGGAAGAAATAACTAGAAAATGCATTTTAAGCATGCCAAGAAGACTCGAAGCAGTGATTTCTGCAAAGGGCGGTTTTACAAAATACTAAATTCATTATGTAATTCTTCTACCCATATGACTAAAAATAAAGATTTTATATGTAAATTTGTTTTATTTTGTTCCAATTAAAAGCTTCTTTTGATAATACTTAAAAATAAAACGCTTCATCAAAATAATTTTATAAATAGATCAATTAAAACAGAAAAAGTGATAAATTTTGAGTTGAGTACATTAATTTGGCCACCCTCTGTAGTTAAGTTGTTTAGTTCGAACTAAAGATTCTTGCCTCTACTGAGCATCCCTCATCCACACGCGGCCTTCAAACTTGGTGATATCATCTCCCCATCTGGTCCTGCCGACATTTTCCTCCGTAATATTATGTGACCAGATTTTAGAATAAGACGCTATTCGCTTTATTCCTTAATCCTTACCCAAGACATGCTATTCGATTTTTGCCAGCATTTTTGTGAGTTAAGTAGTTACCTATAGTAATTTCTACACCCGTTTATGCGACTAAGCGAAACCCCCTCCGAAATCACTTTCTGGCTACGGCCTTGAGTACGACTGTTATAAATTTCACAAGGTGAGAAAGAATGACATGTTTGCAATTTGCAAATGATTTTGTCGCATGTAAATACTATTGTGATTATTATATTCACCAAACAGCAATCAACTACACGCCTAGATTGGCAGATTAAGAATTTCTTAACTCATGTGTGTTATTTATTTATTTATTTTTCGATTTTTCTTTCATCAGCCGGCATTACAGTAGGTATTCATCTATGCGTTATGTTTTATTTTTTTTTTCAGTAGACTAAGCATTAAGTGACGCCTGATATAAAAAAATGTTAGTTAAAAAATAAGTAACTGGCAAAAACAAATGTAGATAATAAAGCTATTTAAAATATTTCTTCTCGAGATGGTTACACCACTGATCCATAAAGTTAAAATTACATGCTCATATTTTCATATCGCAGCCGCCATATGCATAATTTATTTTAAGAAATCCCTGCAGTAGGGACTGGCCCTAACATCGACATCTTGTTACACAACTCACTTTATGACGATGTATTTTTATCCAACATCGTACTGTGATGACATCGACTCTTTCATCTGCCTTTCCTAGCACTGCGGATTTCCTGATTGTCAAAAGTAATCCCTGGTCAAAACATCTCACCGGCGTATAAAAAACGTTGGAACTCCTGAAATAAATGCTTACCTATTCAATATTATAATATAATGTGTTATTTCGGCAATTGTTCAAAAGAAGTGTGCAAATACCTAATAGCCAAAATTCATCGATGAAAAAGTGAAAATTGTGTCAATGCTTTTCAAACTCGTCTATAACACACAAACCATTTTTTTGGGAATTCGTGATTTTTTAATTACAGCTTTCTCATATAAAGCAAATATTTAAATATTTCACAATATTTAACCTTAAATTTTAACTGATTTGAAAGAAAAACGTATTTTAAATGTGGACGTAGGTTTGTTTGATAAAACACACCTGGACGTAGTCAATTTTGAAAAAAAAAATCTGACAACTGGGGCAAATTTTAAAATAAATATAGGTAGGTATTCGACATTTAAGTCAAAAGGACTTATTGGGGCATTAATTATAAAATATTGTTGTATTAAGTTAATATTTTAAGATATAAAATAATTGTAAAAATAAAGAAACAATACTTAAAAGTGAATAAGTACCTATGTAAAATTAGTAAAAAAAACAAAATAAATAAATTATACTATATCCCGTTTCATACTTTATCGTCTTTTCGCTTTAGAAATGGAATTTTTATTGATTTAATAAAATAAAATAAAAAAATACTACATACATACATACATACTCCCTTTATGGCCCCCGCACAACGCAAGCCAGCCCGGAGAAGACCAACCCACAGCAAACCCAACCCGCACGAAACCGACCCCCCAGCTCGATCAAAGCAATCAAACTGAAAAGCCGCCCCCACACAAATCAAGCCCGCCGCGGATCCCCCCCAAACCAACCCACAATGCGGGAGGCCCAAGCCCCACTCAGGAGCATAGGGAGGCATCAAGAGCTCACCATTGCGCTCGAAGGCGTCCGAGGCTCATTGTGCCTTTTCTGACCGGTTGAGGTGGTCAACCTCACGGTCCCGATCTGGTTTTTCGATTTCCTGCCTCTTACAGGATGCTCGAAAAACCAGCAAAAAGAGCAGAGGTGCTATTCTTAGCCGGCGACCCCACGGCACTAATAAAAAAATACTAATAACTGAAAAAAATGGCGGCATGACGGTTGTCAAAAAAGAATTTTCTCTTCCATGATTGGTTCAAATGGACGTAGGCAATTATGATGTTTTATGTCATGGGCGTAGGTGAATTTGAAAAAAAATCACATTTTTAAATCAATTTTTCGACCAAAAGCAATGGACATAGGTTCACTTGAAAAACACACAAATGATCCGTGGAATATTTTCTATACATCTACCTACATAAATTTCTAGAAAAAAAAAACATTAAGTGTGGACTTAGGCAAGTTTGAAAAGCATCGACACAATTTTACCTTATCTTTTTAAGGGACACTTTAACTTTTTGAAATTGAAAAATTAATATAATGTGCAATGAGATATTATACTAGAGTCTATTATAAAGCCCTTTCAAAGAAATGGTCGAATTCAGTCACCCTATATAACCACTCTTATCATAATAGTATGTCCATATTTTCGAATGTTCTTTCGATTAGATTAAAATAGTTTATAATTAAAATATGATATGTAGGCAGAATTTTTATTGCAAGCAACATACTGGTGTGGCTTTTATCCAAGATCATGACAGAGACGAGCCATATGTGTGTAATATAATATTATGCAAAAAAGGTCAAACGAAAAATGTGAAATGTCACGTCTAGGTAGGTAGATGTAGATATTTATTATTCATTATGATGAAAAGCCATGTGTATGAAGGTCATGTATTAGTTAAGGTCGAGGCTATCAATGATGTCTTCTTGATTGAATTTGCAATTAACACAGAATTTTGTTTAAAATAATTTATTCACATGACTAAAGGAACTTAGCCTATCACACTCACTATTATCAGCTTATCTCTTACCAAAGAGAATATAATAACCTTACGGAACTCTACCACATCACAATAATTAGAGATGGGGATTATAAAGATCCAATCCAATCCAAACTCCCTTTAGACCCCACTTAGGGGCATAGTTTTTTGAAGTGTTGGTTAACACTTGACTTTCTTATTAATTACTAACTACAACTGTCCCGCCCGTCCACTTTCGACCTAGGGTAAGAACAAGTAGAAAGCCGATTCCGACCCGCGCCGACCGGCTCAAAGATTCTTGTCTATGGTTTCAATGCATTTAAATGGGCATGCCGGAAAGCGCGTTCCTGCTTTTTCTGTGGGTAACCCCATTCAAATGTATTATAGTAACATTCTTTGCGCCGGTCGGCGCGTGTCGGAATCGGCTTTCTACGTGATTCTAAGCCAGAATAAAAATAATTTTGACTTATTACTTGAATAAAAAATGTGATTTACGACATAAAAACTTATAATTTATTACATTATGTAATAGTTATCGTTGATTCGGATGCGGGATGAAGTTCAATGGGTCATAAGTTTGAAATCAAAACAATTCCTCTATAATTGCTTTACTTAAAAAATCCAAGAGATGGCGGTGTAGTAGAAAATTAATCACACGTAAAGCCTGTTAACTTTTTATACACATTGTTGAAAGAATAGACCCCATTTAAACTAAATTTTACTGAATTCTTTGATAAGACTGTGACTTTCATATTGAAATTCTTCAACTGAACCGCTAGGCTGCCAACCACTGACAAAATATAAACCATGTTCAGGTCTGTGCACTTATTGTGCAGTCTTAATACGCTCTTATCATGATTGACAATCATTAAATGGCGGATTGGTATTCACAAAACAAGATATCTAGTAGATATCTTAAAAAATCGTTATGTTTGAAATATCAGTATGAAAATGATCCAGGGTAGTGAGTACGTAACTTTTGCTATAGCACGACTAACCACACATCAATCTAACTACTCATAACCACGGCTTAACTACATAATAACCACGCTGAAACGCACAACTAACTACATTTGTAACGTTACGTACTCGCGCTAACTACACTAGGAAGTAGTTAGTCGTGCTATAGCCCTTACGTACTCACCCCCCAGTTCAAGATAGGATTTAAGATTAGATTCCGATAGTTTTGTGAATACGATTGCTTGCGATCGTGTCTTAATCTTATCGTTAAGTGATTTTTAAAAGCGATTGATTACGAGAATAGCCCTACAGAGCCTTGAGGTAACAATATGCATAGATAATATTTTATAATATACTCTATTTCTGGAGAGAATGAACTAAAAAATATACGAAATTGAAATTTTTTCGCACAATCAATAGCAGGTTACACCAAGTAGGTAATGGTTACACTCGCTTATCATACACTCATCATTGACATCTGAATGACAAGCGTTTTTATTAGACGAAAGTGCAACTACAAGCCTTTAATTACGCAAAAAAAATCTTATATTCTTTGGTCATTCTCTTCAGAAACAAAGAATAGGCGCTATCTCATTCTCATAATAATATTTTGATGAGCGACATTTGAATATCACCCCACACCTAATGACACCATTAATGATCTTGAATTGTCCATAAAGACAATATATAGAATACAATTTCCTGTCTACTGTTTAGTTAGTGAGCAATTATAGGCAGCTTAACACGGCTGTTTTCAGTTTCATCCATTTTATACGAATGGCTTTAGCTTGCTATTTAATTGTAAGTAGAATTGTTATTTTTTCATTAACCCGTAAAGAATGATTTTGAATTTGTTTGGTAGCCTAATGGTAAAGTAAAACGACATACTGGGATTCGAAACCCAAACCTTACCACAATATTACTTGTCTTAACTATAAACAATGTTGAAAGTGTGTTAAGTTGGGTGTTGCATTTTTTATTCTGTACTAGCTGACCCATCGAACTTCGTCTCGCCTTAAAATCAATAAAATATTGCTGGGTAACATAACATAGCTAACATACATGACTACTCTTTGTAAAAAAATCAAAAGTAATTATGAATCAGTTATTTCAAAAGCATCAAAACTCCCCCGTTCCACACTAACTTTAATATTATATTATTTCATACTATTTTCCATCCATTTTTCGATTTTTTAATAGTTGTTATTCTGTTATCCGGAGCGCTGAAGATTCTAATTAACTAAACACGATAAAAAAATCTGTTCAGCCGATCTCGAGTTATAAGTGTTCCCACCTGCCCGACTTTCTTTTATAATCATGGATGTTAACAAATTATAAAAAAGCTTGAAAAAGTACCATCAAAAATGTCTTAACGATATTTTAATCATCTTCTTCATAATCTTTTTTAATCATAAATTTAATCATTTAAAAATCATTATACCGTCATCTGTAGAAAAATAGCAAAAACATTGCCCTATAGAATGTTTCTACCAAAATATCAATCTACCTGTTTTCTCCCTATTCCCTCAATAGATGTCGGTGACGGTACCGATGCTGAACCCGTTCCATACAAACTTTAATATTGTATTTTACATAAGTTCTTATCGATTTATTCAACTTTTTATTAGTTATTCTGTTATCCTCTAATAAATCAAACATTGGAAGAATCTGTTCAGCCGATCTCGAGTGTTCGCACTAACCCGAATATAAAAGATTAGATACTCTTAAGTAGAAACAGCATACGCTGAAGCTGAAGTCAAGAAACTCCTTGATGATGTATAAAGCACTCTCAGTTAATTTTTCTCAAAATGTATTCTTACTATTCTTTTAAACTCAGCATGAAGAACTTTCACTGTGTACATAAATACCCAAACCTTTCAATAAATAATAATATGAATATTAGGTATAATACTTATATCTACTTAAGTACTTAATTTTTATTATGTTTTAAAAAAATATATTATTTTAGTTGTGGCAAGCCCTGTACACTTGCATATTAGGAAATCCAGTCAATACACCATTTGAGGTTTACGGGTTGCCTCCGGAAGGATATACTATATTACCAGAAAACCGAGAAAACAATCCACAAAATCAACATGTTTCAAAACCCCATAGAGCACCGGAATTCATTTATATACCAACAAATGGTAGTAAGCCAAATAATATATCAACGCAGGAAAATAAAAAACAACCAAATCAAGTTGTAAGCCATAAGAGAAACAAACCAAATCAACCCAGTTCTGTAAATCTTCCTGATGAAACTACATCACCAAAGTATCTGGGAGATAAAACAGTTTTACCAGAAAATCAGCCAAAAGGTAATCATTACTTTTCTACTCTTAATAATTGTTATGTGCAATGTATTAGAAGCGGATCTCCTCATGACACCTCAACAATGCTACCTCTCCTCGTAAAAACATTCATAAGAATAAGATTGCAGAGACAGACAAAAGGTAAAGAAACTGTTCTAATAATAGAGGCTCTGCCCTGAATAGATGATATACTAATATTCACAACGAAAGCGTACTTGCCTAGTATAGTCATTATTTCTGATTAAGACTATTTGCGATGATATTTTGATAATGTCACTACTTTTCCTGCTCCTTCTTACCTTATAAAGACAAATGTGACTTAATATTTTGAAAATTTTGTTCCGAATGCCTAATCTAGTGCATTTAAATGAATTATTTATATGACCAACAATATAATTATTATTCTTCAAATTAAAAAATTTAACTCTTGATGAAACAAACGCACCAAATTTATTTGCTGTCAAATTTTCACTATAAAGGTTGTAAAATTGACATCTATAAACAAGTTTAAGAACAGGCTGGACAGACATCTTGACGTTGACCATACTCAAAAGGTGTATCAGAATTTATACTGCCTGCCTATCATCCAATAATAATATTAATATTTCGTTATACTGAGATAACCTCGCTAAACGAAATATGCTTCAGATTAATTGATAATGTTTTGATATGCTTGCAGTTATTATAATTCAAGACAAAAGTGGACAATATAGTTTTGGTGTCAGTCAACCAGGTCCTGAAGGTCAAACAATCAAAGAACAAGGACGTCTAATATCCACAAATGATGGATGGGAATATGTAATCGCTAAGAGAGGGTCGTACGCTTACACTTCACCTGAAGGCGTGCCCATCATGGTGGAATGGGAGGCAGATCATAATGGCTTCAGAATATTAAAATCAACTGTATAGTGGAAATAAAATACGCACTAAGCACCAAAAATGAAAAAAAATTAGTTGATTATGAGGAAATGTTCTATAAACCATTGCCAATAGCCTAAATATTGCACTAAGTCCATATCGATGATCTAAAGGTGTAAAAAAACAGATCCAAAAATCATCTTAGGTATGTCTATATGTGGGGAAAATCAGTTTTATTAGATTATCTCAAAATGAATATTTTGGTATATACCATAAGGCTCAGGCCTTCATAGCACATTCAAATCTAAAAATATTTTTAAGATAACGAAAAACAATACGACCATTATGTATGAAAATAAATTGATTTATTTAGATCTCTCATTTTATAGGTAATTATTTAGTACAAACAATTGAATTGCACAATAAAAATAATTAAAACACAAATTTCTGTTTTTTTTACCCATTGGAAGTCTTTGTTTTATTTTTACAAAAGAATACTAAATTGAATGATTAAACTTTGTAGACTAGTGGTTTAGACGCTAATTTCTGGGATCAAGAGATTCTGGTCAAGTCAGGTCAGAACATTTTTCACATTAATTTTCGACTTGGGGTTGGCTTGTCTCAAAATAAATCATCCTTGAAATTAAATGATAAATAAAATCACATTTTCCTATATGAAAGTAACAGTAAATATAGCCTGCGGAACATATTGACTTTAGACAATTATTTTACTAATCAACTGGGATGACAACCCATTTCAGTTGAAAAAACAACTAATAAAATTCTGATGTTCAGAAATCTAACCCTGGACTTATGGGTAAAAAGTAGGCATCCAGTCTCATCTAAATTACTGCCATTTAGAGTCCATGAGGGTTACAATTTAACTTTACTATTAAAAATACAATAAAACCTGTCCAAGGTTCACCGGACATTCTATAATACTAAATTAAAAAAACATCAGAGAAATCCCAGGCAATAAAATGACATCTTAGAATTAAGAACCTCCCTTTGAAAATGTTCGGGAAATACAGCAAATTAGTATAACAATTCATAAATTCAAATTTCTAAAATTTCATCCAAATTTGAGTCATCGATTGAGCTGAAAATATTTTTGTGGCAAATTGTTAAACTTGTAAGATTAGTGGCACTATTTTGGCTGTCATTAAATAGTTCCAAATAATTACCGCCAGATGAAAAATCTGAGTATTTACTCTGTACATCTGAGTATTTACTCTGTACATCTGAGTATTTTCTCTGTACATCTGAGTATTTACTCTGTACATCTGAGTATTTACTCTGTACATCTGAGTATTTACTCTGTACATCGCTAATATTGTCTGTTTTATCAAGAAACTTATCCCATTTTGAATTACCGGGTTGACAAATATTCACAACTGGAACATTGCTTGGTGTTTGACTACAAGTAGATGTAATGTGGCCCAATTGTTTATTTTCGCATGAATTAAACCTAGTTATAACTGGATCCGAAATTTTCGTATCGGTTTTATTAGAAAAGAAATCATCAGGATTTTTTTTAAAAGTGCTAAATGAATCTTCTTTCACTCTAATATTATATTCATCGTTTTGCAATCTTAAATAATCGTTGCTATCACATGTTGGTTCCATTAATTTATTTTCCTTAACTGTTAATTTTTTTGGTGAAAACGGGTAAGCATTTGGTTTTTGTAAGTTTTCGCTATGATTTTTATTTGATTTAAAACTTTTTCTTCCCCTCCAGCTAACATTACACGAACTTAGTTTACGTCGTTTGTTTGTAGGTAATGTTTCCAGCACATACTTAATATCACCATCGGCATCGGAAATATTGTCATCAGGTTGATCAACAACATCATCCATGTACTTACTCCACTTGGATTGTTGGGGGTCGGTTAAAGTACTTATATGACGTTCTTCCGGCAGTTTTTCAGATTCATTTTGTACTGTTGTTAAGCATTCTTTATTACCTCTCATTACATTGAGGTCTTGCACATGCAATCTACATTCTTTGGCATTTCCTTCAAAAAATACTTTTTTCAGTGATTGTTTCTTTCCACACATTTTACATTCCCACTTATTACTCTTCTTTACAATATGCACCTAGAATAATACAGATTTCATAATTTCATTTCATTGTTTATCGAGATTTTTTAAAGTTTTTTAGTACCAAAATCAAATATCAAAAACTCTATTATTTCAAAATTAAGTCTCAAAAGTGGGGTACCGTCGTGACCCCTAACTTCGCCTGTGGTACCTAACTTCGCCTGTTTTGGTAAAATTCAATATTTTTGTATTTTTATCTATAATACGATCTTCATTTAATATTTGAATGAAAGTTTTATTCATAATGGCAATACTTTTCCTTAAATTTGGTGCTAACTTCATGCGAATACGTCAGATGGTTGGTTTCAAGTTGGCACGAAGGCAACGTTCATTGTATTGTTATGCGAAACTTTCACTTTAACAAAAATCTGTCAAAGATAGGTTCCTGTATTGGAATTTAATAGATTACAAAAAGAATCTAATGTTTATAATAAAAATCGGTAGAACACTATCTATTATAGTTTATAATTTATTTAAATAAATATTCACTGAGGCGGGTTACCTCCAAAAATGATCCAATCTTCGCCTACCTATAGGGTTGTCACAACACACTTTTTTTTGGAACATGGAAACAAAAATTTGGTTAAGTTGTAATAAAATGTCCTAATAAAATGTATAGGATAGCCTCATGATAACAAAACTGTTTTTTTATTCTTAAATTTTTAAGAATAACGGTTCTTACAATTTGCGTTGTAGGCAATGTATAAAAAAATGTAACATGAATTCTAGTTTTTTTTGACAACCCTGACTAAAGTTTGTCAAATGTATGGAAACAGATTTAAATGTGTACCTAACTTCGCCTAGTGGAAATATATTGCTAAAAAAGACCTTATTGTATTCTCGTTATGGTTCATATTGCTTTGTATGATGCTCACAACACAACCGTATTATTTTTATGTGTCTGTGGTGCACACTTTAATACTTACACGTGGTAGGCGAAGTTAGGTAAAAGTTCCCTAACTTCGCCTGCCGTCTTTAAATGCTAATAAAATGGTAATTATTATAAAATACAGGTATTTATCATGACATTCCTTTAGAATTCTTCTTATTGAATATTATTTTCAATACCAATTCGTCCAGTACTATTCTATTTTGGAGCTATTCAAAAAAAACTTCTGAAAACCAGGCGAAGTTCGGGGTTACGACGGTAATTATTTACTTTACGGGCTTCTTCGATTTTTGACAAAACCCTTCTAAATTAATATGTTTCAACCTAACAGAGTGTAGTGTTATCATTCAGGGAGGTGTCCAAAGAGGTATGGGGGGTTCCACCCCCAAACCCCCCTTAAAAACTATGTTCCAACCTTAACCTAACCTATTCAAGTCGTAGTCTTATCATTCGAGGATGTTATCAAATCCCCTAATCTATCCAAATTGACTAACAAAACGACAATAACCAACAATATTTTCATTTTTCAAAGAAAAACACCAATTTTATAATCAAATAATAGAATGTCACTCCGTGGAAGTAAAGTTTGTATGAGAAAATAGGCAACGTTTAAAACTGATTTTTACTTAAAATTACTTGATAAAATACTTCAAATGTTATCAAATCAATCCATAACATGCTTATTTACCAATCTGCATATACATTTGATATGTGTTTCATATAAAAAATCGTGAAAAATCGAAGAAGCCCTTAAAGTAAATAATTACCAAAAGTGGCCCAAAAGAGTTACAAAAAAAAACTGAAATTACAGGTCTAGCCATAATAAAACGCACCTGAAATATTTCGCACTCAAAACACTTTATTATATGAAAAGTTTGAGGCATTATTAGTAGGTATGATAGAGAAGAATCCTAAAACTGGTGATTCAACTGTGGTTTTATAAAATTAGCCTCACAAAATGAACAAATTCTGATAAAATCGTAGATAATTATACTGCAAAATGCGATAAATATCTGTATAATCTTTGATATCAGCCACCAGCTCATTCCGCCTATTTTGATCAATTTAAATCTGACCACAGAACACATATACTCTCTAACGAGAGTCTGACATTTTAAATATCAATCAAACAAATTCAATGTCACTGACAAAAATCATAGACTATAATGATATTTACAAAATAAATTAAAAGTAGGTAACTCGAATCTTACCAATCCTACTCTATTTTGGCAAGAATATATAAATTTACGAAAACATATCATTGCGAAAATTTTGATTTTTTCTACGTTTGTTTCAATATTTGGATTATTAATTTGTTAATATAGCGAGTATCTTGAATAAAAAAATAATTTCAAACTTTTTCGACTTGGCAATACTGACTTGTTCTGCCAATAGAGCTCTATATAGTCTTTGTACGTCAAAATAAAAATCTAATAGTAAATACTTACTTTTTCAAATTAGTATTAATTGAAATGCATCGAAATAAGTTCATTCTGTAACAATTAGACGTAAAGAGGATATTTTTAATTAAATGTTTCAAAGGTAAAAGCTGTACCGAATGGCTGGATTTAGCTGGTGAGTGTATAATTTTGACATAAGTTTCATGATCACATACTTGCTAATGGATACGAGTGCTATGGCGAGGTTTATTGTTTTGTGTTATTATAATTGCGATAAATATTTAATTAACCAGGTTCCAATCAGACGTATGTAACTCAAGCAATGTGTTGTTGTCGTCCACAACAAATCCATTCTTCCTACAGGATGTTCAGCTGAGATTCTTGTGTCCAGATGATTTAGAAGAGGTAAAAAATAATACATTAAAGTACTGCTTTCACGGCGGATATAACAAATTATCTCGTTTCGCATTGATCTGAATAATATTTCCTTATCAGGACACATGATTATAAATATAAACCATCTGATTACAAAACATATATTTAGTCTACTTGGAATAGTTTTTCTTTGTTCAAAATTATAATTGCTTAAATTTGGTTTAAGGCTGTTAGCACACCTCCGCCGCGAATCGCGGCACACGAAACTGCAGAAAGCGAAATCGCAGGTAGTGTTAGTACACTAGCGGGTAAACGAGTAGCGAAAGAGAAAAATGCTCATAAGTAAGTATTCTATGGTTATGCTTTGTTGGGAAATATAAATAATTAAAACCACAATATTATTTCATATTTATTATTATTTGAATACTAGCCTGCAGCCTCCATGGAGGCCGCCGTCACTGCGTCCCATAATGGAACTTTTGTGACTGGCCCTGTATCTAGAGTTCATCGCTCAACCCGGCCTCCTGGAGGAAGCGCAGGATTTTGTTGGCGTTCAACTCTTTGATGTCATCTGGGTACATTAGAAATTTGCCCAGATTTTTGTGTCTATTATGCATCATCGGTAGGCACTCACACAGGAGGTGCATTGGGGTCTCAAGTGATACCCCACACACCCTGCACATGCCACAGTCCAATATCCCTATGGTGCACATGTGCATGCTTGTTCAGCCTGCAGTGCCCCGTTAGGGACCTCGTGATGCATAGATTATTCCTGCTAAGGGACAGTAGGTTCCTTGCGGATTTTTTTGATATCCATGTTACCTTAGTTAGTGGATGGTGTTACTCCCGAGGGAGTCAGTTCCTCACTGGCCGGGTGACCATCCAGTGAGGAAGGGTTCACTTTATTAGTGATTGTATTGACGTTCATGACCGTCCCAGGTTTAGCAAGGGAAAAGAAGTCACAGCCGACAGAGCCCCGCATGTCGGCTGAAGAGCTGAGGTTAATCCCCGAGGCGCCCAGGTATCGGAGATGCACCGTTTAGACTGGGCAAATGGGCACATTTCATATACTTTTTTAAATATTTAAACATAAACAACGTTTTTACTTACAATTTAGAAAATTTGCACATCCAACTTCTGCAAACCATCCCACAACAAAACGCAATTAACGTTTTCCATCTGTGATTTCTATGGAAAACATGACGTTCGCTTCAATCTCGCTCCAAAATTCTGTCGATTTTGACAACTTCAAAAGCGGGCGGAATGCGAAACACACGGGTCCGCAAAATAATAGGCGGAGGTGTGAATACAATTTAAAGTAATCTATGGCGAAACACCGCAAGAGAGAGATGAATGTATAGAAAAGCTATCTCACTTTTGAGCATGCTATCTCACTCTCAACATGGCGTGCAGAAACTGACAGATGTGACCGTTGTCGCATCGGCTAATCCGCAGCGGAGGTGTGCTAACGGGGTTCATAAACAATAAATTATCTCTGTTTCGTTCAAAATTTATTGAATTTGCTTATCTTGGAGCGATTAAGGTGAAATTGGGGAGATAAATCTAAGGTGTTTGGTTTTAATATAACAAATACACAAAAAAAATAGATTTTCTGAATGCCCTGAAATAATCAAAAGACCTTTTCTATAGCTAAAACAATTTCAAATTTATAGTTTTAGTTTAATATTTAATTTTCGTGTTTTTAAATAATAATTATTGAATAATTCTGAAGAACTTTCAACAAAATAGGTATGCTGGTCAAATTTCTTTGTAATGAAGTGAATAAATTCTTTTACCCTGATGTAAAAATTGTTGAATGCAGTATTTTTCTTGGTCCTGTGAACGTGAACTTCATTATTGTGAGATTTTACCTAGAGTCGAATATTTTTAATACATAAGTAATTTCTTTCATTTTCTCCCCATCATGCTTGTGTTTCTATGAATTAACTAAAAGTATATTTTGTATAGGTGCGCACTTTGTGCCGTGATTGGTTTCCGATAGAATATCCACTGTCCTGGTATGAAGATATCACATCATCAGATAGATTTTTTGCCTTAGCCGCAGTTCACAAAGGATCTATTATTGGTTTAATAGTTGCAGAAATTAAACCTTATGTAAAACTGAACGCAGAAGACCGTGGCATACTGCCTAGTTGGTTAGCGGATAACTCTAACACTTTAGTAGGTTATATATTATCATTGGGAGTAGCTAGGACGCATCGCAGAGCCGGTGTTGCTTCACTTCTTCTGGACACTCTTATTAACCATGTGGCAGGCCCTGTACCATCACCTCCATACCATCACAGAGTAAAGGCACTCTTCCTTCATGTTCTTCTCACCAATTCAGAAGCCATTTTATTTTATGAACAAAGAAAGTAAGTATGTCTATTTCAATCTATTTTTTGCATATTTCATCTACATATTAACATATTAACCATTATACTGATCCAATACACTTATAACGAACTTTTATGGTCTAGTGATCTTAGACTAACTGGAGATATATCGGATTCCATCATTTACTTACTTCAGTTAAAATTGCAGTCTTGGATACTAGACACCAATAGGTTGGTTATCAAAAATAGTGTGATTAATCCTTTTACAATATGTTGGGTCTTAAATATAGCAATAAAAACATTTTAAAAAGATTCTTTAAATCAAACATTCACACCTCTAACACATACATTTTTCTAATAATATACCTAATTAGTGACGTCTCTATATACAAATCTATATATTAATATGTGAAGGAAAAACTTTGTAACTATTTTTACGAAAAAATTGCACAGACGGAAGAGTATGAAATTACGCACACTTATAGTTTATTTAGAGAAGGGGTGGTGAATGCTAATATTTTTAAAAAATTATGCATTGAAATGGATTATCAACACTATGTACACTACTGTAATATATGTTATACACTGAACAACACAAATAAAATAAAAACATGAAACCAAACACAATTAATGATTAATATTTAACACCACAATGACATGAGCTTTGCTCTACATACAAATTGTTACTATATGTAAATGTTATGTTTTATTATTATACTTTTTAAATAAATATAAATATCTGCTCAGAAATTTTATATAAATAACAATAATTATGGTTTTTTTTAATTTTAGATTTCTGCTTCATTCGTTTTTACCTTATTACTACTCCATTAAAGGAAGATGTAAAGATGGATTTACCTATGTATATTATGTGAATGGGGGCCACCCACCATGGGGAATATAATATCCTTTTCAATTTTTTATTTTATTTTTCATCCCACCATTTTTGTTGATTAATATGCAAGTAATAATGAAAGTCATGCGTGTAGTAATTATATGCAAGTGAGTACTTGTTTGGTTACAATGTTTATTCAAAACCATTAATATTTGTTTTATGTGAAACTGTTATCTTCATAAAACAAATTAATTTCTTTGAAATACGTATAACCTTCCTTGAAATGTGACAATATTACTACAGCACTATGTGATAATCTATATGCTTTAGACATAATGTGGACAATTCAAATAAAAAAAGAAAGAGGATAGAGACACTCGACACATTTGCGAATACATCTTTTTATAGAATCGACCAAATGGGCACATACAAGAGAACTTATTATGCTGAGGCATTTTTTTTCTCAGAAAACAAAATAGACCTTCAGTTTTTCATGAACTTCTTACTAGTCCTGGAAAAATGGGGTCCAGCTCTCCCCATCTCTTAGGTGGTTATCCCTGTGGTCTGCGTTCCTTTTGAATCTATACCAACATGTCAAAAAATCCATAACTTCACAGGAAGTTAACATAAACATTTACTCAATAATGCCATGTTTATTTTGAATACAGGAACTATTACTTTTTTGTACATACATATATGTTTTCCTTGACTGCTATGTTCACTGACTATGTGAAGTATTTTGCTGGCTTCGCTCTGCGAGGAGGCGGCCTTTGTCCTTGGATATGGGGTAAACTACGAGCAGCACTCAGTCTAGCTTGGCATCACTGATGAATAATCCGCATCCACACAGTACACAAGGTAAACTTTTTCAATTAATTTCCACACAACGTTACAATATTTTAATACAATGGACCCGTAGTAGTCCGACAAACGTTTTTTAAGACAGTATCAGACTATTGAATTTGTGGGGTTATAGAGTACCTACAGCTTAAGACCTTACTTAATTTTTCCACATTGATGGTATTTTCTATAGGCTGGTTTTTTGATCTCTCAGAATCAGCTTTTTCTAATCTTAGGCTTCTCAAACTACAAGTGGTGCCAGAATAATTTGGGACCGAATTACCGGGGTTCTACTGTATTTTGTAACAAGGTACATTTTTCTAATATGTTCAAAGAACTTTCCTACAAATAGTGTAACAGCTAAAATTTTTACATTAAAAGGTAAAAATCAGATCCCATTATAATGGAAAAAATCATAATGAAGATCTTTTTGAAAAGGTATAATTCAACTTCTCCTACATACGCTATGTTTTGCTAGAAAAGCGGCCGTAACATTATGAATGCAGTATTCTTTGAGACAAGTACAAAGTATTCTATGTCGATCTCTTTTCTCGAAAGGGGGATAAGCTTGGATACGCAGAAAACAAAGTACTCACTGAAATAAAATTTATGAACTAAGTAAAAAGGTTAAATTCTGTTAAATTGTGGGTCCGCTTTTCTAGGATACCATTGCTTTAGCATTTAGAGATTATTGCTTGTAATAATGTTTAAAAATATTATTCAATTAAAATGAACATTTATAAAATTATGCAAAATCCTCAACTAATATTCAATTGAATTTTGAAGGTTAACAAAGATGGATGCGCAATCTTTATCTTACGGAAGATTCTCAAGAAGAATTTAATTTCAAAATCCTTTTTTTATTTCATGTACCTAGATAAATATAAATCTGTATTACCATATTACGTATTATTATATAGAAACCACCTTGTATTCAAAGATGATTTTTATTTATTTCAATTATAATTTTGTATAATGTATTCTATATAATAATATATCAGTAAGACTGTTTTTGCTACCACTATTAAGAGCAAATATTATGGGCTTTCATGAATTCACTCATGAAAAGAGTTTTTCTTTGTGTATATTATTTTTGGGATAGATTCAATTTGAGTGAATTCTTAATATTTAGGAGCGCATTTTGATTATTTACATTCTTCTTGCAAACATTTCATATTTTTTTAATTTCGTTTGTCAAATATACAATGATAATTATTTACTTACTTCATAAAAAATCCTAACAGTGATACAATGACCATCTGTTTGATTTATCGACTTCTTTAAATGATCTCTCTATATTGCAAAAATTATTCTTTGTGGTTTGTAATCCAGAGTTAGCTTTATCTGACAGATTGAAGAAGTTGCTTCTGTGATGTATTTACCTTCAACGCTTTTTTAAGAAAAAAGATGAATATTTTTATTATCGTAACTTGACAATGTTCATTAGAGGACAGTGTTAAAAATGCTGAAAGATTAGAAACTTTTACCACTTTTTAACATAATGTAATATCCAAACTACAAGACGTACAGTACAAAAGTATGAATTATTATTTTGTTGCCATATTTACTATTTATATGTTTAAATTTTTTTCTTTTATCTATGACTGTAAAATCAAATTTTAACTTTTGTCAATCCTAACTGGACAAGTTGGATGATAGAATGAGTCATGAATGTTCAATCCACCTATAAATGAATTCCTATTTAGTTAGATTCAATTATAAAAGAAATATTTTTTAGTTTCACATTTTAGTATTATTGTTTTATAAATTATTATATTTTCATTTCATATTATTATATCCTAGGTAAAATTATTAGTTAAAAATATAGATAGCTTTTTTAATACTTTTATAGATATTGTAATTTTGATTTATATCATGTTTAGTTTTTCTTTCACAAATCATAACACAGTATTTCTACACAAAGAGTATTTCGAAATATCAAATGAAATCAGGGCTTTTCATGACTTGGAGACTTAAAATTGATTTCCAAATGGTACGAATTTGTATTGCCAAGATTGCCTGACTTGTGTTTTCTCTCCACATAATAATATATTTTTAACTTTTCATCCGACAAGTATTGTGAATATATGGTTGTATCTATTGTATTTAAGGCTTAATATTTTTTTAAATAGAGAACTGTAAGTTATTTATTGGGTTGTGGTTTATGTAAAATTCAAGTATGCCCTGTGACTTCTTTTGTGAAAAAAGTAAAATCCGTATTTGAGATTTGTATGTGCACAAAAATTACTTTAAACAAAGCCTTGTTAAAGTCGGACATCAAGGTTGGAGATTGGAAGATTGAAAGGCCTTTTATATTACGACTATGTTGTTATTTCATATTGTGAACTTATTCAGGTACAACATTGAATCCAAAGATTTTATATTTATTTATATTTTAATCTAGTATTTTTTTATATTTTATAACAAAGGTTTCGGGTTAATTTTTCCATACTTGTATAACTATTATATCTTTTTTTACAGTGATACCTCTATATTCAAGGCATTTATTTATTCCCGAAGGAGTTTAACATTGTTACGAGTCACAGTAAAAATAAGATTCATTTTTAGTTTGGAACGTATTTTTTGTAAAATAATATCTTTACATAATATGTAATAACGTAGTATGTACATTTAACCTTCCAGCTACATATCTTTGAATCCACTTATATTTAGGCTTAGGAAACAAAACATGGCTGCCATTTTTACCCATAGAAAGCAAAAAAATCATTAAAATGCAAAATATACATAGAGGTTTCACTGTAAACTATTTCTTTTATTTTTCTCAGTATTAAACCTCTCTTAATTGTATTCTTTGAGAGACCTCAACGAACAAATATTCAATTATTTATTTATGTTTATTTATTGAAATTTGGTTTCCCCAATCTGAACTATTATTTGATTCAGTACCTACCTACATAAATTATGTACGTTAGTATTAAGATGTATTTATTCATATTAATTATATTGTTATATTTTATCATACAACATGAAGTAACTATCTGAAAATATTTGTAGAGTTGTATAAAGTGTTTTATGTCACTACATAATTAAGTGTGCAAGCAAGCATGTAATGTCAGTTGTGATATAAATTTACTGTACATTATTTTTATGAATGCATCAATTAGTTTAAATGTGCATTAATTGTGTAGTGAAATAGAACCATACAGTGTATTAAAATTTTATATTACAAATTTTACCAAAATATAATTTATATGTGTTCTTTTTTTTTTATTTTTACCTTGATATGCCGATTCTTAAAAAAAATCTGCCTGACTAAGTAAGATCTCCGGATGAGCTTTTTTTTTAAACTTACAATAATAGACCGTAACTACTGCTAAAACACAAGAGATGTACTTACTTTTTTTTCCACAAAAACTCCTATTTCTTTTTCAGGCTATACCTAATTATATTTCTGGATATAACTGCGTAAAGCGACCCCAAAATTTTCATAAAGATATTTAGAAAAAAATTATATTCACAAAAGAATTCAAAGTATATAAAAATTCAATCAGATAAACTGAAATATTTATTCAAAGTCTGAACTGCTTTCGAGAATAAGAACCCATTGAATCTGTCCGATTTAAATCGTTACATATGCAGCATTTCTTCAAACCATTATTTATTTCTTGTAGTGTCTTCTGCCAGCCAATTGTGATCCTCACTCCTAAAAGAGAGACTTGAGTTTTTTTTTATTTTTCCCAAGGGTGACAGCAATTTTTTTTTTTAAATGAATCTGTGCTCACTCAAAGTGAACACAAATGCACTCTTTGACTCTTTCACAGTATACTACTTAAAGCTTGTGTCGTGAAAGAGGAAGATGGTTTTGTTTCTTTTCAGTATCTTGTAGAGAGAATCATTCAGTAATGAATTTAGATCACACTCCAGTACTTACTTTCGGTGTGTGAATCGTGAAGTGTTTACAACCATAAACTCTCCTTATGATATTGTGTCCAAATTCTGTTTTATAAATGGTACATAGTTATGTTATGTCTTATATCATTTTTAATGTCTTTGTTGAAATTTGCTAGTGGCTGATTCGGCCCTTTAAACCGAGTCATTACTACACATATGCATGTTTAAAACATTAACCAAGGCTCCTAGGGATGAGAAAGGAAGAATTAAACTGTCATCCCATTGCAATCAAAATGGTTTCGCTAATATTAAAATTATTTTACCCGTTTTCCACATTTTTGAGTGAGGTATTCAAAATTATTTATATTTGATACACCTTGAGTGGTTCAATATACATTTAAAGTCACGAAAATGATATCAACAGGTTTATTAAATGCTTTGTACACTATTTCATTGCTTACATTAATTAATGTTAAACAGGTTTTTAAGTACAATTTGTTTATATGGTGTGATTTACGCTTATTTACGACAGCGCATTGAAGTATTGTTAATTTTAGGTAGGTACTTATCTTGTGTAATACGAAATTCAAAAAATGAGTGTTGTTCATACTACTGGTAATACGTGTGTAAAGTGTGACGTCATTTGACAGCTTTGCGCTCCACTCTTCCATATATTTTGTATGGAATCAGTTCCAGAAAAAAAAATAGTTTCTTAGAGAAACAAAAAAATACGATTATAGCTAATCATTGTACTGAAAGCAAACAAGGGCAAAAAACATGTTAAAAACGTCGTTTATGGTTAAAAAAAAATAAACAAAAAACCCATTTTCATTAGTATGGGAATTTGTATGGGATTTGAAATGACAGATAGCTTCGTGGAGCGGGCTGTAGATGTCTCTATACATTGACTTTACACCCGTATACTAGCATGAAAGTATCAATGTTAACAGAAAATATTATTTCAAAATATAATTTTAAATGTAATCTGTTATAAACATATTATGTATATTATTATACCAAATAATTATGCTAACTGCAACATGAAGCTATGTAGTCTCTTAAGATTTGTTCCCAGCAATTTAGTTCTATAAACTAAGTAACAATTTTTTATGCGTTGTGCGCTATAACTCGAATGGACTAGAAGTAAAAATGCAGAAATGCGCCCTAGTTTATGGTGAATAGTCTACAAATTAAACGTAATATCCACATTGATAACTCATAAAAAACGACACTAATAAAATTTCTGGATATTATGCAATAGTTCTAATTTACAAAATGGACATCTATATTTCACATTTGCACGTGATATAAAGTTGTAGATTACCTCCAAAAGCTTACAAGTGAATAAAATTTTCAGTAAAAAAGCCATGTCTAAGTGAATGCATACTTAATTGTCGAGTTTGTTTAACAAAATAGTGTTAAACTGACGGCATATGACCGTTAGTTTAGTTTAATCTATAAAGCCCCTATTCACCATCACTCCATCCATCCAAATAGAGTGATGTCACTACAAAAAATTGCAGTGAGTGGGGAAAACCAAATGGATGATGTGGAATGATAGGTCAAGTCGAATTGGGTCAAGACATACGTCCATCACTCCAAACGGCTCGTCATTAGGGAAACTCGAGTGGGCGGGGTCCAAGTTGTAATGTCACTTGATTGTCAGCGTTAAAAACTTATTCCAAATTTGTCACAATCCTTCCAACAGGGTGTTGCTGTTTTTGAATAATAGCAAAATGTGTGTTTTAAGTTTGTAAAATTAAAAAAAAAAAACAAATTTCACTACATTTCGTTAAAATTATTGAAAAAAAAACTCAAGTTTATCTGTCAAAATAGAGTGACATCGCTATGGAGTGATGGTGAATGGGGAGCTTAGTGTGTAAAGATATTCAAAACTGATTGAAACCGTAACTAGAGTAACATCTTTGTTGAGTAATATGTATCAACTCCGCTTTCTTTATTACCAAAATGTATTGTCACAAACTGTTGAACGAGAATTTGTGGTAAGTGATGTGTTGGTTAAATCCAAGAGTTCTTGATTCAATCAGTTGGATTACCTTGATTATCTTTTATCAGTAGTACCTTAATATAACTTTGTAGTATAAAAATCATCAATCTTTATTTCAAGTAGAAGTATTTTATTATACAATTTACATTTTCTTTAACCACTTTCTATTTTATTTATATCTAAATGCTATGCACAAATATACAAAGTGTATTTTCGATGTTAAGGCGATTACAGTATGTATATAGTTGGATATTGAACATTATTATCAGCTATTCATTTTTAATACATAGAAATGGCATAAACTCAAATGTATTGTCGATGGTGAAATTTAAAAAATTTGAACTTATTTGTCGTTGGAGAATCTTGTCTTACAAAAATAAGAAAATTTTGAGTATTTTTAAGTTTTCTATCCCTAAACGAGAATACTTGTGCATAACACGTTTTATCTAAGCTTAAAGAATAAGAAAATTTCACATTTTTAGCACAATGCATTTTTTCTACCAAAGGGATTAAAATAATTGCTTTCAACAATTCATATATAAAATTTATCACAAACAATCTCTTTTTGTACTGAGATATTATTACATTATGTAAATATAGCCAATATTTATTTTATATCCCCAATTTAATATTCCATTTCTATTAAGTACTGCAAAACTTATATAGAAACGAAAAACAATTCCCCTTCTTTTTTTATATCAACGTTTGTGCATTTTTTTTATTTTGTTTTTGACATTATCACACTTTTTACAACATTAAGTCTGATAGTAATTAATATTTTACTAAGGTTTATTTCTTGTATCTATTGAAATCTATTCTGAATAACTTCTTAAGGTTTATTCATATAGGTATTTTGTTTTTGAAACGCATCTGTTGTTTTAAAAACGCTAAGGGCAATAATGAAATACCTATTTTAACATCTTGGTTTTTAATATCACTTCCGTTTCCTACAATCCCACATTACTTCAGATGCTCAAAACAATGTTTTTTTTTTCCTTTAGACCGTTTTAATTCTAACCATTGGTCTCAATTTTTAATGTTCTATTACAGAAACAAAATTTGTAAGTACTAAACATTATTGCAATGTATTGATAATTATTATATAAATATTTATTTATTTTATTGATAAATGACTAGATTACATACCACAGGGGTATTAGGTATATTATGTTTTATCACTCATTCTGAGTGTGAGAATCGCATAAGAATGTTGAGAATTAAAATATATATTTATCTTACATTTAATTTGCTGCTAAATTTTGTGAATATAACAAAATTAATCACTTGTAAAATTACTAAACCAATGTGTATTTTTTTCTTGTTTAGTTAAAAAAATATGATGTTTATCAATTAAAAAATATTAAACTCCACAAACACAGTCCAAAAAACAAGAACAATTTCTAAGAGTTCATAAAAACAATGTTTTTAAATTACTTAGATCTTAAATTACCTACTTAAAAAACTATTCGACTGTATTGTCTAACTTAGTTTATATGAAGCAAACATCACAGAACAAACATGACAAATCTTTTTTTATAAAATAGCTCTAAGGAATTGCCATAATATTAATTAATAATATGCTTTGAACCATCAATAATTTAATGTCATTTTATTGTAGATCATTCATAGGTGAATTCTTCTTATAATAAGTTATGTAAAGTTGTCCTAAATGTGTCACAAAATATTACACTGATGAAACATGTAAGTAATTTGAATTTTTTTCAACCAAACTCGCCATATTATAATGAGTTTACTGAAAATAAAGTAGGCGCCGGATATTGTGATCATTTTTGTCCAGCGTGTTTTGATTCTATTAACCGGCGATTCTAATAAGCGGCGGCCTTTTTTGCAGGTAGGTACATACTTACATGTATATGTACCTACAGATATTATTTTCACACACAGATAAGTGTTGTAAAAAAAGGTGTTTTTGGGGTAAAGAAAACAATAAATTTTACACAATAACATTTTATTTAAAAAATAATTATTTTTTGTTTGTTTAAGTACATAATAATGGTGTTTTTCTATTATTTTTTGGAGCGAATACAAGTTTTTGTAATCATCATCATTTCCGCCAGCTTCCTCCAATACTCTTCTAAGGATATTTAGAGCGTCCTTTGATTCTTTCATCGTAACCGGCACTCTTTCAGGTTCGTCATCATCTTCTTCTTCAGCTACGGACTTTTTTAGAATATTCACAATATCTCGCTCAGTCAGTTCAGATGTAATATCTACACCAACATCTACGTTCACCCACTCTTCGAATTCTTGCTTGCTTATTCCTTCCGGAATGGGCATCTCTTCCAATAGAATCGGCTGTTCTTCATCTGTTTCAACGAGCCCTGCTTTTCGAAAGCAATTTTGTATACACCTGTCTGAAACCTCTTCCCAGGACTTCAGCGTTAAATGGAGTGCATCAAGAATTGTAATTTTCTTTGCAACATCTGATGCTTCCTATATTGGCATCTATCACATCGATTATTTGCCGTCTCATCGAAGATCGATAATACGTCTTGAAAGATTTAATGATGCCTTGATCAGGCTGAATTAAAGAGGTAGAATTAGGCGGCAAAAATACCAATTCTATATTTTTTAAAACAATTTTCGGATGGGCTGGGCAGTTGTCTAAAATAAGGGCGACTTTTTTAATTTTTTTAATCAGTTCATTGTCCCATTGTCTCAGGTATTCTTCGAAAATCTGTGATGTCATCCAAGCATTCACATTGGATGTGTACGTCACCGGCAAGTGTTTCACACCTTTAAAACATCTGGGAGATTTGCTCTTCCCAATAACTAAAGGCTTCAACTTCTTGTTACCCGTCATGTTTTATGTTAAAAGTACCGTAATTCGGTCTTTTATCTTTTTGCCTGCTCCAGGGTTGGAGATTTTTATGACCATCCAATAATCTGGTGTAGTTCTGTAGTACAAAGCAGTCTCGTCTGTGTTGTAAACATCACACGGTTCATATTTCTCCAAAACTTGCTTCCATGTGATTTGCAGCCAATTGTCAGCCGTCCTGTTTCTCCCCGTGAAGTTTTCTATAAAGAATGGAATGCTTCTCCTTCCATCTAGTGAGCCAACCATCTGTAGCATTGAAACCGGTCTCTAGGACGGATCCGAAATGGTTCGCATTTTCGAGTAAAATTAGCCGGTTTATGGGAGCTTGAGATGCACTCGCTTGCTTGAACCACAAAAACAACGCTTCATCCACAGTTTTTGATTTTCCCTCGCGGTTTCTTTTTCTGAATGCACAGTCTATAGCATTGTTAAACATTTCACGATTTTTTTAAAGTTTCGATAGAGTCGATTGTGGAATTTTAAGGTTTATTGCTGCTTCACGTTATGAGACACAGTTTAAATTTAATTTATCATAATTTTCATTAATGTTTATTTTTTCTTTGAGAGACAAGTCAACCCTTTTTTTTGTCGACATTTTTTTCGCACTACACTTTTTACACAGAAAGAACAAACACACACACCACAGCGGGACACAGACTAAAACTGACCAAATTTAAAAAAAAATCTGAGTGCATTTGTATTTTGAGTCGAGATTGGTAAAAAAATACACATAAACGTGCACATCTGGTGGTAAAAATATAAAAAAAAAATGTCATTTTTTGGAACAATTGATTCTATTAACCGAAAATGTGATTCTATTATCCGAAAGAAATTGTATGAAATTCTTCATTTTGAATCAGGACTTGGACTTTTGATTCTATAAAGCGGCTGATTCTATTAACCAGTGATCACATTAACCGGCGCCTACTGTACTATGAAGTAGGTACTACAGGTTATATTCAACATAATTCAACATTTGAGTTTAAAGAATCTTCTAAATTTTAAGAACTCAAAAATATGTGACTTATCTATGTCTATACTGTTGGCAATTCAACAAGTTGATCATGATAAATACTATAACACACTGATAACTTCTGTTTTTTAATGATGATGTTTAACTAATAATAATCTAAAACTATTATGTAATGATCTGATATTATTAGATAACAGGAATGACATCTGAATGTACCTAAATAATCTTAAATTTCATAAATAATTCCTTAATATTGTCTATGCTAAGATGTAACACTGCGGAGAAGTTCTTTTTGTTGTACACATTACATACGTCTTTCAGATTTCATTACAAAGCAACAAAATTTAGCTTTCTATTGTACAGATTTAAGACATTCCATTCCATTTATAACATCATTTTTGTTACTCAGTCTTGATTCACACAATTTTATTATAAAGTACGTAGATAACTTTATAGAAACTTTTAACATAAGAAACAAATTGTCACAAAAAGTTATCCCTATTGAAACTGATAGTTACAAATACAAATTCATAGATAATCTTCCATGGATAAAAAATTAATTTTATTTCAAATTTATAAAATTGTGGAATTATTGTTTTTGGTCTTCGTGTGTTTTTCATTTAATATGTTTGTGAAAAAAAGTGAAAAGTGATTTTGGACACAGATTTGTCATTCAAGACTATTCATTTTTATAGTGTTTACTTTTGTTATATTTAAAACTTATAAACTAGTAGGTATTTAACAAAATTATTTAAATGTATAACATTACATGGAATGGCGGATGGCATAAAATGCCTCATTGACATGGAAACATTTTTAAATAATTAAAGTGTTTGCTATTACGACATCACACATATTTGATATGTTTTAATAAATTATATTATTTATTGCGCACAAAAAATTAATTATATTTAAACAATAATTGTTCATTCAGACTTGTTTGTTTCATTATTATTTGTATATTGTTTCTTATCTTTTGTATGATTTGGTTGTTTACTCATGGTCACTTTACGAATTGGCGATGACTCATTACCAGAATCGCAGAGCGTGCTGCTGATAGAACTGACGTCTTGTATCAACAGCTCACTGTCCGTCCCTCTCATTTCTTTATTTTTCAGTATTGACCTGGATCTACTGTCTTGTTCGGAGCTCCATCCACTTTTCTTGTTGCCATTTTTTCCTACAAATTAATTATTGAATAATTTGATTAATTCAGTAATAGATCACAAACTATAACTACTTATCAAACTGTGTTTACCTCCAAAAATATGATGGTTTATAATCCTGGTAGCAATTCCACGCGGAGGTTTCCTATCATCATCACTCCATTCCTTGAATAAAATTCAAACATTATAACCTATAAAGCAAAAAGTTGGCGTCTCTCTACGTAATAAACAATGCAATCAAAGACTACTTATGTCCTTAATTATTATTTTTATTATTTCACCTGTTGAAATCTTGTTTTTCTGTGTTTCGGCAAAGTCTCGTTACTCTCTTTATCTTCAGGAGTGTACGTCAAGCTTGTCTTAGAATCTTTATGCATAAGAATGTGACTGGGCTGACTTGAATACTTCATTTTTATGACTGGCTGCGCACTCAAAGGCTGACCCAAACTACTCCTGGATCCTCCGAAAGAAGCATTGTTCTGTGCCAAATTTCCTTTGCTGGCAAATATAGAACTATCTCCGGAACTGCTTTTCTTAATACTTTTGTAGGATCCTTGCGTGGTTGTGCCAGATTTATTATCCAAAGGATTCACATACAGGTTGGAATCATTCTCTCGTGTCATATCTCCTTCTAAAGGAAAAGTGTGTGTAAAACATGATGCAAAAGTATCTGTAATTAATATTGTTAATATATTCTATACTTAAATGTTTAACAGCCTTAGGGGTTACCTTTTAAATATTTTTTAGTAATACCTACTTGCTAATAAAATAACTAGTACCTGAACTATCAAGACTAGGTGCCGTTTCTGGAACTGCCTTGGGTGCCATTCCTCTACCCATAAATGCAGCACCTCCTGTATTCAAGCCATACCCTACGCTCATCACTGGCGCAAAGCCTTCTCTGTGCAGGCATTTCATTTCCAAGCACACGGGCTGCCTGAAGTCTGATGTGGGCAAAGGCATCAAATGTTCCGCATCGATGAAATCCTTGTAACCCTATATGTACAAATTTATATAAACTCTCCAAAATCATACGCTTTTGTTTTCAATTATTAACATAGAAACATTATTTGTGTTAGACAAATAATAATGAATACAAATTTATAATCTACATTATGGTGTATACTCAATATTTTTATGTAGAACTTTCTTTGTTTATGTCATCAAAATATTACGTAACATTTTTTTAATGATTTGCCTATGTTGAAAATTTTAAAAGGAAACTAATGACTAATGGCTGTATGTATAATGTGTACTTACATATTGACATTTTTTCTGTACATATTATTTTCTCTGCTACCTCAATTTTTTAGGCAGAGTATATACTTAACTTCGCCTTTCGGATGGCAGTGTAACCATTAGATATAATATTATAGTATATTCAGTTATATGTAAATAGGTAAAAGAATTTTAAATTTTGTTGTAATCCATTTATTGATACGATTCATCCAATCCATATTTGTTGGGTATTGTTAACTCAAGTTTTCTTTTCTGTGGCTTAAGAAACAGTAATAGAATAGATAAAAAAAATGATACTAGTCTGAATGCTGCCTAAAGAACCAATCATATCATATTTTATTAGCATGTGATGATAGTAGATAACATGATTGAATATCAGGTTATCCAAATCAAGCTTGTGAGTAGAGTGAAGTTTGTTTCTATGGTGTTAAAGTGGCTCCCGAACTATTTAGATATTGACCAAGCATGCATTTTTTTTCAAAAATATCAATTTGAATCGATATTTTATAAATACTCAAATATAAGTTTTTTTTTAAATTTAAATATAAATGCTGTGGAGATGAGAGGGGCATGTATGATATGTGGGTATTGGAAATGAATGAGAATATTAGGAAATAATGTGGTGTGGATGTTAGCATTGTAACTAAGATAAATATGAACAACTTGCGTTGGCATGATGAAAGGTATACCAATAGAGCAACGAAAATATAAAAGGCTAAAGGAAAGGTATGAAAAGAAGAGAGAAAGAAAGAAAGAAGTCCCGGTCGGAAGTGAAAGAAATAGGAGAGGCTGTATGAGAAATCATAATATGTGTATGGATAGAAAATAGTGGAAGTACATTCTCTCTGCCTATCTCTTTAGGGACACTGCATGATGGGTAAAAAGAATACCATTTTTTAATGTAGGTAGGTACTTAAATTGGTGGCTGTGATATCTTAAGATTGTATGATGATTCAGCATTGTTATCCATGTGCTAATTGTTGATATGATACAAGTGCAATTCCTAAGCATGATTGTGAATAAGTCCATTTATCAGTATTTTGTACCTTAAAAGTGCAAAAGCAACACTCAAACTCCGATGGGAGTTGATCCAGGTCAATTTGCTTCTCTACAGGTTTTTTTTCCTAGAAATATGTTATTTTATATAACATTTTATTATTTAGTAAGTAATTATATATTAATCAAATAATAAAACACAATAAATTGGGTTATTTTATGTAAAAAATGTTATTTTATTAATTAAGATCATTCCAAAGTTTTTTAGTAGGTAAAACAATAATTATAATAACACATTATGCAAAGAATTAATAAATTATTTAGGTATACAGATGGCAGTTAATTAATATTTTAAATCATGCTCCTTGTTATATATGAAATAAGTTTAGTATTACTCTAAACAATAATTAGACACAATTATTTTAGTCCAGTTAGATATAGTTTTAAAATTAATGAATATAAAATTCAATAGTGATTGATCTTGTTGTTAGTATCAAGACTGAAAAAACACAAACACAAGGGACAACATGTAAATAAAAACAAATCACAATTTGAAATTACTAAGTATTATCTCGGAGATTTCTTACTGGTGTAGGCTCTGGGTTGATTAACAAACATTTTTCCGCTTGCATACTTTCTGGATAGTCTTTCTCATTTCCACTGCTGATCCTCTGAAATTCAAATAAAATCATTTCATTTCAAATCTATTCTGAATTTCTTTCATTGATTAAATATGCAACACTTTTCTATACAAAGGTGTCAATTTTTTCTAGCCAACGTTCCGACCTGGAATCGAACCAGGGACCTCTTGATGAGAAGCTAGCGCCTATACCTCTATTGCATTGCCCATTTTCAGAGTCACACAATGGTTAATTTTTATCAAAGCAATACTTTATTTTGGAAATGAATCTGAGTTCACCTAAAGTGAACATAAATACACTTTTTAGACATCTTTCACAGAAAGGAAATCTTGTGTTATGAAATAAGAAGATGGTTAGCAACCAGGATCAAAACCACGACTTCCATTAGGAAAGTTGGCAACCGAACCGCTAGGCTACCAACCATTTGAATCCAATCAATGATTAACTTAAATAAATTTAACAGAAATTTAGTGACATTAATTACATAAGAGGAAATACTTACTTGCGGTGAGTCTGGGAACTGAGGCTGTTTGTTCTGTGATATATAATGATCGTAATTTCTATAACATCCAACGACTGGCATCATGCGATTATCCGTGTCTCCGTCACCGTCACCTTCACCTTCCTGACTGGTGTTATCTCCTTGTGACAAGTTGTGTCCTGTACAGTCACCTTCTCAATCATCATTGTTCTAATATTAAGTCATTATACATGATGACACCCTTTGTGCAATCTTGAACTCAGTTCTACTCTCCTTACATCCCCCCTCCCGCACTATGCAGTAGCTTGCTTCCAACACTACCTTGTGAGATGCTAACATTGGCATGTCTCCTACTTCTAAACAACTTAACTAACTGATCCATTGCAATTCTTTCAGTCTACGTTCAAAATTACACAAAAATGGGTGTGCAGTTTATTTTCAAATTTTAAATGAATTATATAAAAATAGTTTTTGAACACTAGCTATATACAACATATTATTAAATAGATACATAGAAAGGCAACCGTAGTACAAAATTAGCACAGAGTCATACAAGAGTTATTAATTAGAAGCACAAAACACAACACAGTTACATAGATAGATAGTACCCAAGAAGATTCCCAATGCCCATAGAATATACACACATACACTATTCTGTCTCTTGCTAGGTAGATAATAGATATCAAGAGCATACGATATTATTTAGAATGTTAGTGTTTAGGAGTGGGTATGATGCTGTCCTCCGCCCCCTCAATAAGCAAATGCTTGTCACCTGTGAAGAGGGAATAAATCTCTCTTAAGTGTGTGTACAGTGCAGGTGTATTTGTGTGTGTTGGTTGCATGTGAGCTCGGGCTGTGCATATGTATCAATACTTGGGAAACACAATACACTAGTACAAATACATATACACTTACCATACAACTAAGAACACAACACAAATGCACATTACTATTTTCAGAGGACTTTAATCACATTATAATACATGTTGAAGTTTTTATCTTTTGGTCAGTCCAATAGGAAATCAAAGTTGCTTCAACACAACTTCCAATTCCTAGTTAACTTAATCATTGGTAATCTAGATAGTACCACGAGAATACTTATAGAAATAGGATGGTCAACATTGTACTATAATAATGATATACCCTCCGTTTAAATATATATATAAGTATAAAATGTAGATTATAAATTAAAATAAGGCGTAACATTACAAACAGATCTCTATCTACTCCCAGACTGAGTCTTTCTTTGTTAGTTTCAAACAGAAATCTACAAAGGTACATTATTCAAGTCATAAGTTTAAGTGAAAATGTTTCTGGTAGGTCTCATCACATCAATAATTGTAGAATCTTGAGTTGTGGATAGAGGTTTATAACAGACATCGGCATGCGAACAGAAAGACTTGTTAACCATACGTAGAGTAGTGGTAGCATGCAACAGAAGAACAATAGAAGGTACACAATGCAGCTGTACTAACCTGTGTCCACTATGACATCAATCAGATCCATGCTCTTGGCAAAGGCATCTCTCAGGTTGATGTGGTGGAAGGACACAATGGAGCCCTCTCTCTTAGCTCTCTCTAAAGCTTCTCTTCTTTTCAATGCCTTTTCTCTTCTCATTTGGTTCTTGTAAAACTCGGCAAAGTTATTGACAATGATGGGGATGGGTAGAGCAATTACCAGCACGCCGCAAATGCAGCAAACTGATCCAATGACTTTGCCCAACGGTGTAGTTGGGTAAATATCACCGTATCCTACTGTAGTCATGGTGATACCAGCCCACCAAAATGTTTCGGGTATGGACAAGAATTTTGTGTTTGGCTCTTCTTTTTCAGCAAAATATGCCAGGGACGAGAATATTAACACTCCCATTGCGAGGAAAAGCATCAGCAATCCCAATTCTTTGTAAGAATTTCTCAAGGTGAACCCCAGAGACTGTAAGCCAGTTGAGTGTCGGGCTAATTTTAATATTCTAAGAATTCTCATAATTCTAAATATTTGTACAACACGGCGCACATCTTGGAACTGGTCAGTGGCATTCTTGTTGGTTTCTAACAGAAATAGTGACACGAAGTAGGGCAAAATGGCCAACAGATCTATCACATTAAGGCCTCCCTTAAAGAACTTCCATTTATCAGGAGATGCGCTGAAGCGCAGAACATATTCCAGGGTAAACCACGTAATGCACACAGCTTCTACCATAGCCAGTTGTGGATTGTCTATTGGGGTGCCCTTCTCGTCAGATACCTGCATCTGAGGTATTGTGTTGAGGGTCAGCCCGATGGTCGACAGCACGATAAACAAGATGGAGATGACGGCTATCACCTGTAAGCCAGGCCAATCTTCAGTTGGTAGCAAGGAATCTACTTAATTGCTAGTGGGACTTGGTTCACCAGATACAGGTACTGTATATGCTCTTCATATAAATAAGATGTCTGTACATTGCCCAACCCTGATACTCATCACCACAACACTCAATACTCTCCCGTGAAATCATTTCCCGACATTCCTCTTACCCATGCATTGTTAGTGAAACAAACTCATGCTTGTTACCTATTATCTTTTTATTAACAATCACTGTTTTTGGACATGATCAATTCTTTGAAGGCAACATTAGTAAATTGTTAACAAAAATGTCTTTGGTTTACAATGCAATGAGCTGATAATGGAAGAAATGATTCCTGTGAGACAGATTATTGTTTTATTACAAGTTTACAATAAATCTCTTGTTTTGGTAGAGTTATAATAGCTTCTATAGTGTTTTTGCTTGTAAGTACCTTTGTGTGTGTTAGTTTTATGTGTGTATGTGTGTGCTGGAGTGTACCTAGAAAATTGAATTGAAAAAATGAAGTGTGCAACATCAATATAAAAACATGTAAACTAATTAATTGATTTATCATAGCATGCTCTCAACACTGCAGAAAGAACTGTTCCATACAAAATACCATTAATTGTTACTTAATTAGAATGGTGTAGTAAAGGACTGCGCTTCAATTTGAAAACAGTTTTCAAACGCAAAAGTTTGGAAAGCAGCGCAAACATGTAAGATGGATATTTACATTGTATAATATTTACAATACTTAATTTATTTTTATAAATCTACAGGAGATGTTGAGTTTCTCGTATTACACTTTGTGAAATAGGAAAACTTTGGGTGTTGCTAAAGTTTATTAAAGCAAAGTTTCACCAAATTTAGTATTGCAAGTATTGTGTCATAATCTGATAATTTGTTTGGATGAGTGACAAAGCTTTTAACGGGACCTACAGAATGATAAATCAAATATACACGGAATGTGTACAAGTGAATATTATAATGCAATAATCATGTGAACCTGTCCGTCATCTTGCTCAAGACTAGCCACTGATATATTGTTTCTATTTGAATGTGTTGTTCTGTATAGTATTACTGTAAGTATTTGTATATTGTGATGCTAAAAGTAATATTATATTAACAAGATATTTACACAAACAAATTCACATGTTATCTTTGTTATGTGGCTGTGATTTTTCTATTTTGTTAGTATGTGTTAATAAATATATACGAAAGCTTAGAAGCACATTGAACAATGATTAATATAATTTTATGTATATGCGCAACAATAATACATATGTATATAAAATTGAGTACCTAGATTACGAGAAGAGTTTAATTCTGATTTTTTAGTTAGTTTACACTGTCTGAGCTTAGAAATTGAGTGTCACAAGAGGAGCAGAGAGACTCACAGTGGGTGGGCCATATTACATCATCGAGAGAGAGAATAAATTTACTATTTCTCATTGAGTTTGGAACATTGTAACTGAACGAAACAGTAACAAAACTAATAAGACTTTACACACGAGTACTCGGAGAGTTGGGAGTGCTCATAGGCTGCAGTGACACTTAGCTTCCCTGCAGTCTCGTCCAACTCACAACCTTCCTCGTTAACTCTGCACGTTGATAGACGTAACACATACGGATGTAGCGACTGGTCATATCACTTCTGCCCATCCACAACATAGAGAATTTTAGTAAACAAAAATTACAACAAGGAACCATTTCAAAAAGGCAATGATATAGACACAACATACACATTTAGAAGTAGTATATTGTGAGGAAATATTTATATTATGTACACAGTATGTACTCAGATCAATCAAATATTTATTTGTGTTGGCTGGAATCATAAAACATGATAAAATGTTACAGTTCATATTATTATAAATACATATTAAGTATATTTATTATCATACTAGCACTTATATACAACTTTATGTAAAATAATGAATTTATACAAGTGTAACTAATGATTGCTGTAAGTATATTTGTATGGTGCAACTTTATGACACAAAACTACACAAAAACAATACAATTTATGATTAATAAACATTTATGTGCGAATAAATGTACATGTGAGTGATTATTATATTATTATCATGCATCAAAACCAATGAGCTTCCTGAAAAAAATGTGTAGGTAAATAAAATCTATAAGTTTATTTTTCAGGAAATGAGAATCCAACCCTGTAAATGCTTATGAGCTATGGTTAAACTATATCATAAACTTCTATTAGTACGAATTGAAGATGCTTTCAATTTTAAAATCATGATAATAGACTACTACTTAAGCGCTTTCAACCTTAATATTAGTGATGAATAGCTTATTATGAGCTGAACAGTTAAATATGAATGAAAAGTTCAGACTGAACTGAAATTAAAATAGGCATCAAACAATAAGCGAGATTGTATACAAAATGAATTGAATATAACGTCAGAGAATCAAGTTAAAAAAAAACATAAAACCTAATAATACGACTCTCAAACAACACACAAACACACATAATTTATTGTCAACAGTTGTACCTCGTTATACAAACTAAACTATCTAAGTGACATTTATTCGCAACGACGGTTCACCTACATTGTATCATCATTTTGTTTTTTTAATTACTGAAAAAATAATTAAAAGAGCTAACATTATCTATTCCTAATTTATTTCTACTCTTCTCCACAGTATGCATTACAGAAGTTTATGAGAAAAGAAGGTAGAAATACCATGGTTTTTAGACGGTATACATACTGGTATGAGAACATCTCCGTTTGAGGAATTCATCACGCTTCCTCACAATATATACCTGAATAGTGGAAAGTAAAACTTATTAATGGGATTTGTTCTTAGTAAAAAATATGAACGACAAACATGCTTCTCTTTTGTTCATGCTATATGCCTACAGCTATCAACACTACAGTTAGGCTCAAATTGACTTATAGATAACCTAACTTTCTACATTAAAACATCCCAGAAGACTGACCGATCAACTAACGTTGCCTATTTGTAGATCTAAATACATGGTATTATTTATAGTTAAATGCCTATCTAAAGTGTTCACCACGGTCCACACATAAACTCATCTATTTGTGGTGCGTGGGTTCTGTTGTTTGAAACGGGTTGATACACACACATTCAATCAAGTCAATTTTGTGTAGACAAGAACTTTAGCTGAAGCCATAATCTATGCGTCGAATCGAAATTATAATTACGTCACATGGTGACGGATGATCCGTACAGTGCTGCGACGTGTTAGGAATGACCTTTTTTTAGTGACCTTCAACTTTCCGGATACCAAATTTTAGGAATGACCTTTTTTAAGGCTGTGTCCGGGTCAAGAATTTTACAAAGGTGGCAGCACTGGATCCCCAGTGCATAAAATTAATAAAGTTTCAAAATAAAAAGAATTGAAATGTTATGTGATCAAAAGTGCCTGAAATTATTTCAATATCTACAGTACCCGTATTCTAAGTGTTATCGGAAGGTAGTCACGGAAGTAAAGTGAGTAACACGATACATTTTGTGTATCGAATGCGAGAATCGTTTTTGTATCTAGAAAATATATCCTTGTGGCGGCGCTATACACGTTTTCCATACAAAATGTATCATGTAATACTCACTTTACTTCCGTGACTACTGACTACCTTCCGATAACACTTAGAATACGGGTACTGTTTAAAAATAGGTGTACCGAACCTATTACAAAACAAATTGCAAAATAATTATTTAGGTACTTTTGCTTTTTTTTCAAGTTCTTATTTCATATAAATTGGTAGGTGCCGTGTTAAAAAAATCTTGGTGTTTTAAAAAAGCTTATCTCAAAATCACCCCTTTGGGTTAAATTTAAAATATTATACCTACCTACTTAAATTGGTCGCAGGGTCGGTTTAAGAACTCTCTGCGCCCTGAGGCAGTGGCGTACTGAAGGGGGGGGGGGGGCGGAGGGGCGGACTGCCCCGGGCGCCTCTTTAGAAAGGGCGGCAAAATATGCTTGAGCTATGTTATACACGACCAGATTGATTAAATCAGAATTTATATTTCGACCAAAAATAACATTTAATTTCGGGTTAAAGTCTTAAAAAACATCCCAAAATTGAATATTTGTACTTTATTGGTGTGCTGTAAGTACTGTTATAAATTAAAATAAATATGCAAACTTTTTTATTTTGATTTTTTTTCATTTTCGTATTTTTTTTTATATGGGAGGGGGGGGGTTCAAATTATATAAGGGGGGAAGGGCGCCAAATTATATGGGGGGGGGGGGGCGCCAAATTATTTGGGGAGGGGCGCCAAATATTAATTCCGCCCCGGGCGCCAAAAACCCACGGTACGCCACTGCCCTGAGGTGAGACAGTGTAGAAAAGTTAGATAAATAGGTAACCGAAATACTCCTGTATTTAATGTTTATGTTTTAATTAATGTGTTTTTTTTTATTCTAAACAAGTTTGACACATTTAATTATTGATAAAACAAAACTAATAAGTAAGAAATTGAGTGTTAGTTGTCAGTTTTGTTACATGCAGTCAAATTCGGCCATTTTGTGATTACTATTCAAAACTACTCTCGAACAAAAAGTATTAGCCTATGCATACTTAGGTAAGTTATTTAAAAAAAAATACAAACCTACATTCGAAGACACTTTAGTTAGTAGGTAATCAATTTAATACAAATCCTACTTCAAATACAAATAAAACATAATAATAGAGAAATTAATTGAAAATATAGCATTCAAATAAAATCCTTTTTTACACTACAAACACCTAGGTATGTATTAAGACCCACAGAGGGTGAAATGATAGTTTTTTGTAATAAACATTGATTAAAACTTGTATTAGGTATTGCTGTATATTCTATACTAATTATCAAGTAAAATTTGTAATAAAACATATTTAAACCGATATTTTTCTACAGTGGTTTTAAAACTTTACTTGTCGGATTTTTTAAATAATAATTTTAATACTAAATCTACTCATAAATGAACTAAACTAAATACCTACGCAAATTTTAATAATCGGTAATTAGACGGAATTCATAACGAAAAATAAAACATGCCCTATTGTTGAAGTAAATATCTACTGATTGCTGGACGTGGCTCTGTCTTTTGGCAATGATCATATCGCGTTTCAGCAATGTATGAAAAAAACTACAATAATTATTGTAAAGAACAACGACAGTACAAGAAGAGTCTATTAGAAAAATGAGAATTACTTAATGTTGCCATGACAGTGTCTAATTTTATGAATCTGGCAGTGAGTCCACTATCTGTCTACAGAATTTTCTCAATAATCGATCCGAATTGGTACCTTCCTATGTACATTATGTCTAGAGCTACTCCTATGAAAAGTGTTTGAGAAGGTGATGCAACATTACCCTCGCTGCTATGCTGGTTGTAGGTTTTTCCAAAAGATCCCAAAGCCACTTCTGGTACTGCGCGCAAGTTCCCTGTCCAAACTCTTCTTCCTCTCGCTGACGCAAACTTTCGGCTTCCTTCCTCATTTCTTCGTGCACGTGCTCTTTCCTCTGATGGTATTTGTGTTGACAGCAAGATTCTAAATATAATTCATCGACACCCCAGTATTCTAAATCGTCACTAAAGGCTAGCACACACATCTCGTCAACCAAGTGTAATTTGCCTGTTCGGTAGAAATTTAGAATGGAACTAAAACTTTTGGGATGCCTGTCAAAGAAATATTCGTTATCGACGAGGGAATAGTCGTCGCAGAGTTCGGTGATGGCGTCGTGCGTGTTGCAGTCCCTGAGGCGGCCCAGTCTGGTGTGCGGCAGCCTCTCCAGCGTCCTCCACATCACCTCGTGCTTCACCCCTCCCACGTTGATGCACACCCGCCTGTTCAGCGCCTTGGAACGCATTATCATGAATGGTTCTGGTGGGAGCGATGACATGGATCTGAAACAAACACCCGCATTACGATTTATTTCTTTTATCACAATCCTAATCCGGGTCCGATTATTAATCGGGTGCGCTGATGTGGCAAAACATTTTTTGTATGGAGCCGGTCACGCTTAAATATCCAGCAACGATCCGGTCCGAATAGCTCCATACAAAATGTTTTGCCACCAGAGAACCGATTAAAACTCTCTGACCCGACACACGACAAGTGGAAACGGGCTTTAATATTAATCTCAGAAATTTCCATTGAATTAGATGTACCTCTTTTTTTTAACCCTTTGCACTCGTTGTCGAGTGATTTGGGAATGTACCTCTTCATATGATTATTTTTTGTATCAACTACCTACTCATTGTAGAGTAAGCTGTTGGCTCCCTTTTTATAAAATACGTAGGTACGTAAGTAAGTATCTAAAATATAATATATTTACCCACTTAGATACCCATATGCTTTTACGTCATATTCCATAACAATTATTGACCCCGATACAGATGCGATAGAATAGAAAATATTGCTAAGTGTCTACTAGGTATAAATATATTACGAACATGCATAGATGTTAATGGGGGTTTGTTTTTTATGGTTAATGTTCTGAGTGTGTACTGCTCGTCATTTTAAACCTTAGTCAAATAACTCACTTGGAGCGCCATGTCAATAATTACCTCTGTCTCTCACATTCACATAATATCGCCTAACCCTGGCCTAACCATTTATTTTTAGGTATCTACCAACGACATTACAGTGGTAGCTGAAATTTTGCAGATTTTCCGTTTAAAAATCGAACAACCATTGATTTAATGATAGCAGTTGTTGTTCTACGTAGGTACAACCTCAGTGCTCCGTCTAAGGCTAATTATAAGCCATCGATATGATAATAGTCCTTTAAAAGGGCACAATAATCCATAAATGTCTGGAACATTGTAAGTACCTATAAGACTGGCTGCAAGCCCGCAGCGGTTCGAATTAAATTATCCATTACAAATCTAAACACTATTGGTGTTACCTATGTAACTTATTAGACCCAGTAGGTACCCCTATTCTGTAGCAAGTGTAGGGTAGTCACTTGAAAAAAGTGACTATTAGGCGATACATTTTGTATGAAAAACGTCTATAAGTACGTATCGAATGCGAGAATCGCATATAGACGTTTTTCATACAAAATAATAGTCACTTTTTTCAAGTGACTACCCTACACTTGCTACAGAATAGGGGTCCAGATATCCAGAGGGAAGCTTAATTCCTATTTATAAATCTAGTTTGAAATAAAAGATATACCTACTTACTTACAAGTTTCATTATGATTATTTTTTTAGTTACAAAGAATCTGTTGCTCACTCAACGTGAAAACAAATACGCTCTTTGACTCCCTCGCAGTAAGTTACTTAAAGCTTGTGTCATGAAGGATGAAGATTCGCAAGAAATAGTGCGAAAGCCGGCGTCGTTCGTATCCGCCCGGCTATCTACCTCTTATACAGGATATCCCAGAAAGTATTGAGTGTTGAGCCAATCTCGAGTTATAAGTGTTCGCACACCCGACTTTAATTTATATTAGAGATACAAATATTTTTCTTCTAACTATTTTCAAAAACTTGCCAATTTATATTTTTATTTGCTGAGAAGGCAAATCATCAGATTTAAAGTAAGTGAGTTAATAATCAAGGGGTCATGACTCAGGGGCTGAGCCCAGGCCCAATATTTTGTCTATTTTTAAGTACAGTACTTACATTTATTAATAAAATACCTACTTTTCTATTATGATCATAATAAAATTATGGTCATGACCCCCCCCCCCCCTGAATTGGGAAATGACCTTTTTTTAAGGATACCATATTTTGGAAATGATCTTTTTTTTAGGAAAAGTTTAGTTTCCATATAGCAAATTTTGGAAATGACCTTTTTTTACTATGTGACCCCCCTGGCACCAAAGCTGGATCCGCCCTTGTTCATAATGTTACCGAACATATTCTGCGATCTCATGAACTTCCGGATGATAGTAAATCAAGACCATTTTTATCTCCGGTCAAACCAAATAAATGATGAGAAGTGATTCCAAGTATTGCGACATGGATAGGATTTAATGACGGTATCAATATTATGGAACTGAAAATAGACAAACTTGACACACATTATAACATGATTTTGTCTATTTTTACGATACATTTTATTATATTATAATATTTTATTAATACGCGCAGATGGAGAACAAAATACTAGTCCGCGTGGTGTAGATAGATAATTTTAAGATTGAATTTCAAGGTTTCCGCTAAAACTGATTTGTTTATGGAATTGAAAAAAAATGGATTTATTACAAATAAGTGTCGATTGTAGCACAAACATTGTTATTTTTATAAGGATGGCCACTGACCACCCTCTTAAAAATTTGTCGAATATGTGTCAAAGCATATTATTTACTTCATTAACGGCCGGTTTCATAAAAAAGAGACTTTAAACTCCCTTTAAAAAAATAACGGGTTTCATAACAACAAAATGACACTATATGTTAAAGTCCCGGTCTTGAGACTTAAAAGTCGACTTTAGTGTAGTTAAATCTTTTGCCGTCGAAGTTCATAGTTTCGTGGCGCTTTCACTGTCACAAATATGAACATTTGTATGCGGTGACACTGTGGAGAATAAAATACTAAAATAGGGTGGAAAAGGGTGGAAAACATAGTAAAACGGGAAGAATATTATTGGTTACAGATTTCGGTTACTAATTCATAAACCATCATAATAAATTAACAGAAATAACGGCAATTTGATGCTCTATTGAGAAATGAAATTGACATAATCAACAGAAATTCTGCGAAAATATTAGTAAACAACCTATGTTTTCCATAGATTTCTATGGTAACACTACCAACTGCTACCAACTTTCAAATATTATTTTGACATTTCAAATTTTAGCTGGCATATTTTTTATGAAACGCGTCAGCTTAAAGGAGTCTTTAAATTTTAAAAGGAACTTTAACTAATGTGTTTTTTTTAAGCTTTTAATATATATATATATAGATATATATATATATTAAAAGCTTAAAAAAAACTAAAATTAAATAAAAAAAAAATATATATATATATATATATATCGTATGGTTGTAGAGAAAGCCACAGTCAAAGGCTAAAATCGTGAGAGTTCATGTATTGAATCGCTTCGGGTGACAAGCTGTGAATGTCCATCATGGTGCCCCCGAACATGGAACCCCCGATCTCTTCGCCTTGGATCCCGCCATCCCACCTGGAAGCTTGGAAGAGAACTGATGTCACGCAATTACGACACCAGATTAGAGTGGCGCCGTATATGGGGGGAATGCAATCCAGATACCGAACAGCTTGTCGGAGACCCCACAGTGATGCCTGCTGGTGGAAACCTGCCTCGCCGCCTGTGGTGTAACATCAACAGAGCAAGAACTGGGCATGGAAGATGCGGCCTTCTCTTTCACAGATGGGGCAAGCGTGACCACCCTTACTGTACTTGCTGAGAGATAGAGTCTGTGAACCATATCGTTCAAGAATGCCAAATAACCAAGCTTTTAATGAAACCGGCGGTAAATAAATTTGCTACCTACTTGTGTATTATGGTGAAGCTTTTTGATGATCTTACATACTTGAATGGGTGTGATTTTTCTTCGGGAACATTTTATCAAGGCTAATTAGGTATACCTAGTTTGCACATAAATTAATTCGAGGATTCACTGTCTAATTACAAATTTGGAAAAACTTGTTGGCGGACGAGCACAAAACAAAATCTACACTTTTAAGTAGTATTATTATACTCTATGATCTACACTGACGTGTCGTGAGTCCACAAGTGAATGTAAAAACGGGACTTCTCTTTCTGTGTAACACGAAATTTTTGTACTCGTTATGCGAAATTTCGTTTATATTTTTGCCCGTTATGGTAATTGTCCGTTATGAGAGGTTCCACTGTAGGTACATAATATTTCTTCTAGTTTCTTGTTTCTTGTGCTCACGGTTGAAAAATATGATAATGGGACAGAATGTGTGATGGATAGACGTAGAGTGGAGGATGTATGTAAATGTGGTGGATTCACGAGGAGACGTCTCCTGTACTTCACCCTCCTTCCAAGGGTCTCCAGGTCTCAGGGGGAATATTACTCGTCCTTGATATCCTGTTTATACGCCAACATGTCAACCGGAGTCACCAGACACCCTCGGTAATTTCGTATTTGATTGCTGAGTATATTTTATGTTTATCGTAGATGTCTAATGTTTATGGAGGGATATAATAATATTATACTTTTTTATATTGAATAGTAGCTGACCGGGCTGACCCTTCAAGCTTTGTCCCACCTGAGAACCAATAATAATTATTACTTATCGTTTTATTAACTTATCGTCCATATTAAATTCCGTGCTTTATTAAGTTAACGTAATTCGCCATCTACTAAAGGATTGCCGATTAACAATGCTGTCATTTTTCAAAAAATGTGTTGCATGTATATGGATTTTACATTTGTGTTCCTTACTTTTTGGTTAGTTTTTTTAATGGTGGATCAAATAATTATAAAATATTCATTTGACCTTCTCATGCCTCGTGTGTTACTGTGAATATTATGGCATGTTAACACTCATCTTTAAAACTGATGTGTTAGTGTTACATGAAGCTCACAATCTATCTTATTGTCAGCAATCTTGCTTTCTCAGAGTTCAGCAGTGGATCTCCGAGTATGTAACTTATTTTACGAACGAGTGCATCACAGTAACAGAGGATGTTGATGGTTCTTTCGTTATTCTCTGAGCAGAATCTACAGGCCGAGTATATTATGTGCTTATTGTGGTGAACTTCTGTGAGTTCCAGTACCTTATTAGTTCCTTCGCATGTTTCAACTCTTTGTTTGTTTCAAATATTTGCTCAAAATTTGAAAGAAACGACACTTGTTCTTGACCGCATAAAGACTCCAGACATACTGCGAATATTTCTGCACCAGTTTAATTATGAATTGTTTTTTATCAATGCAGAAAATATTATTACGTATCCCTAATTTTTTTTTAATTAAAATGTTACTTTTATAGACAAATAATCAATTTATGCTACATTTTTCTCATTTAAAATTGTTTTTTAGGTGTAACTATGCGCCACTTGATTCTAAATTGGCTCCAAATTGCTCAAAATCTTATGACACACGAAAATAATTATTGGATATTATCATATGGAAAACTGTAGTAGAATGGTCTTTTGAGCTAGCTTCTTAAAGCGCAGTAGAATATAATATGCCATCTCCATTTTTTTCATTAAATTATTCTTATTTTTTCTTCTCCGTGTTCACTCCCTAGATGAGGAATATCAACTCCGCAAGTCACCGCCATGCCACCATGTTCCCTCCAGTCCTCACTGCTTCATCCCAGTCGACTCTCCCGGCTCCCCCTCGTATAATCTTCTTATAATTTGGGAGGCTTTCACCGAATTTTCTGTTTCCTTCACGGTGGCAGTTGAGTCTAAGACAGGCTGTCTTCTGTGCCCTTCCTCAAAATGTGGCCCAGCCAGGTCAGTCGACGGCATTCAATAGTGGTGGTGACTTCAACCGTTAACTTTGTTATGGTATCGTGTTTGACACAAAGTAAAACTAGCGGATGACCAGCATTCGTCGGAGGTAATTACTCTCAAAACCTGCTATGCGTGTGTTATAGGCACAACAGAATTCACAGCCATAGATAAGGACAAGTAGGACCTATTATAAAATCGGATTTTTGTTCTTGTGCTGAATATTAGATTTCAAAATCCTCAGAATTTTGCTGAAGTCAAAGCCACCCAAAGCCGGCCTTGCTTATAGTCTTATAGATAGTGTACGTGAAATGTCAAAAATATACTTGTACGTGCTGGATAATACCTCAACAGTAGGTAGATATTATAATAAAACACCTCCACTTACGTGAGGGGCTTATGTAAGACCCCACAGTGTAATCCTTTCAAAATTACCTACATTATATTATTATAATAGGTAGGTACTACCCCTTTGTGAGTAATTACATTAAGTACTCGTGAATCGTGACCTAGTATAGGAAGTGTATGTAACACGCGACCTTTAGTCTTTTAAAGTTTTGAATTATGAATATATTATGTAGTTCTTAACAAACTATCAACAAATAATTCATTTTAATACAAACTATAGCTTTCCCGACAGACGTTGTCCTGTAGTCCTTACTATGAATTTATGATTTCGAATTAGTAGGTAATTTATAAAAAAATACCTACGTTTAAAATATGTTTGAATGGTAAAAAGTTATTTTTGAAAGCTCGAAAGAAATTCAAAAAAATCTGCGTACCAATGTTTTGAAACTCAATGGTACCTATAAATAAAAATTCTGTTGTTATTGAATTTTTCACAGATGGCGTTGTTGTCAGTAAATCCGTTCCATACCAACTTTAATATTATATTTTATATTATTTGCTATCCATTTTTCAAATTTTTATAATTATTATTCTGTTATCCGGAGCGGAGAAGAATGCAATAAACCAAGCATGGTAAAATCTGTTCAGAAGATCTCGAGTTATAAATGTTCGCACTAACCCGACTTTCTTTTATATTATAGTAAGTGATTCAGTCGCTCTACAAGGTTTTGCGAGCCGTGTGTTCGATCCCCGGTTGCACATTTTCCTTTCTCGACCTTACACTTCTAATATTCGATTTTTTATGGTAAATTAAGGCTACTATGGGACTGTCTATTTTAAAATAAGTTCACTAGTTGCAATAGCAAAATATTATGGGCTTCCGTTGACATTGAACTATCTTAAAACTAGCTGAACCACCTGTCGAACTTCGACCCACTCCAGAATAAAAGTTCTATATCATTTTCGATATGAAATGTTAAGATTACATTAAACCGATGTCAAATATTGTCGGTAGGTACCTGAAGACACAAATAAAAGTCAAACGTTCTTAACTACTCAAGTCAACAACAAAATGCCTACTCTTTTGGATATCCCTCTATTAATGTACATTGCAACAAAGAGCTAAAGGTCATATTATTGTCACTTGTAAGGTAGCAGGTCTCTGGACGTGACAAAAGATCCGATGATAGGGTTGAATGAGTTTACAAAAGGTTGTAAGTGGGTATGTAAAATAAATGTCAAAGGTACGTACCTGGAGTGCATCTTGTGCATCGTGTTGTGGGTGGGAGGGGCCAGTAGACCGCCGGGGGCCGCAGAGTCCGCGGGTTCCGTGTCCGGCGGGCCCACCTCCCACCCTCCCTCTCCCCTGCACCCGCTAGGCATCCCCGCACCCTCTACCTGCCCCTCATCTCATCCGGAATCTCACTAGTACCCTCAGCTCCACCATCTGAAACAATACACACAATCTTTTCAATACACACACAAGTATAAAAATATGACATTCGACTAAAGTCTAATGTCAAAAATATTATTGACTAATAAATGTCAGAATGAACTATGAAGACCAATAAATTATTAAGAAAATTCACTGATGTTTTAAAGTTAATTTCAAGTAAAGCTAAACATCCATAGTAATTAAATACGCAATAGCTCTTTATGCACCTAACTGAAGTATTTCCCTTTGTGTTTACACAAATATTTTAATATTTAATAATCATCATTATAGAGAGAAAAAAAGTAATAAAATCTGCATTAGGTATGTGTTATAAAAAAAAATTGCTCCACAGATGTTAAAATTATATCTTTAGAAATCATTAGAATAAGAAATCGATAAAAAGCAGCAGTTTTAACTTTAAAAGTAATCAGTATTAACAAAGGTTTTAGGCTCCAGTACACACGATAAAAATAATTAATTGTACCTAAACAAACTTTCCTAATTATTACTTTTCTTTCAATAACTACAACTTATTTTTATATAAGGTACATATGTAGTTTTATTGCTTTTTTTATAACTATGAAACTTAGCCAATCAAGTAAAATTGAATATACCCATGGGTAGTAATTTCATAAAATAGGTACCTACGATAGAATTATTTTCAAATATTGTTCTTGTGTGTAATTCTGTCGTTCTAAGATACATTGCATTTCAAACGTAAATTGATCAAAAAGTACAAAAATCTTTGTTAATATACTGATTAAAGCTAAAACTGTTATTTTTTTTTCAAAATTTTTAAACAAATAAATTCTACCACATAAAGATTTAAACACTAATCTAACGAAATGTAAAAAAAAAAAACATTTTTCAAATATAGGTTGACAGTATTATTGCTAAGTAAAGAATATCACTTATTCAAGATTTTACGAACCAGCAACAACGAAAGCGAGTCAACAAACTTTCCCCGAAATATCTAAATTATCACAACAATTATTATATTTTGTTTTGTTTCGTAAACACTTTATTAATGTTATTTTATTTTTGGTAGTTTGCCAAATTTAACTTTTTTGAACATAAAAAATAAACAGGAGAACAGTAAAGTATTGTAAATAGTCGCACGTGTTTTAAGGACGAACTCAGCTCTCGTTATCTAAATAGCTGTAACTTTCTATAGCATGACTAACCGATGGGGGTTTGAATGATTATAATCATTCAGGTTAGAACCTGCAGGTAAAATTATTAGAAAGTTTAAACCTTTTTGTTCACTTAAAGATTGGTCACCATTTTGTGTACATGCAGTGGCCGAACGACTTTTATTATCATATAAAAGTCCTTCTTTTACCTATGTCTACTTTTTCTATAATTTGGTACCAGTATGTCCGTTATTTTGCAAAACATTGTAAAGTTTTTTTCATTATTAGAAAATGTAGAATTTTGAATATTAATATTGGACACTTTGGGTTGAAAAATTAGTAGGTATATTTTGTATAGGAGACGTATATATACGGGATTTGTATTAGCGAGAGAAAATATTATATTTCGAGGGTATGGCTGAGTATAAATGCAAAAAAAATACAGCTCCGATTTAAAATTACTTCTGCCTACACGAATTATTTTAATCGATTATAAATTATAAACAATCTCTTTCTTTAAAGTCATTATCTAAACGCATTTCTCGTTTCATTATTATTAGATTGGCACCAACTGAAGAAAGATCAATAGCTACTCGCATAAAAATTCAGCTTGTAAAATATGATTATACCTATGTTGAAGCCAAGAAAAACCTTGTCAACACGCCGTCGTTGTATCCAAAATCGATAGTCAGAATGTCTTGTACATTGTGTTCTTTTTTTATTTCTTGACTGAAGGGCTATGAACTGTTTCAGCCAAGTCGCAGCCGGTACTCGCTACCTACTAGCGTATTACAATGAAGGGTGACAAACGAAACGAGTAGTTTCGTATAGATTTTAATGTGAATCAGTTTTATTTTATTTCCTCCACAGACGATATCGAATACTTAAGGTTATTGAAAACGTTACAGTCGCGATGTGGGTGGGTTTTTCGACCCCGCGAGTAGTAGTAAAGTATACTTTACTATCAGGTGTTTACCACAGAATTCTATAAAATCTATGGATGTTACTCGATCGCAAGGAATATCAAAGTAAATGATAATCATTAGTAGCATGCATACCAACATCACTATGCTTAAAAACATTTTTTCATGATGCAACAGTATGATTAAATGACATTTTTTAATGACTAATAGATTGCTATTGCTAACGCTTTGCTACCCACCAACGACGTTTGAATTGTTATACATATAAAAGGTAATTGATTGTTTGATTGTCACTTAGGTAGGTATATCGAATCTTAAAGAGCCCGAATTTTGGTTCACTATGTCGTAATTCAAAATTTAAATCCTTTGAATTACTATAACAAGCGAAATAATAAAATATTAATAAAAAATTATTTCACGACATAGCAAAAAAAGGTAATTTCCAACATTTGGTCTGGACCCAGCCCAGGGGGGGTCATGACCCCCCCTGGATCCGCCCTTGGATGTAGGGTAGTTATACTTATCAAAATGTCAAGGAACGGTTTATTTGTTTAGAAATATTATAATTATGTGATGGTATAGTTAGATACTTATTTGTTACTAGCGGCCTGTCCCAGCTTAGCACGGGAAATAGGGACCTATTTAAAAAAAAAAGTTCTCATGAAGATCCCTATTTTTTTTTCAAAATATTCTACAGCCTTTTAATCTGGAATAATGTAGCATTCTGATTGACCCCTCCCGTACGGCTCGTACCCCTGTGACGCCCTATATCGCTGCCTACGGTGAGCGGCGACCACTCTTTTTTTTCCAATAGGTGCCTACTTACATTTTTAAACTCGTGGTATCTTTCGAATGAAATGTCCGAATTGAATAATTCAAAAAGTTTTATAAACGTTTTGAAGCAATCTTGAATATGAACTAATTTATTTTGAAAAGGAGTAATACCAAGATACCAATAGAGCCTTTTCTAGAGGTGGCATTTCAATGAAATATTTAAAATAAAAGAACAATTATTGTGGCATAACTATAATAGTTAAACATATGCCGTCGCGACACTTTTTGTAAATAATGATGTCTTCTACAAAGTTGTAGAACATAATTTTATTCTATCATCATTAGTTTTCACAGCGCACAGTAAGGATCCCGCTTTTTTTTTTTGAAAATTCAATAGCCTATGTTCACCGCGGATAGTGTAGCTTCCCAAAAGTGTAAGAATTTTTCAAATCGGTTTAGTAGTTTTGGAGCCTATTCAATGCAAGCAAACAAACAAACAAACAATCAAATCTTTCCTCTTTATATATGTATTAGTATAAAAAAATTGAGCGAGCACTATTTCACAATTTTCTTTCAATAAAATGACATGGATACGTCAAATTTGAAATGTTGATATGTTCAAAGTTATTTCTATGGTTATTTAATACAAAAAAATATTAATCTATTCTCAATTTGACCACAGATAAACAATAGATCAGCTGTGTCAAATATATCGAAGTCTGTGTGAGTATGAAATACGTAACATTACAGTAGTGTGCGTAGTGTTTTTTTTAATGATTTAATCTATTTTTATGCACAAATAAAAAAAAATAGCATTCGCCACCCCTTCTCTATATAAACATGCTCTCGATAACAGAGTACCTACACAATTTCCGATATTACTTTTTAATAGCCATTGCAGATGCACGCAGTACGTTTATTTTAACCAATATTCTTGTAAAATAAACAAATTTTAATAGAAGAATAATTCACCAATATACCCGTACTTTGCAAGATAAACATTTTATATTTTCATCGTAATATTAATAATATTTGTACGAGTTATTTACAATCGCTCAAAAAACAGTTCATTAAAAGTATTTTTATTAGGTAAACATCAGCTCTGCTCTTCTCTGCTTTATTTCCGCTAAAACACTCGTGTTTTCCCCCCCAAAAAAATAACAGAATCTTAGAGTAGGTACCTAAGGGTTTATTTTTTTTTTCGCAAAAATAATATATTCCATACTGCGGGAGGGGCTGTTCACTTCCTGCTTCGTTGTAGTGTCTTAATTTCGTAAGCAAACAAACATGATATTACAGCCGTGTCATTACGCACGAATAGCTATAATCATGTCGGATTAGAGAGTCGGCAGTCGACAAACAAATGACAGTAGATTAATGTCGTGAGCTGGTCGCAGTGTGTCGCATGCATGACGTGTCCTCTTTTAATATAACTTGCACGCTGTGCCCTTTCCTGCCCCCAATCTCTGCACATATTATTATTATCTTATAATATAAAAGAGTGTCGGGTTAGTGCGAACACTTATAACTCGAGATTGGCTGAACAGATTCTTCCGGTGTTTGATTTATTGGATTCTTCTCTGCTTCGGATAACATAATAACTAATAAAATGTAAAAAAATGGATAAGAAATAATATAAAATATAATATTAAAGTTAGTATGGAAGGGATTTCCTGCGACGCCAACGCCATCTATGAAAAAATCTATAGCAACAAAATTATTGTTTACCTGACAACCATTAACATTATGGTAGGAACGCAGATTTTTTCGAGTTCTCCTAAATATTATTTTTTTATGTTCAAACTTATATTAAACAATATATTTATATAAATTAAAAATTTGAGATCAATATTCATAGTAAGGAATACAGAACAACGTCTGTCGGGAAAGCTAGTCTTATAATATAAATGAAAGTCGGGTTAGTGCGAACACTTATAACTCGAGATCGGCTGAACAAAATCTTCCGATGTGTGATTTATTGAATTCTTCTCCGCTCTGGATAACAGAATAACTAATATAAAGTTGAAAAATGGATATGAGATAATATAATATTAGGTAAAATTAGTATGGGAAGGATTTCCTGCGACGCCATCTATGAAAAAAAATCTGACGAAAAAATGTATTGTCTACTGCGCCCGCACCATTCTCGCATGCGTAATGAACGGACCGCCTCTGTTAGGACCATAGGGTCCACAGGACAACGTCTGAAGAAAAACAGTTGATTTTTCAGAAATTTAAAAAATTGTCGAAAATTAAAATCAGTGGTTTCGTAATTCTTTGTACTAAAAAGTACACGTGATTTTCGGGCGGAGGGGGGGGGGTATCCTGGAACATCACCAAATGAAGGGGGGGTCTAAAAAGTTGCAATAAAACATCACGTGATTAATGGATGCCCCTAATGTGTTTGAATGATAAAAATTATTTCTGAAAGCCCGAAAAATCCATCAAAAATCTACGTACCAATATTTCTTATGTCAATGTTTGTCAGTTAAACAATACTTTTGTTGTTATAGAATTTTTCATAGATGGTGTTGGCGTCGCAGAAAATCCGTTCCATACAAACTTTAATATCATATTTTTTATTATTTCTTATGCATTTTTCAATGTTTTAATACTTTTTCTGTTATCCGGAGCGGAGAAGAATCCAATAAATCAAACATCGGAAGAATCTGTTCATCTGATCTCGATTTATAAGTTTTCGCACTAACCCGACTTTCTTTTATACACATGACACCGTTCTGGAATATGGTCTGTATATAATACATTATGAATAAATACTGAGCTGAACAGTGAACAATCATAAAATTATTCTGGATATAATCATATAATAGTGTGTAACTCCGAAATGATTCACCAAACATTTTAGAGCTTTGGTATGATTAGCGATGTTGTGTTAGAAGTAATAGAAGAAAACTCCACTGTTGTCCTGTAGTCCTTACTATGAACATTGATTTTGAACAATTTATACAACAATACGTTTGTGAAAGGTCTGAATGTTAAAAAAATCTTTCTTAAAGCTTGAAAGAAATTCTGTCAATAATCTGCGTGCCAGTGTTATGAAACTCTATGATTGTCAAGTAAATAAAGTTTGTGTTGTTATGGAATTTTCATAGATAATCCTGGCGTCGCAAGAAATCCGTTTTATAATAACTTTAATATTATATTTTATATTATTTCTTATCCATTTTTTTTTTCAACTTTTTATTAGTTATTCTGTTAGAGATAGATGGGGTTTTTTTATTATTATAAAATTAACTTCATGTAATTTCGTTGCAATTTTTTTTACAAAATTCCCGCTGCTGGAAAAGTTGAAGGAAAATGAAAGAAGTGAGATATATAAAAAAAAAGTTTTTAATGTACATTTTCTTTTCCTTTTTCCATTCTTTTCCTTGAATTCTTATTTTTCACACCGATAAGAAGTTACTATCACATTTTTATCAACAAACCCCTTGCGTCCTTCATAACATCGAGAGAAAAGTTATTTTTAGAAACGTTCTTGATTTCTAGGCCGAACGGAAATATTAATTTAGGTATTACGTACTTTATCGTATGTAATTACATATTTGCGTGCAGATGTGCAAATTTTTATGGAAAAATAAAATTCAATATGCAAGGTCATAGCTGTGAAAATCGTCACCTCAAGATAAGTTTGAGTCAAAATATTTGTAGGTATTATGATTGAATTGTTTAGTTAAGATTTTCATCCTCATAATCCTCTTCAGCACCTACCAAGAGATAAAGGGCTGGCCGGTGACAGGGCGGAATAGAGGAACATAGTCGGCATGCTTGGTGCAGACCAATCTTAGGATTGTGACTCAAAAGGAGAAGAATCCTGAATGTATCAGAAATATTAGGTTTCATTTCAGCCACTAACACCCAAATAGTTGTGGAATAATCCTTCAGTTTTATGACATTTATTTTGATTATATTTATTTAGTCAGTAGCCTATAACAAGTGTTCGGTCAGTCTAAAATAGTAAAGAAATCGCCCAAGTGTTCTACAATTTAGGGACTTCCCAACAGGATTGAGAGAAGAAAAAAATCAAGGATTATAATATAAGAATCAATATAATTGACATGGTTGGTAGTCCAGTGGTATCGATCGCCGGCTTTCATGCGCACAGCGTATTGGAGGTCGTAGGTTCGAATCCCGGCCGTGCCGACCATTTCCGCTTTCACGACACAACCCTTTGGTTAGTGTGAAAGATGTCAAAAATGTATTTGTTTCACTTCGAATGAGAACAGATTCATTTTTATAAAAAAAAAATTAACCAACCCCTATATGTACAATTGGGATGATCATCCGTAAATCGATATTTTCGACAAAACACTCCACGCAATAACTATGGTACTTAAATATATTATCTACCATAAAAAGGTACCTGTTACCTGTTACAAATTAATATTCCTGTGTGTCTGTTATGATTAGTATTGCTTTCAAATGTAGCGTATAATTAAAAATGAACGCAGTAGCCTCAGTATAGTTTGTTAATGAAATTATAATTAGAGTGGGCTTGCTATTTATAATTAGTAGAAAAATTAAATTACAGGATCGGTAAAATAGAGCTTATCAACACAAAGAAACCACAGACACGTAATATTATCATTGGTTCTTCTCAGAATGAATCAGTAGATGGTTTCAAATTACCTTGTTTATTAATGATTTTTGTTGAGCATCAAATTAAAATGACACATTTAATTAATCAACTGAGTTACGTGTTAATTTGATTAAAATTATAGTGGTACTCATTAATTAGAGAAAGGGAATTACTGGTATAAAACAAAGAATCTCTGACGCAAGAGGTTTAATAGAAAAAGTATGAATTCACATATCGCACCCCTTGATAAAAAAAAATAAAAAATAATTTGGCTCTCTTACCTACACGAAGGTAAAACCTGCGTATGTAACGATATCATTAGCCGGTCTCAAAATAAGGCGCGAAACGTCACTTTTGTTGACTGACCTTATGTTGGTGCAGGTTGTTTACACATTAACTGATTTTGAGTTCCACGACTTTATGTGAAATGGATCCGGTAAGTTTATTTTTTATTTCGAGTTGATTGAGTTTTGGTGAAAGTTTATTATGAAAATAATGGATCATTTTGAGAAAACAAAAGGATCACTTCCAGACAATACAATTATAAGTCAATTTTACAACCTTTATATAATTCAACCTTCATAGAAAACCAAGTATTCTTTTATATCTCTTCTAAATTTATTATAATAGGTTTTTCGTAATTTCTGAAAAATACGAGGTTTTTCAGTTACCGAAGTTTTCATCTAGGGGTGCGATATGAGATTATTATCTCCTTTCTCGCTTACCATCGGGGTGAAATAGTTATTGAATACAAAGGGTGAGAAAGAAATTTGTATACAAAGATATCCATGAAACTTCTGGCTGACCACTAACACAAACACATGAATATTATATGACTGCCATTAGCTACACGCAAAACAGATGTACGGCGGAGGGTATAATGTAATACACCAGCCATGTTATTGACATCATAATACACAAATTTAATTTGAATAGACTCGCAAGGGATCGTTTATTTTTTTTTTGTTTTCACACGCTCGTGTTTATGACATTACCTATACCAAGTTTCATTTCATAAACAATAACTGCTTTATTTAAAAACTATGAAAATTGCGATCAAGCCGTCGTCGAGGTAGTTTAACCCATATCGATTGATTGCGAGCTGATCTCTGTAGATTTTAGCCCGCCATGTTGGATTTTATGTCAACTAACAATGGTTTCGAGTATACAACAACGCTTTCTTTAATAAATATACTGTTTATTTAGTTTTTTTCCGTCCAATTAGGTGCTCCCTTCATATTTTGGTCCATTTTGTTTTGGTTTATCATTTTGATAATATAATTTTTAAACAAATAAAGCAAATATTGCATTCCCGTAATCATCGAGGTCTTACAACCATGATGCACCAACTAAATTTATGATATAATATAATGACGTTTTGAAGAAAATATTCAGAGTACTTTTAAAATAGGTACAAATATTAAAATTAACATAAATTAGTTCATTTTGGCCAAAACATAAAGGTTTCGTGTGCCTTTATAAGGACTTAACAATATTTTGATAATATACAGGGTGACTGGTAATTCAATACATTCCTTGTAAGGGGTTATACTAGAGAAAATTTGCAACAATTTTGTTTCCATTAACTAGGGGTAAAATACCAGTGGTTTTCGAGTTATTCAACTTTTTAGAGTTTTTATCAATTTTCCACCTTTTGATCTAAAATTTAAAATTGTGAACAAAGTACTCCATTTAGAAAAGAAAAAATATGCTTTTCCAATAGCTGAGGAATAAAGGAAAAGCTGTTGTAAAAAATCAAGAAGAAAATCTTAAAAACCTCAGAAATACAACGTTTTAAAATCACAATTTGGTGTTTTTTATTTTTTACTTCGATTTGTCTAACGGACTTACTCCAAAAAAGTATAATACACTTGGCGTACAAAACACAAGAAAAACTTCCCCAATTAATAAGCTTTCAGAAAACGTATGAATATATTCTATTTTACCACAGTTTCGGAAAATAAATATTATTAAACGATTAGAAGGCGCGGAATCAGTTCAACTTCGCCATACTAATGCTGGACTACCTAGTGTAGATAATCATAACGAAGCGCAGCTTTGAATTTTATTCATGTTGAAGTAAAGTCGTTTGTATGAAAACGCCTACGGCTTCATAGCACCATCTGATCGTATAATATTGATTATTTTCCAAAACTGTAGTAAATTGGTAAACATTTTTACCTTTTCGCAAAGCTTATTAATTGGGGAAGTTTATCCTGTGGTTTATACGCCAAGTATATTATACTTTTTTGGAGTAAATAGGTTAGAAAAATCGAAATTAAAACTGAAAAAACTGACTTGTGATTTAAAAACGTCATATTTATGAGGATTTTGGAATTTTCTTCTTTATTTTTTACTTCAACCATTCTTTTATTCTTTAACTATTAGAAAAAAATATTTTTACTTTCCTAAATGAAGCACTTTGTTCACAATTTTGATTTTTATGTCAAAAGGTGAAAATGTAAAGAAAACTCTAAAAAGTTAAATAACTCGAAAACCACTGGTATTTTACCCCTGGTTAATGGAAACAAAACTGTTGCAAATTTTCTCTAGTATAACCCCTTACAAGAATGTATTTAATTACCAGTCACCCTGTATAATAAAAAAATAAAAAATAAGGTCTGGCACCTATTCTGCACCTACTCGAAATCATTCAAATCTGACATAGAGTATCTCGGTTGTAAGCACTCGCGTTTCCGGGCTACTATTTTGTTTGTTTACAAAATTTTGTATAAAATGTCATCTTCATACACATAACAAACTCGAATAAAATATATTTTTATAAATCAAGTAAAAACTGATCGGTGAGTTATACGTAATCTTACGATTAACGATTTTTTTTTATAATTAAGTAAGACGGTAAAAGAATAGAAAGAATTGATGGACAACAATAAAATAACGTTGTAACCATTACATTACATTACATTAAATAGACATTTATTTTATTGGCGTGTAGTATAGTGTAGATTGATTAATTGAAAATAACACTATGGACCGCATCATCAGTAAGGAACCAGAACCTAGTGAATGAGGATGGATGAACTCACCAGCTTGCGCATTTGAGATGACACAACCAATCGACCATCTGATTAACGAGTTCCCCGTTTACACATTCCATGAGGGACTACAGGATTTGCACGCACTGATGGATAATGACATTGAAGAAGAAGAAGATTGAATGAATAAAAATCTGGTAAAAAGCTTATGAAGTATTGACGATGCCAACTTGTGGTAAATTAGGGTATTGACTATTGAGTAAAGAAAATGGAGCTTATGTATTTATGCTGAGAAGAGCAGAAAGCACCCCGTAGAGAAATAATTCTTGGCAGTGTTCCTAAAGAATCCTGGAAGCTGAACTCTAATGTTACATAAGTGGAGAGTGGGCGATTCATATCTGTAGGAAGTGGACGATGTACACCAGCGGTATACAAACTTTTTTCGATATTTCTCTATTTGGAAACAATATGATTTTATGGGCCAAAGATAAATAATCACACTAACCACATGTACTTATCTAGTTAAAAAAAAAACATATCTAGTTAAAATATTATTAAGGTATTATGCATAATATATGGAGTGCTATTTATATTGTTGTTGCTGGTATTGTTATAAACTAGCTTTCCCGACAGACGTTATACAATGAATATTTAATAAGAATTTAAAAAAATGATAAAAACTACTTTTGATGCAACTGGTAGACTGGCGGTTACAACGCCAGCTTTCGTACTGTTTCGATCGGACGTCGTGGTTCGATCCCAGGTGCCGACCATCTTCCTCTTTCACGACACAAGCTTTGTAGCTTACTGTGAAAGTGTCAAGGAGTGTATTTAGGTTCACTTTGAGTGAGCACAGATTCATTTAAAAAAAAACTGCTTGAAACCACATACTTTCCATCCGAATTCTGTTAATCCCACCAACTATTAAACAACTGACAACAATTTCATTTCAAAATTGATTTACCTATTCACTTTTTTGCGTTTTAATTTATAAAAAATAAATAAAATGCGCTTCAATGTTAACAAATAAGAAAAAAGCTGGAAAAAATCTATCAAAAATCTGCGTGCCAATATTTTTAATGTCAATGGTTGTCAGGTAAATAAAGATTGTGTTTCTAAAGAATATTTCACAGGTGGCGTTGTTGTATGGAAATTCCTTCCATACTAACTTTAATATTATATTTTATAATATTTCTAATCCATTTTTCGTTTTTTTATTAGTTATTCTGTTATTCGGAGCTGAGAAGAATCCAATAAATCAAGCATCATAGAAATCTGTTCAATCAATCTCTATTTATAAGTAGTGTTCGCACTAACCCGCCTTTCTTTTATATAAGAGTTTTATTGCGGTTATTTATTTAAATGTACTTCTGACAACATTCCCATTTTGACACCTACAGCTAGGAAATCATCAAATCTCTCTCATTTCATATTTTTATATTTGAAATTTAACCAAAGAATTTCCTGATTTATTATGGTATATAGGTACTTAATAATATGGTGTGGTATTTGTTTTGTTGATGCTAGTATTATTTTTAATTTATTGTGATTGCACCATTGTATTTACTTAATTATTATTTGTACACATCCCCTTAATTATTATTATATTTTTTCATAAATTAAATCTAGTGGGACAGTAAATTCCAGGAAGGTTGAATGAAAATATGGTGAAGTTGTGATTTTATAATATAATTTTATTCGCGCACTGTAATTTTTCTTGGAAATAAATTGCATTCATTCATTCGGGAATTGTTTTTTCGTCACGTAGACAAGTAAACTATAAAAACCGAAACACAATCAGAATTTTAAAAAATGTGAAACGCTTGACTTTTTTATACACAAAGAAATGCTTCGATATCCTGTTGAATGAGGGTGGTAAGGAGAGTGATTTTTTTTAATCTTTATAAATTAGTAGCAAATTAAAATCAGCAACATTAATACTAGTCAAATAAGGCTCTACTTACGTTTTTTGCACTTTTACATAATGATTCCGCCAGTCCTTAGCATACGAACCAATCTGCCTACTTATTAAAAATTGTATGCAACCGACAGTAAAATTCTACCGATTATACTAAGTAACGAACTAACTATATACCTACAATATAGGTAGTCTTTGGTAACAAAATATGAGTATTGTGTAAAATTTATATGCACGCAAAATTATAATTACTTACCTTTGTGCAAATATTTACACATGGCTCATATTTTGAGTGCAACGACGATTCTAAGTATAAGTGTGTAGACTGTAGATACATGCCTAATATTATATTTTTGTTAGACGGGAACAGCTGAGGTACGTACGTACATTCTATCTATAGGTACAACACACTTCTTACTATGCATGTACAAGATATAGTTACTTAGTAGCTGGCACATCTGTCGAATAGGAACTATCTTTAATATGTATTTAGGTGGGTGTGTATATAATAATATGCTATGTCATGCCATGTACACATTGTACACATTCTTGTACGGATAAAAAGGACTGATTTTATAGTAGCTAATAGCAAAGATTGTTTGAAGGAAAATTTACTTAAAAACAACCACTAAGCTCGAACCACACTTACTTGTTCGAGCAAGATATTACAAATAGTATGGACAACATAAACACCATTTAAACATAATCGCATGTTTGACGTAATCTACGTAGAATCGATGAACCTACTTATTTTATATTAAAGTGAGTCGTATTTAATAGCTAAATGCCTATATTTGTTGCGATTTCACCTTCATCAATAAAAAGGCAGAGATGTGCAAAATGGATATCCAAAACCATTTGAAATGTAAAATGGAAATGCGTCAAAACTTTTCCATTTGAAATGCAAAATGATTGTAGAAAAGCATTTCAAAGGCAAATTGCAAAATACCTATTTTCAAAATGCTTTTTTCAAATGCAAAATGTTTTTTCAGGTCAAACATGAAAAGAGTAAAGCAAAAACTTTTAAAAATAACACAAAAATAGATAATAATATTATTATATTCAGTAGGTATATCCAATTTTCATTTCTATGCAGACACCCTCTGTTTGCACAAACTTTAAGAAAGAAAAATGCTGTGTGTATTAGTTATTATCAATGTTAACATAAAAAATATATATACTGTATATATATACTATATAAACATGAGACTACGATTAAAAATATAGGTAATTCAAATCCTTGAAAATAATTTGTATGGGCGATTTAATGCAAGAATAAGTCAAGAATAAATACGTAGAACAGTTGGGATGTTAATAAAGTTTTTTTAGTTTTCATATTTTCATTTAAATTGTACAGGTTCAAAAATAAAATCAATTTTAAAAATGTTGTCTGACATCTTTTCTGGAATATACTGTCATATAAGTATACGAAAAATAAAAAAAATATACTCCATCCAGTGTCCAAAATCTGAAAAGAAACCAAAGTAAAAGCCTATGCAAAAGGAATCAGCCAAAAAGAAAAAAAGGAAAAAAGCCAGATGTGGAGGTTATGTGCAGAATTGAGGCAGCAAGAGCTGCATTTAATAAAATGAAGCCACTCTTCTTCGACGATAATATAAACTTAAAACGCCGGCAGAGACTAATCAAATGTAATGAGTGGTCCGTCTTATCGTGCGGATGTGAAACTTGGACCTTAAAAGTCAACTCAATGAACAGACTGGAAGCATTTGAAATGTGGCTCCATCGTCGAATATTCAGAATTACCTGGACAGATATGGAAACCAATACTGAAGTCCTGAGGCGAGCTAGGGTTGACAGAGAGCTGTTATCAATTATCACGATCCGGAAAATATCATATCTGGGCCATGTACCGCGAGGAGAAAAGTACCACCTTCTTCATCTAATACTGAAAAGAAAAATAGAGGGACGCCAAGGGCCTAGCAGGAGACAGATGTCCTGGCTGCGCAATACAAGGGAGTGGACCGGCATCCGAACTGTGGAGGAGCTGTTCCGAGCAGCGCAGGACAGGGACAAGTTCCCCGAAGTGATCGCCAACGTTGGGGGTCCCGACTGGGCACGTAAAGAAGAAGAAGTTTAGATAACCGAATCACCTGGAAACGAAAAAGCTCATAAAAACATTTTAGATAATAGCGTGATGTAAGATGATAATTATATTTCTGAATGGATATTAGCAGAAGACATCCGTTCTCTGATGCTAACATCTTCGACAAATTCTTTCCCTGGTAACTTCACAACATTTCATGCCTCGGCTATATATTACCTTCAGCCGCAGAATTGGCATTTAATTTTAATTAGGTTCCTTTTTTATCGTTGATGTTATTAATTTTGTCACTTTTTGCGGATTCCGTTATGTTTATTTCTTAATACAATCGTGTTATTATTTCTACTTTATTTTACCAAAACATGAAATTCGCGATTTATCGCAAATGCAAAAAATTCGAGTCCCGAGTAATCAGTAATTAGGTACATAAGTATAGTAAGTACCTATATTAGATTTTTAGACTTCTATGACAATGCTTCTACCATAGATATTTTATTTAAAACACTTTTTCAGCCGTAGTTAATACAGGTTTACAGGAAAAGTCGTACTGAATATTAAAGGACGTTATTATTTAGGTCATTTCTGATGGATTTGATTTTGTAATATGGTGTTCGAAACTTAACCGTTATGGAGATATTGAACTTTGAAGATTTTGGAAAAACATCCTTTATTTTTTGACTTTATATCGATTTTTTCGGATTAGAGTCAATGTCAATATTATTGGGGACATACTCGTACATGCCTATACATAAAAACGTGCCTACTGTATCATGAACGTTCACGGACGAGGAAAAGGAATTATAGATAGACCATCAGTCCACTATCGACCAATGAAAGTAAATAATAAATGCTATTGATGGTACCAAATAGCTTGTTAACGCGTGGCTGTAACAAGCATACTCGTACCTCATAATAGTCATATTATCTACACTGTAATTTATACTTACAACCGCAATCGTTGTCAAGTTAGTTTGTGTCAATATCAAATAATAAAAAGTGAATCCGCTTTGAATGGATACTTCCTCTCTGAAACTCACGCACCACTACATAGATGGTTAACCCGCGGAAAATCACTTGATAGGCGGCGTTAGTCGGTCATTCAATCAGTCAATATTCAGGAGTATTCTTATATAGATGTTTTCTCATCGAGCCTTCATTTTGGGTTCTTCTGAAATTGTATTAGGTGCGTTTTGCGATATAACTGAACGGGTCTGAAAAATCAGGCAAAATGCTTCAGATATGAAGCTTTCCGGCATTACTCAACAATGAAAACTCCCTTTGACCCCACTTAGGAGGATAGGGAGGTAACAAGAGCTCTCCATTGCGTTCGATCTTGCGCAATACTTATGACCTCCCCCCACACAATGTCCAACTCACTCAGGTCTGTCTCGAAGGAACGGAACATGGTATAAGAGGGTCTTCCACGTCTTCGAGACCCTGATGGGAGGAAAAACAGCGCACTCCTCGGCTAACTGTTACTTGGCATCCTTAAATATAATGTGTACACCTAACCACTAGGCTTCCGAGGTCGGCAACCTACTTCATATTTTACTATATTTATGTTACTCATAGTATATGGAATATACAATATACATGTCTTGTGATCGGATTTCAAAAAAAAAATAGATTTCGCTGAAATTAATTTTCTCGACGTTTTCGAGGGTGTAGATTCAAAAAATGCAAAAAAAATGTTTTCAAAAATTTCCGCGTACGCGTACACCTAAAATGTGTGCGCACCCATAACTCATAGTAATTCTTATCCGATTTGATTGAAATTTGGTAGAACGGTTAGCCCCTCGATGTAGATGAGTCAGTAAAATGTTGAGATCTGTACCTTCAAGGCAACCCTCTTAAAGTATCCAAAGAAATTTCACTTGTTCTAGAAAAAGGGCTAAAAAAGAAAAAGAAAATTGGTATACGGGTTGGTCTTATGCTCCTACACAAGCACGTAAAATTTGAGGTCCGTAACTTCAGTGGGTCCCCCTTAAAGTACCGATTAATATTGAATATGTAGTTCTAAAGCAGATAATAATAATTGTCTTCTGGCTGTTATAATATACTATGAGTTCTGGGCTATCCTAGGTTAGCAGCTTTTTTATTAGTTCATCAAAAATTAATTATCTTTTTATATTTTAAATAGCGAATTAGATTATCTACATAATAATTTATGCTGTATGTTGTAAGCACACATAATATTGTTTATTTTATATTTTCCATACAATGAATAAAATAGTTGTTAATTGCTGGTGAGATCTGAATTATACTATACAACTTTCATGTGTTAAATATGTGTTTAACGTGGGAAAATGCCACTCTCAAACGTTGCACTGGGACTTATGTAGTTCCATTTTACATTATGAGTTTTCCTAAAGTTTATGATTGTTCTAAGTATTCCTCTAATTAACTTTAGTGCTGGAATAATAAAGCGATTGCGTATATAAACACAACATAGCAAAATCGGAAAACAAGAAATTAATGTTATCTTGACAAACATTTCAAGCTAAGAATGAAACATAGATGAAAACAATCAGAAAAATAATGACATAATAAGATTTTATCTTGCAAAAATAAAATGAAAGTTTTTATTAGTTTCATTCGTATTCTTTGTTTTAATATCATTGCTTTATTCTTCAAATGTTTCCTCGTTCTGACATTCTATCTATTCTCTTGTTTATCTGACAGTTCCAGAAGTAATGAAACAATACCGAATATGATTCAAAACAAAATAAAACTCTGTCTTAGTCAATTCGCTATCTCTCAACATACACTTTTGTTCAAAGTTAAGTTAAACAATGAAATTTGAAGAAGATTGTTCGCTTGTATAAAAACCTGTATTGTTAATTACGTCAAGGATTTATTATTGACTTACATTAATTAATATTAAGATATTTAAAAAAAACTAATTTTACATCGGTATCCAAACTACGCGCAGTGATACTACAGATACGGTTTACACTGTATCATTTTACTGCCAGCAATGAAAGTGATAAGAATAGCATGCTTTGTGCTTGTCTCAAAGATTACTACGTTCGTAGCGTAACGGTGGCTTTTCTTTTCTAGGAAAATGACTGGTATTCTGAAACTCACGCTCCGACTCAACGCAATCAATGATTTAAACTGACTCCATGCCAATCAAAATCCAATAGTTGATAGAATGTTTATTATGGACGAGCTAATGACATGTTATTGTATTTCTATGGAAAAATTATGATTTTTCCATAGAAAGTGTTATGACACTTCTGTCAAAAAGTGTATAGCCGGTGCAATCCTTTTTGACTCGCGGTGGCCAATTTCGGATCTACATACAACGTTATCTACATATGTACAAAAGATCATCATGCTATTCCCAAGTGACAAATAGAATGGTACTTTATTGGTGTTTGACAATCACAATTCAATAAGCAATGAAATTGTTATTCTGAAAGAGCATCGAGTTCTTTATAGTATTTCTATGGAAAAACACAACAGTCCTGTCAAATGCGCTGTCAAAAAGTGTATAGCCCGCGCAATAATTATTGGCTCGCGGTGGCCAATTTCGGAACTATAACGTTTTCTATGTACAATACTACAATAGATCACTGCGCCATTCCCGCGTGATAGATAGAACGGTGATGTATACAAAATATCACCATGTCAACATAAACAACGGATCTTAAGGCCGGCGTACACATTGTTAAGTAGTATGTGCGAGTGCGTATGCCGGTGCGAGTAACAAGTGTTATAAGATTGTGAGGACAGAAGTTCGAGTTGCGAGTGAACTTAACAGTGATAGAAGCGGGTTCTATTTTTGCGAGTACAATGCCCGCCTTCCTTTCCCATATTTGTAGCATACGTGCGCGCACCCTGTTCGCAGTGCTGCCCCGGTGGAGAGAAAAGAAAATAAAGAAAACATTGAAATGGGCAGAGCAACTTTGGATTCGCACCAACTCTCACTTCACAGAAGTGGACATGCACTCACTTATCTCCTGCAAGATAAAACATTTTCAGAATAGAGAAATGTCAAAAGTCTCAATAAAAATTGGATACGACGCAACTCGATCGTCTGTTTTTCATTTCAGAATAATAGTGATTATAGCATTATGTTTTCAATGGAGAAATTTTGATTGTGGTCTATATCATTTTTCTGTGGATAACCATAAAAATAGCAGATTGAAATATTAATTGTACATTAAATATGTAATGTTGGTGTTGAAAAGTTGTTATTGCAAAAATTATTTTGTATAGGTATGTACTTATATACGAAATGTAAACTGTTGGATGCGTGTGTGTTGCCCATTCTCCTGTATGGGTGTGAGTCATGGCACCTGACCAAAGCCCAGGAACAAAAAGTCTCAGGTTTCAAAATGAAGTACCTTCGGAGAATTTCGGGTGTAAGATGGTACCACCGCATCACGAACGACGCTATACATCGGCGCACCCAACGTGAGCCCATCACTTCTACCATTATGTGGAGGAGATGGACTTGGCTGGGACATTTGTTAAGGATGCCGAATGACAGTTGGCCGAGGAGAGCGCTGTTCTTCCTCCCATCAGGGTTCTGAAGACGAGGAAGACCCTCTCATTCTGTGTTCCGCTCCTTCGAAGCAGAGCTGAGGAATCTGGACATGGTGCGGGAGGAGGTCATAAACATTGCGCAAGATCAAGCGCAATGAAGAGCTCTTGTTGCCTCCCTATGCCCCTAAGTAGGGCCATACGGGAGTTTGGATTTAGATATACTTATATTATTATATTGTGTATATTCGTGACCAATGCCCATAGCCAAGTGTTACATTGCGATTGCGAAACGTTTTTAGTATATGGAGCATTTTTGAGAACGAGTGACGTCATGAAAAAAACTCCATAATGAAAAATGTATCGAAATCGTAATCGCAATGTTACACTTGGCTAGGGGTAACTACATATTATGTAAAAACATTCCATTGCTATAGAGATTGCATAAAATCAGGAGAAAACAAACTGAAAAAGAACACATTTGTTCACCGCGTCGTTATTGGTATTTTTGTTAGTAATGTAGAGTTGAAAATTAGCAAATCATCATACTCGAGGTCACATCTTGCAGTGGATAGCAAAGGCTTTTTAAGATTATGACTTTTATTTATTAATAATTCATTCACTTACATAATATTCATTAATGTTTTAGAGTCCACACAGACAATAAAAATTAAGATCATTTAGAATACAAATCAAAACAAAAAGGTGAGCATTAACAAAATTTACTCGAGTACGTTTGTAATTTTATTTATCGTGCGTAATAAATGGGTATATTGCGCCACATTTACTGTGTCACAAATGTAAAATAATATATTATATGATCTATATGGTATTATATTATATTTACCTACACATTTTTTTTTATAATCATTTATATATAGGTACCTACTATCAGGATATTTTTATGTAAAGTTTAAATTTAAATGTTTTTAATAATATTTATTTATTTTTATGTAAAAAATATCTGGGACATGTGTTAAGGATGCCGAATGACAGTTGGCCGAGGAGAGCGCTGTTCTTCCTCCCATCAGGGTCCCGAAGACGAGGAAGACCCTCTCACACTGTGTTCCGCTCCTTCGAAGCAGAGCTGAGGGACATGGACATGGTGTGGGAGGAGGTCATCACCGTTGCGCAAGATCGAGCGCAATGGAGAGCTCTTGTTGCCTCCCTATGCCCCTAAGTGGGGTCTAAAGGGAGTTTGGATTTGGAAAAAATATTTCACATGAAAAATCCTTATGTCTAATATTCCAACTGAAATCATCTAGTTCTCAAGTCTGGCGCCTATGCTCAAAATTTTCCGAGACATATTAAATATGAATAAAAATTAATAACGTTGGATCTTGAGTGATTATTTGGCAAGTATGGAAGGGATAGTGGGGCTAAAAAATGCATGGTTTTACACTAAAAATTTATTTCTGTCCTCAATTAATTTCTACCTACATGTTTTATGCGAATTATAAATAAAAAATTTAAAGGTAGGTACCTATATAATTACATAAAGTATAAAAGAATTAAGGCCCAAAAAAATAAACAACGTACATCATTTTTTATGCTTCACGTACGGTCTTTTGTTTTTTTTTCATATAGGTACTTACTTATTTGGAAAATTAAACTAAAAGATAATTATTTGATAAAGAGTGAAGGCTTAGGTATAAATAAAAAAATCAATTTTCACTCTAACATTTGGTATTAATCAAAACCAATATTTGTAGCATCTCTAATTTTATTATTATAATTCTTAATAGCGAAGGAAGATCCTACATACTCGTATTTCATAATAAATTTATCTCCCCTTGCAGAGCACAAAATATGAATATTGTTACATTAAACCCTATTTTCCCCATCTACTGCGTTATTCCGGGTATATGACCCATAAAACAAATGTCTCAGTTCGCTTATATAAATCGGCGAGCACTTTAGTAATCCAATATATTTCTCCTAGTATTAGGTACTGAATTTCCCTTTTTCCTCATCTCAGCCCCTGCAGTTACCCAGGGCGGCATGTTGATAAACACAGCCTACACATCCACCCTCTATGTGAAGAGACAAATGACACAGACCCTGTGACTAATGGTTGTTTGTTCATTTTCTTAATTTTCTCTTCCGACTCATTTACCAGGCACATGCGGGTGTTTGATATTTACCAGAAACTTTTACTTTAAACGAGCTTTTCGCTGAGATAAATTATTATTACTAAACTTTCCAAAGATATAACATGCACATGTCACATATAGAGAAGACAAAAGTTTCGCATAAAGAATGTTTTTATCAAGCATTTTACATATATTAAAATCATTTAATTATATAGAGCTAAAAGAATGCAAGGTATCTATGAAACTTCAAAGTGTTGAACTTTTAACGTTATTGTTTAATTAAAATTTTGTTTTTACAATTCCATTTATAATCATGCACTTTTAATTCAATAATTTTTTTTTTTAAATATCAATAGCTGTTATACAACTAAATCACGTTAATGATAATAAGTTAAAATCATCCCATAAGCCATAGGCCATATTATACCATATATATCAAACCTAACCACGGCGCAATACGTTCCCAATAGAATGAGTCGCCGGTAATCCAAAAAAAAGAAATATCAAACCTAGATTGTGCTAATCGATAATATTTTAGATGAAAAACTAACGCGATAACCAAAAATTATTGAATTATAAACACGAATCGTAGTTGCTATTATTTACCCAAATTAATGTATAAATTATCTGTAAAGAAAATATCCATAGTACATAATAAAAAACATACTATTATGTAAAACCAATGAATACAAAAACACGCACATCAATCGCATAAAAAAAATAAAATCATTTAGGTATATACAATACAGTTCGTTACAGTTTTTATTAGCGGTTTAAAAAACCACTTCCGTGACGATTTTAAATTACTTAAAACTCACCCTTACATAATATGGTAGTTGCATAAAAAATTGATCAATATTGCGTGCTCTTTCAACACAGAAATAAAATTTTCCATAGTTTATGTTATGTATACCTGACGGTATTGAGTAGGTACCTACTACAATTTTCCATGCTAGAATCCTGATACGTATTATAATGCATTTACACTACACAGTGCTTCTAGTTACGAGCATTTACCACAGATACGAGGGCAAGATAAGGCTGTGTGGTTATACAAGTCTACCTTTAGAGTGATAACATGTTGAGGTGATCAATAAAAGCGATACCTACATAGTGGAGATAAACACACAACCCGGCCGGTCATTTAAAACTGAACTAAGCCTTGGTACTCACGTCATATCCTATAATCCAGCTAATATTTATGAAGTACGGTGGTATCTGAAGTGTTTATGTTGCCATTTTTATCTCAATAATTACATGCTAGTGATGCTGTTAATGTAAAAATGGACTTTATTGATTTACAAGTTAATTATTATGTATTATTGATGTAATTATTGTAGACACAAAAGGTTAAAATAGGAAATTCAAGAACCTATCATATCCTGTTGCTATTTTTGAAGTCCGATCTCAACTGGCATCGCATCGCTTGATGGTAACGCACCAATATTCAGCAGTGGAGGTCTATCTTCGGTTCGATTCCCAGTCGGGTCAGATTTTTTCAATGTGTTTTTCACTTGGTATTTCTACTCGAGGTTGGAATCCTGTCTCAGATTAGACTGGACCGGTTGACTGGTTATTATATTAAGTTCCGCCGGCTATACTGACACCTATGTATAGAAGAGTGTTATTTATTTATTAATTTATGTTGTATTTACAACTATGACAGATTTACAAAATAGTTTATTTTGGTCCCAGCTTGTTTAATAGCCACCCACTGCAGGTTAAATATTTATAAGTATCAAAAATTGATGTTAACATTATCATGTTGTTTTCCGTTATGTGTTTTGATATCTATAAATATAAAAGAATGTCGGGTTAGTGCAAACACTTATAACTCAAGATCCGCTGAACAGATTATTTCGATGTTTGATTAATTGGATTCTTCCCCGCTCCGGATAACAGAATAACTATTAAAAGTTGAAAAATGCATAAGAAATAATATAAAATATGATATTAAAGTTAGTATGGAACGCTATCTTTGAAAAATTATATAATAACAAAATTATTGTTCACCTGACAACCATTGAGTTGCAAAACATTGTTACGCAGATTTTTTATAGAATTTCTTTCGAGCTTTCAGAAATATTTTTTTTTATATCCAAACATATTTTGAACGTATTTTTGTATAAATTACAAATTCGAAATCGATATTCAAATATAGTAAGGAAAAAGATTTCTCCGAAACATAAATTAAATTGTTAATGTCTCTAACATAGATCATTGTAAAGAGAGAAAAATAGGGTATTCTAAATTTGTGTCTGTTCAAATTTCAACTCATTGTCTATCAAGATTGTTTGTTTACAAGTAATCAAAAAGATATTAACAAATCTGAGAAGATGTGATTGCATCATTCATGCGTTCTACACACGTTTAGGGTGGAAGACTAGGGAGAGTCAGGCAAAGGCATAGGCATCTCGCAGAGGACAACCAAGGAAGATATGATCCAGTATCTCTAGATCTAGACCTCACTCATAATACGGCGAATCCATTATATTGAACCTGAACAGGTGCGAGTTCAGTCGGTGATGATTGAATCAAAATTGATACTGAAAATATAGTGACATATGTAAATTAAACATATTATACCGTTTTCGCTCAAACAACCTCATGTTAGTAATAAGAAACGTACTTGAAGAAACGTCTTGGAAAATCTACATAAAGAAAATGAAAAATGAATCTAACCACATCGTGCTGAATACGATAAGGGCTTGAAGCCTTGAATAATAATCCAAGGATTTGTTTCTATGAACATTAATTAAAAGCACGCGTAGAGACCTAGCTTTGTGCTAACTAATGCTCACGCGTGTTGAATGGTGTCAAAGTATGCCGTGAGCTGCCGAAATGGACAGTTATTAACCTGCTAACAAAATAATAGGAAAGACCCATGCGTATAGTTAGTTACGCAACATACAATGAAGGGGAAAACGTAGTAGGTAGGTAGGTATATTGATTCAAAAAACAAAATTATCAAGTGGTGTTCCTTAGTGAAGTGGGGACAAGGCTACGGGGGTTTTTGAGGGGACGAAAATGGGATGTACCATTACACCTACCTGTATCGTGTGGCCAATGCTTTCAATTCGGCACTGTTCCACACCCTACAATGGTGTACTTACACTCAACACTAGGTTGGTATTTTATGTATGACGCATATCATTACTTCCGTACAAAACAAAGAGTCATTATAAGTAATAATCAGGCACAGTTAAAAAGGGTTCATTCATCGTATACCTGCGTAAGTAATTAAAAAAAGAAAGACGAAGGTACTTCATGATCTTGATTGATTAAATTCGTCTTTAATTCGTTTTTTTTCGTTGCAACACCCTTACCATGTCTGAGTTACATAATACTCAAACGCGGACGGATCGTTCAAATTGAGAACATTGTAGAATTGCTCATCGCATGGTCGCGCGATCACTTTTCAGTTAGAACATAGCCTACGCAAAATAGTTTTCATACAAATGAAAAACAAAATGCCGCAAATAGTTACATAACTCACAATTTGATACGGACAAAATGCGATTAAAAAAAGATATTATAAGTAATACAGTGTATAAAATATTAACTATCCAAAATACGAAATATTTTTCTAATGCATTAAGTTTTTATTTGGCAACGATATTCCTTCGAAAATGGGTAACGGATGTTGAAAACATAGATTGAGCTCATTCAAGCACCATTCTTGTTTCTATTGTTATATTTTATAATGGGCTTAAAGTATTGCTTACACTCCAAATTTTAACGATTCTTTTGTCGTTTGACAGGTCTAGCTAGATCATAGCCCAAGCAGCACACTAAGAAATAAAAAGTTGCCAAGAGGATAATATAGCCTTGACTGTATGACTGTTGGTAGCCTTCTTCAAACCATTTACAACATTCTTTCTTGTTGAATCACTTACTTTCTAATGCAAAATTTAAAGTTTAATTTAGAATTTGTACTACTACCGTTTCAGAAAAACTGGTTAATTTTGATTGCTGTCTCTCTCATTCGTATTGACCGGCCTGAATGCGGGGCCACTCGGAGCAATGCGTCTGTGATTTCACAATATTCTAATAATAATAATAATATAACACTTTTCTATACTAAGGTGTAAGTATAGCTGGCGGAACTTATTGCCTGAGGCAATTTTTTCCAGTCAACCGGTCCCGTCCAATCTGAGACAGGCCAACCCCGGTTAGAAATTTCTAGTGAAAAAACACTTAGAAAAACTCTGACCCGACCGGGAATCGAACCCAGGACCCCGGATCTGAAGTTCACGCTAGTACAACTAGGCTACCGAGGTCGGTAGCCTAGTATTTATTAGTCGGTAGTCGGTATTCTAATATTTTTATTAAAAAATTTTTTTTCCTTTTTATGGTGTTATTTATTTATTTTCAGTAAAATAAACACAACTCACCGTAACAGTTTTCGCCTTTGCGATGATTGTCTTTGTTGTTTCAAGAACGTGAACTTTGTCATTTTCTTAAGAATTGTAATCCTTAATTACGTTTGATTCATGAAGTCATATATTATCTTCATCTTCAATGTATTAAAAGATGTCTGCCCGTAAGAAAAAAGACGCAATTGTGATTCTTCCATCCAGACATGCCGTCAACATTATTTAGTTCAACAGCTTTGCGTGCGCCAACTGTACTGTAGGTATGTTCAGATGGTTCACATAAATTTTGCATGAATTTACGATATTGGAAAAGCCTATGTAAAATGTAACGAAAATAAATTTTCCTACGGGAAATGGACAACGATCAACGATCCGTACTAGTCAATTAAGTCAATAGTAATAAAATAATATACGGAGTGTTTTCAATCTATTAGGGAACGATGTTTTTATTTCTTGCCTAATCCCTATTTGGAACTTATGGGACAATAACATGCATACTGTTTAACTCATTTCAAATATAATCAAGCCCATAGCCAGTTGTAAGGTTACAAACAAGAAGAAAATCTAACTATTTATTTTATACTGTCTACGTTGCCACCAGTGGGGCTACATTTAAAATTCATCGCGATTTCAATGTCGACCACCCGTTCTCATTTATCCAATATTTTCGGACGTTTTAAATAACTACAAACACTGTAGCTAAAATTGGTCTAAAGGTTCGGAAGATTTTGAAGTATGTAAATATCATCAAAACTCTACCAGACGTGAGTATGTCCGCAGTATCCTAGAGCTAACTTCTGTTGTATTTATGGTGTCCGCAATACATTTGCTATATCCGTATGTAGAAGTGGGTTCAAAACAAATTAATTATAGATACAATATTATGTAGGGTCAGTTTCGATAATGCCTTGCAGTCTGCCCACTACCACAAAATTATGAGAGTTTATTAAGAATGCCCAGACGTGAAACGAATCATGTACAAAACTTATTTTACTCGTTTTAATTTTTTTTTATAACATTGACCTATTATACAACTCACACTTTTATTTATTCAGGCAAAATTTAAATACGTTAAGAGTTATTCCTGTAACCTGAACGAAACTTTGTAATATTTTACTTAATGACTGTAAGTTTGAATTAAAATAAAATTAAAAAAAACTCACCCTTTGACCTACATCCCTATATATACTATTGCCTACATTTTTCTGTCGTTTGTCTTTTTACTTCTCCTTAATAATATTTTCTTATAGATAGGTATTATACGTACTTCACTGGTGTTTAGACATGTAGATAGGTTAGCAATTATTGTAGGCATTATTGTTTTTAAAAAAAGGAATAAACATGACTGAAAAAAAGCGAGTAGGCTCCATAATGAAGGGGATCGAGATTGTATTCTTTAACTCTAGGTCTAAAGTAGGTAAAATAAGTGGTGTTAGAAATGGTTTGGAAAAATCAATGTAAAGAAAAAAAGTAAAAATAAACTTGTTCCGTCTTTCTATTCCTTTATTTCTTTATCTTATCTACGTGATGGCTTAACCCCAAGAAATGAGAAACCTGACAAACGTCACCCTATGTGTTGTAGATAGAGATTGTAATTCTAAGAAAATGCTAAGCTCCGAAAAATAAGTCGTTACGATTCGAGTGGGAGTAGAATAAGGGTTTCAAAAAATAGCCTCCCTTAAAACTTCCAGGAATACCGACAGAAAATTTTGATATATAATAATAATAGTAGGTATTTAACATAAAAAATACGATTATTGTTTAAAATACGTTTCTGCCCGCCTCAAAGTTGAACGTAACAATCTTCATAAATAAAAATGAATCCTTATTTCCCTTGAAGTTCCGCTGGAAAATCTATGAATGCTTAATCCTTATGTATGTATGTATGTACACTTTTCTATTTTTTTTATTATTGAAATAGTAGTTTGACATAATATGTAATTGTCAGTTGTTTATGATAGTAAATACGATTGACAGAATGCACGCTGAAAATAATTTTTATATTAGATGTATCGGTAGTAATCATTTTTTTATATCATCTGGGCTCACCCAAAGTGAACACAAATACACTCTTGACATATTTCACATAAAGCAAAGATGTTCAGCACCGGGGATCGAACCCACGACCTTCGGATTGAGTCGCCGACTGAACCGCTAGGCTACCAACCAGTTCCATATTCTACTTCCATAAGGATAAAAATAAATATTTTATCACTATACCAATTCGATTTCATTATTTATAATGAAGACGTCTGTTAGGTCAGCTAGTCACTAATATAAATTTGCCTAAGGAGAGATATTGATTGTATGAATGCCTGACATTGTATCTCAACACGTATGGTATGTTTCTGTATTGTTTACAATAAAACATAACAATATTTATAATTATTATTATGGGAGCTATCGATGCTTAGGACATTTCCACAACACAATACACACAGGTGTTGGCCTTAGAAATAAAAATAAACCAACTGTAGACAGGCCGGAACTGCGCACAATACACTCATTCATAATCTCATGCATTCGTTTTATAAATATTTGTATTTTATTTTCAATTTCAATGAAATCTCTTTAAAATATTATATCTACGTATTGTTTCACATTTTTTCGATATGGGGATAATAAAGTTTAATTATGTAACTAAGTTACTGTCTTAAGTGCTCCAATCACGAAAATAGGGAGGCTGCAAGAACTTTTTATTACGTTCAACCCTACGCAATATCAATAATCCCTTGTCCCATAATCTCTATATAGGTAACTCAAGAATACTGTGAAACCTCTTCTTGTAGCCATCTTTTTTGTATGAATGAATAAATTTAAAAAATAAAAAGAAAAAAAAAGAAGGAAAGAAAGGAGAAAAAAGAGAAATACGGAAATTAAAAAAAAAAGTGTAATTAAAAGCATAATTCGTTTCAGAGCCTTTATCGGTATGCGTAACAATTTTTCCCCACACAAATCAATTCAAGACACGATACTAAACTTGCGGAAATTTTCTATTTTCTTTCTTATCATCCTTAGGCCTTTTGTTTGGCACATGGACTCGTCAAAGTATACAAAAGAACAAAATAAAAATATAATACCCCCTATTCCAATTCAAATTAAGTGCGCACTAAACTAAAATAAGAACGTTCCTATTTTAGTTAGCCGGATTTGTATTCGAGAAATTTTAGAAAGTTCCTATTTGTTCCTAATTAGACTTTAGTTTGAAATTAGTTCATTTTGGTATTCGGATTTCGTATTTAAGTCAATTTTAGTGCGTTTATCTGTCAAAACGTTCTTAATCTTAGTTCACACCTAATTGTATGCGTCTAAAAAGATATCTGATGATATTTTTATCATAAAAGTTTTTTTTAACCAAATAATCATAAAACAAGTTTATTTTTATTAAAAATACTAAGCATTTCCCCCGAATTTATTATAAGTAATACAAATAATAGCATCAAAAATTATTATCATTGAACACCAATGCAATCATACAGTCGTCTTCGTTACACTTCGGGTTGGTTCGGCAGTTTCCGGCGACCATGTTACTTGGAACATGGAGCTCGTTTGAATTTGTCTTCTCCGATTGGCTGTCCGCTTGTAAGCATCAACCAATAAGGCGCATGCTCGATCCATAGACAATTATAATTCAAAAAAAATATTTATGGTGAACTAATATTGGTTTTTAAAACACGGCATAATTCCGAATACGAATTTTAGTTCGAGTGAACTTAATTCTAAATCTTTTGGAACGTTCTTAATAAGAACGTTCTAAAATCCGAATAGGGGGTAATATGTACTTATATACATAATAAAAATACAATATACATCATTTCCAACTTCCAGGTATCATAAATATGAAAAAAATACATTTAAAGATTAAAGAATTTTATCAATGCTATTTTGAGTGTAAAGAGCTCAAAATAGCTTCACGTCAACCTATTTAAAAAATGGGTACCAAGTACCAAAAATGAACAAAACAAAATTAAATCGAGCCAACAGTTCCATTTAACATAATATCGTCAATATTGTAAAATGCTTGTTCAACAAAATACTTCTTCACCTCTCTCTGAAACTCATAAATTAAGTGCTCTGACACTATGAGGCAACTTGTTAAATAAACGTATACTACTACAGATGTAACTTTTTGAGACCTTTGCCAATCTATGTTCCATCGGCCGTACATCTCGTTTATAATATACTAGCTTTCCCGACAGACGTTGTCCTGTGGTTCTAACCCGAGGCGGCCCGTTCATATGTACATAATGTGCACTGCGCCCCCATAAAAAATACATAATTAATTCGATTGAGTTAAGCTAATAAAATATTAACATTAAAATATTTCCAAAACATCCATATTTCATTCGTATTCAAATATGCGCGCGCAGACATTCTACCTCTATGTGCCCGATGTTGACTTTGTATGAAAATTGGAGTAAGTGGGGTAGGCTACTGTAAGAGCGGCAATTACGTTTGCAAGAATGAGAGGGAACTACTCGCGATGGCGTTGGCGCGTCACCGGTGATCCGTTCTATACTAAATTAAATATTATATTTTACATCATTTCTTACCCATTTTTTTTCAACTTTTTATTAGATATTCTGTTATCCGGAGCGGAGAAGAATCCATTAAATCAAAAAAATGTATATTTAAAAATGAATCTGTGCTCACTCAAAGTGAACACAACTACACTCTCTGACTTTTTCACAGTAAGCTACTTAAAGCTTGTGTCATGATAGGGGAAGATGGTCGGCACCTGGGATCGAACCCACGACCTCCAATACGAAACAGTACGAAAGCCGGCGTTGTAACTGCTAGTCTACCAACCACTCCAATTGAAAGAATCTGTTCACCTGATATTGAAATAATCTGTTCAGCCGATCTCGAGTTATAAGTGTTCGCACTAACCCGACTTTCATTTATATTAGAGATTAATAACCTTCTTATAAATTTTTAAGGAGTTTAACTGGAAATAACTTAGAATACAATTTAGATTTCATTAGGGAGTAAATATATAAATTTATGACAAATAAGTTTCCAGTGTTAAGTGGTTCGTAGAACAAACATTTCTTTCTAGGATGACCATCAGCCAAGTTTGTTCAAAATTTGGCAAAAATATGTACCTATTTCACTTTCTCAATATGGTGTAGATATTTAATGATTGTACATTAAGTAGGGGTGTCTTCTTCTGGATTTTTCTTCGCGGACAATTTTTCAGGTGTAGGTACTTTGCACATACATTTGCACATAGTGTTTGGTAGAACGTTATAAATTCTGGTATAGCAGATAGAGGAGACCATTTTGGAACACATTGTGGCTATTCAAAATGTATATAGGGTGCTCACTAATATTACTTCTTGACCTCTAAAACTTTTTTATTTACCAATAAATCAGATCTAACCAAATTTTGTATTCATCTCAAATGTATGCACTTTCAGAAAAAAATTACATCTATTCCCGAAAAAATTAACATCTATTCCAGAAAAAATTAACATCTATTCCAGAAAAAATTAACATCTATTCCAGAAAAAACGTTACCGCCCATCAAAGTCCAAAATTATCCTTCACGAAAAAAGTCAACATAATTTTTATGTCAGTTTTAAAAATACTCAGAAATGAGAATGAGTTTTTGAAATCTCGTAAAAACTTCCCTGAAATCCCTGAAATATCTTCTTTCAGTCAGTATGCAACATGTGTGTAGGTATATCATACCTAAAAAGATATGAAAAAGTAATCTTACAACAGTCGCTATCGCAAGTGAACTATTTTCATTGTGGACAATCCCGGTGCGATGAATGTATGAATATAAAATTATTTATAAGATTTACGAATCAATAATAGAAATAAGTACATTCGCAATAAAATAATAATATGTGAAATAAAAACAACAAAACAATATGAATGAAAATGAGTATATATATGAGATATTACTCATAACACAAATAGTTTCAGCTAAAATAATCGAACAGAATTGGACGATACGGAAAATCTCAAATTGGACGAGTTCGTTTGACTGGGTAAAAATGCTTCAGGCAATACTTTCCACCCTCTGATACATTTGTATAAAAAATAGTAAATGAATATATTTAGGTACTTAGTAACATAGATACACGAGAGTATATCGTTAAGTTAAGAGATTGGGAAGACGCATACATGGATTCGAGAACAATCTAAGGTTTCTGATGTAGTAGATAGAAGGACGCAAACATGGATTCGAGAACAAACTAAGGTTTCTGATGTAGTAGATAGGAGGACCCAAACATGGATTCGAGAACAAACTAAGGTTTCTGATGTAGTAGATAGGAGGACGCAAACATGGATTCGAGAACAAACTAAGGTTTCTGATGTAGTAGATAGGAGGACCCAAACATGAATTCGAGAACAAACTAAGGTTTCTGATGTAGTAGATAGGAGGACCCAAACATGGATTCGAGAACAAACTAAGGTTTCTGATGTAGTAGATAGGAGGACCCAAACATAGATTCGAGAACAAACTAAGGTTTCTGATGCAGTAGAAAAGCAGTAACGCGAAAAAAGAACTGAAATTGATGTTCAGATTCTAGGTGGATGAAAAAAGTTATGGAATGCATCAAACAAAGAATAAAGATGTGTGGAGAGTCAAAGTAAAAACGGTAGAAAAAAAAATGAGAATTTCTTCAAATCACATTTAATCAGGAAGCTTGGGATATTTTGTCTGCAACAATTTGAGCGAGTTTGCTAAGAACATCATTTATTTTGATTTCTCGCTCGTTATTTTAATGGCAGCTGTTAACATTGCGTAGAAAATGAATTCTATTAGGTAGGTACAATAAACACATAGGACATCGTTTCGTGTCAAAGTGGCAGAAAATAATTAAAAGTAATTGCACTCAAAGTGTATAAAATTAATAGTCGCATCAATTAGAATTAGATCCGCCAATCATTGAGCTATACTCGATGTTTGAATGCGCTCTTTTTTATATCCTACAAAGCTGACTCCGTACTTTATATTATTTTTATCCTACACTTTGGCGAAATGTCGTATTATGTTTTTTGGCAGCGAAATATTTTTACTTTGTTCGAGCTACATACGACATCTGATCGTGTTCTCAAACAAACAACTCTTATCTCTGAATTGTTTGTGATATTAGTACACTCTATTCCTCTTCAATCCATCAGAAAAATAGTGGGAACAAAATAATGTATTCGCTAAGCTAAACAGAAATATACTTTTTTTTTGGAAAATTCTAAGAGATCCTGTCAAATGTTAAAATGTTTTTATTTCGTTTTTATTCTTGTCCCTTATAAACTTTCAATTTATTTTAAGTTTATATTTTAATATTTTTTTATAAATATTTTAGCGTAGGTATAACTATACATATCATAAAAATGTTGAAGATGTACCTACATTTTTTCACCGTTTTAACACTATTCATACATAGTAAAAAAATTACATATAAACTTAACGTTTTAAAACACAAATTTATGCTTTGAATTTAATGATAACTACAGTTGAACAATGCTCTTGTTGCCCCTAAGTGGGGCGTAAAGGGAGTTTGGATTTGGATTGGACAGTTGAACAATAAGCTTGATTTTACTTTAAGTAGGTACCTACTTTTTTAAATAAAAGCAATGAAACCAAGAATATAATATATAATATATTATAATAAGTATAAACAAACTTAATCATGTTGTTACTAGCACTTTAAAGTTTTTTGACAGCTTCATTGTTGACGTTGTCCTTAGATAAATTTTCAAAGGATGTCTTGTTCTTCTGCTAGTGTAACCTTTCCGAAGAAATTACTCAAGAATGTTGTCATAATAGAAAGGTATAAATTAAGGTGATTTAAGGCTAACTAGGTTATTGGGTGATGTAGGTAAGATCATGTAGTAATCAATAACAGATATCTATACAGACACAAAGGGGCACCACCCCCCATGTAAATGTTACTTCATTCATAATAAATATCTGGCACCACCTACCAGCCCCCTGCAAACCCTGATACGTCCAGGCTGTCTGAGCCGAGAGGGGGGCAATTTAATGTAACCACGGACCGTGTTATGGGGCGGTTCTGTTCACAACTTTCTTTGTCACGTAGAACGGATCTTATATTTAAAAAAACACGCCACTTACCTTTTGTTTTCAATCCTTTACTATTTCTCTGATTGTTGAGTAAAAACACCACTGACAAACTAACTAATTGTTAACAACACAATAAAGAAGAATGATTTTCAACTCAAAACTCAGTATCGAACTGCCCGGAAACGAGATAATGTAAGAAACATGCTATCGGGATGACATTTGTACCGATATGTTAAGTGGTTTTGATATTTATAGAGCTAGCGTCGCGGCGCTAGGGAGAGACGACCGTCTCGGAATATTTTCACTTCGCATTGGCCGCTCGACTGACAGCGCTGCGTACACCGTGGCACAGTGGTCGCCCGTTCTATCTCCGGCTGCCGAGTGCTGTGTACTGAGTACCGCAGGCACAAATAACCGCCTACATAACACCCGCGTCCATACTTTCTACTCTCTTAAAACGAACATAAAGCTGCGCGCGTTCTTACAAAAAACGCGGGAAAACGCATGCGCCCCACTTTGCTCTTTGAATATTATTCGTACCTACATTTCGTGACTAGCAGGACATTGAAGGATGTCCCATACTATATACACAGATATGTATATTGTATTAAATACAATGTAAGAACGTATTACCAATACTAAATTATATATTAGGTATAGTTTTGCTGGAAGAGATTCTTCTAGATAGTAAGTCCGACGCCCTTTGAATCTTTCCAATGTTCGTTATTCGACAATGAAGTATTATTATTTATCACATACCTACCTAGTTCCCTACCAAAAATTTTTGTTCATAGGTAGGTACCTACCAAAAGTTTATAAAATATTTAAGGGAAATAATTATCTATGGTTTAATAAAATAATGCCGTATTATTGTTTCTATCGGTAGAATAAAAACATGAGGAAAGGTAATCGCATTATGTTTCGAAGTTATGTTGTAACGGAATACCTTTTACTTTCGGTTGCCTGAAAAAAAGGGCGTGAGTAACGACAAGGCTGATTGTCTTGAAGGAAATGATTTTGTTCAAAATTATTTACGTAGCTTCAGGCTAGTAGTTATCATCAATTAGCCTGAGAAAACGTGTTCTGTCTTCGAAAACTGGATAGCATAATTACAATCTGTCAAGACAAAGGCAAAATTCTATAATCAGGACTGCAAATTTTACTAAGAGAAGCCCAAAAAAGTAGTTTTGAAATCACTATAGGCATTATAGTATTCTGATTCCATGAAAATTCTTCGAAACACAATTCTTCGAAAGCTCAGTTCTTCTAATCACAATCAATTGTTCGAAGTATGTACAATTGTTCTAAAGCGAATTATTCGAATGAATATTTCTACGAATATATTTCTTTTTTAAAATTTGTATTTTATTTATTATTTTTATTTATTTTCTGTCAAAATTAAGCATTGCTCACCATTAGGTACAGAGTAATCCTTTGCGGTGAACAATGCACGATTACTTTAAAGTTCTTAATCCTTAACATATCTTCAAAAGCAGTTTATGAAAATACCGCATTTAAAATACATAGTAGGTACAAGATTAATGCAGTTCGCTATTGAATGTATGGTACCTATTTAGTACCTATTTAAAAAAGACCTTCTTGAGAAAACCCACGTCATATAGCGCCCGTAATACATGGACACAATGTCACTTTGAACGTTAGTAACATAATGGTATGTTTTCCCAAGAATACGGTACCGCTATAAACCGCGGTGAATGTGTCAGTTTAGAACATTGTCAATATTGTTACCGTCTTCTCGTCCTTGAGAGCTGCAATAGACACCACAGTTATTTACTTTTTACATTCAGTTGTCGACCTTCAGTAGTGCGATGCAATGTGAGAGTGTTCCGATGAGTACATTTTTCTTTCCCCTCCCTGCTCCCATCTTATTACGGATCTCAGTCTTGGATTTTAGTGAGGTATCTGAAAATGGTGTTTCTACTGCTGTCTGAGGTTTTACCCAGTTGCGATCCTGACAGCTTTTGATTCTAAATCATTCGGCAAAATTTTGATCGCAGAGCTGAACTTGATTCCGAATGTCATGATGACAAAAGTTGTGTACCTAGTACCTACTTAGGTATACTTAATTTGAATAGCATATTTTGCTTTTTAAACTTGTGAACAACCCTCGAATAAATAAACTGTGGAAAACTACACTAACTCGGCCAAAATTCGATGTTTAAGATTAAAAGGTTTATAAGGTTAATGTATAGAAATCTTCACTAGGATATGAACTTTTATGAGTATAATTATTAATACTTAGTAGGCAGTCCTTGCCCAACAATATCTGTGTTATTTCAGAGAAACGTGAATATTCAAACATGCATGGTCCCGCTTCGCGTTATTTTGGTAAAGCGCGTGGAATAAGTGTCATGATGCTGACAACTTAAAATAAATTTAGTAAAGAAATTTTGACACAATACGGAAACGTGTTGTTTGTGAGAACAAGACAGATCAAAATGATACGGGAACTATACGATGATGTTCAAACTAATATATAATTATTATTATATCGTCATAACAGTGGTGTAACGACGATATTACCTATCCTATATCTAGCAAGCACAAGGCCCAAAAATAAATTTAATTTAATTATATACCTACATATATGTACCTAAAAAAAATCAAACGTGGAGGATAGTTAGAATTACAAAATTCTTCTAGAGAGACCAAATCTAGCAGGGTCACCCAGAAATGAAGGTACATCTGGACTTCTACCTCCCGAAGAATCCGACAGGAGCTTCTAACATAAAAATGCACATTCTCGTTTTTTTAGTAAGTAGGTACCTACATGTACATACGCTGATACTGAATCAGATATTCAATTAGTAAAAAAAACTCATTGAAAAATTATTATTTCCCTATTCAATGGCGTGTGAACATCAGGTACCTACTTCTTGTTACTTAACAATAGTTATGAAATTTTTGTCATTAATAATTAACATAATATAAAAACATTCACCTATTTTAAATTACCCAGCTTATGGATGACGATGAGAAACTAAAGTAAAAAAGTGGCAAAATGTTATCATACCTACTTGAAAAGTTACGCCACTACTATTATTCCCTCTTAAATTCAAATTTGCAATTTTATACCAGAGCTGTGAATCTAAATCCATCATCAGCTGTTACTAGATAGTATATAGATAGATATATCATACCTATCTATACATTCATATCTGCCTATCTTGATTGTGTACCATACCCACCATACCTATCTAGATAATATCGTGGACTAAGATCGGCAATTGTAAGATCATAAAATTATAGCCACAACTTTCACGAGGTTGTCTGTTTTACCTAATCAAACTTATTTATGCACGAAGTCGCAAATTTCCGTAACGAAGCTCATCGAACTAATTAAATAGAATTAAATTAAACTAGGTACATAATTGAATTAAGATATACCAATAAGTATGCAGAACTCACCCCAGTTTTTTAGTTTAGTTAGGTATACCTACTAAGTGCCAAGCGTCTAAAGAAATAGATACAAAGTTAATATTTTCAGTAGGTAGGTAAAAAAGCATTTAGAATAAGTACCTACATGATAATTTTCCTAGCCCTAAAAATATAGTCGTGATGCATTATTCTTATTTTCAATAAACTAAATATTTAAAACAAACGATACATAAATAATAATAAAGCGCGCAACTTTGACAGCTCTAAACCACATAAAAACAGCCTAACTACTGCTTACTACACTGGAACGCCACGCTACAGATGCTGTTATAGGGTAAGAACACGTAGAAAGCGGATTTCGACCCGCGCCGACCGGCTCATAGCTTGTTGTCTATGGTTTCAATGCATTTAAATGGGCATGCCGGAAAGCGGGTTCCTGCTTTTTCTGTGAGTATCCCCATTCAAATGCATAGTAACATTCTTTGCGCTGGTCGGCGCGGGTCGGAATCGGCTTTCTACGTGTTCTTAGCCATAGTAACCACGCTGAAACACACAACTAATATCATTTGTAGTTAAGTCGTTACGTACTCGCGCTAACTACACTAGGCAGTAGTTAGTTGTGCCAAGCCCAAGGCCTAGGGGGGGGGGGGGGCAAATCATAGGCTATTTTCCGTAGGTATATCCTATATTATGGAGAATGAGAAATATATGAATTTTAGCTATACCTAGTCAAGCGTATGGAGATTTTTTTAGGATTTAACGGCAAAGCACATTTTTTAATCTCTAAGCAATCTACAAACATATTTTAATCTCAGCTGCACCCCCCCCTGCCCCCCCCCCCTGGCGACGCCCTTGAGTTGTGCTATAGCCCTTACGTACTCACCCCCCCTGGGTAGTGAGTACGTAACTTTTGCTATAGCACACTAACCACACATCAATCTAACTACACATAACCACGGCTTAACTACATTTGTAGTAAGCGCGAGTACGTAACGCGATAACGCAATGTAGTTAATTTTTACGCCGAAAATAGTAAGGTTTGCCAACATCTAACACATATAAATGTTTTTTTCATTGTATTTTTGAAAGTTCACCGCGATTTGCCGATAATTTGAAACATCGCTCGGAATATAAAGTAGTGGACGGACACTGCCGAATATTTTTAATCGCGCGGTGAGAGGAAAAAGCTTGTGGCGGCCATCATTCCTTAACATTTTTCATCAAATATATTATTATAAAAACAATTATTATGAGTTGTGGATTTTTAATCATTTTAAGAAGTAAATACACTTGATGTTTTCTGATACTCCTTGAATACTCTTTTATTTTCCCTATAGATTTGTTATCTTAATTTGTTCAAGAGTTAAAATATAATTATAATTAATAATAGTTTAGTTATAATTTCTTTATATTATTATTTGTATGTCTTTATTGTTTGTAAAATATATGCTTGCGAGAAATAAAGAAAGATTTTTTTATTATTTTTTTTTTTTAATAATTTCCATACAAATGTTCAAAATCATGTATTGTTTTCCCTTTCGTCTGATCATTTTTTTTTTTACAAACTTGAGGTGTTCCAATCGGCTGACTTCAAAAAAATATCTTGGCATTGGCAATATCTCGTGCGATAATAAATCCCAAATAAAAAATATATTAACCTAAGTTTATTCGTTAGTTTTATAAGTATTACGGTATTAGTATTTTATTTAAAATAAGTCTTATTGACGCATTCTTATTTTCAGTAAATTAAATATTTAAAACAAACGATACAAAAATAATAACAAAGCGCGTAACTTTGACAGCTCTAAGCCATATATAAACAGCCAAACTACTGCTAACTACACTGGAACGCCACGCTACAGATGCCGTTATAATAACCACGTTGAAACGCTCAACTAACAACATTTGTAGTTAAGTCGGACGTTACGTACTTGCGGTAACTACACTAGGCAGTAATTAGTTGTGCTATAGCCCTTACGTACTCAGCCCCACCTGGGTAGTGAGTACGTAACTTTTGCTATAGCACAACTAACCACACATCAATCTAACTACTCATAACCACGACTTAACTACATAATAACCACGCTGAAACGCACAACTAACTACAGTTTCGATGCTTTTCAAACTCGTCTAAGTCACACAAACCATTTTTTTGGGAATTTATGATTTTTTAATTACAGCTTTCTCATATAAAATTTGTATAAAAAATAAGATGGTATTTTTTTATAAAGCAAATATTTAAATATTTCACAATATTTAACCTTAAATTTTAACTGATTTGAAAGAAAAACGTATTTTAAATGTGGACCTAGGTTCGTTTGATAAAACACACCTGGACGTAGTCAATTTTGAAAAAAAAATCTGAAAAACTGGGGCAAATTTTGAAATAAATATAGGTAGGAATTCGACATTTTTTTTGTCAAAAAACATTTTCCTCTTATATGATTGGTTCAAATGGACCTAGGCAATTATGATATTATTATGTTTTATGTCATGGACGTAGGTGAATTTGAAAAAAAAATCACATTTTTAATTCAATTTTTCGACCAAAAGCAATGGACATAGGTTCACTTGAAAAACACACAAATGATCCGTGGAATATTTTCTATACATCTACATAAATTTCTAAAAAAACATTAAGTTTGGACTTAGGTTTGAAAAGCATCGACACAGTAGTTAAGTCGGACGTTACGTACTCGGTTTTTTAAAGATACAGTGCTAGAAATATTTCGGCATATTCCCATTTCATTCTTTTCATACATAAGAAAGAGACACAACACTTCTATAAGATTTATTGTATAACTAGCTAGTTACCCGTGGCTTCGCTCACGTGTTACTGTATTTGCTTTCTCTTCCTAAACAATGCAGAATTAATTATATTCGCATCAAAATTAATAATAATAAGAAACATCATCAACATTTCTTTTTTTAAATATATATTCTAAAATTTCCATTAAATTACTATATTTTTATTTCTATTTGTCGTTATTAATCTGTATTTAAAAAATATGTGCTTCTTATACAAATAGAATCAGCCCGCGAACTTAAAAATTTCGCTAACTTGACTGACATTGTTCTATGAGAATCCCAAAAAATAACTCGAATAACTTTTATTCCATCAAATGACGTTATTTGAAATCAATTTTTATATTGCTGGATATGAATAAAAAAATATTCAGGTCTCGAAAAGCAATGAAATTAGTGATCTTTAAAACACTTATTTCTATCTGCTTTGGGCATTTTTCAAGCTACAGACGTTTTTTTAACATTTCAATTTATATCTTTCACGTTGATTTGTTGTTGTTTGTCTGGTCGTAGGTTCGAAATTTAGTTCATAAATATCTTATCCTGAGCAAACACGACATAAAAAGAATAAACGATATCGGTCCAGCCGTTCAGGTCGAAATAAATAACGTTAAACGTGAAAACTGTTAACGTTCCGAACGTTAACGTTTACCAAATAGAAAATGGTTTCCAAACAAAAAAAAATGCGTTTCGTCTTCAATATAATAGCAGCGTCGTAATACTTCCAAAGATTTTGAGGTAACGTTTAACGTTAATTTTGAATAACTGACAGAATTATTTTTTTGACTCGGAATTTGGAACAGCATTGTTTAACGCACGTTGAACAACAGTTTTTACGTTATCTCTATGGAAATAACAACAAATTGTTAACGTTGGAGCTGTCGTTAATATTTCGACTTGGCCTCCAGGCGTGATGCGATGACCACGTAAAGTAGGTCTCCATTTTTATAATAACGTAATATTCTCCCTTTTAAGCCCCCCCGCTCACCGCAAGCCAGCCCGGAGGAAACTAAACCGCAGCAAACCCGATCCGCACAAAGCCAAACCCTAGCCCGATTGCCAAAAAGCCAGCCGCACACAAATCAAGCCCGTGGCGGTTCCCCCCAAACCACCCCATAATACGGGAGGCCTTGGACCCACTCAGGAGAATAGGTTAGGCATAAAGAACTCTCCATTGCGCTCGAAGTCGTCCGAGGCTCATTGTGCCTTTTCTAACCGGTTGAGGTTTAAGGAAGTGAAGTGGTCAACCTCAGTATTCTAATGGTATAAGTAATTGGCGTTCGACTATAAACGAATTTTCGACAATGTAGAGTAGGAAGAAAATTAACTGTCCACTGTTTATATTTTTTATTAGATGAAACGGATATCGGCAACTATCCGATATCCGGTCTATCCGGCGGCGTAAATAATATCCTGCCGGATACCGGATAGTAAAAAGAGACATGTTTGGATAACTCATTGATTTGTTTATTAAAGTATCACTTAAGAAATACACCTTATAATCACAAAATAAATTCTACAACTTAGAAAATTGATTATCAAGCATAAGGTAAATTATGGAGAGTAATTCTATATAATATTTCGTTATATAGACTATTAGACTATATAGAGGAAAACAGCAGCTTTGCTGGTCTTCGTAAGTGAGGGAAGTTTAATAAAAAACGTTTCGTCATATATCATCCTGGCTGAAGATGCAGATAGTTTCCGCGATTTTTGGAACAATAACGTTCCGGCAACGGAGTCAGTCCAATTGGTATATACCGCCTACGTAAGCGTAATTCATGCGTTGTACCCGTGGTAATTTACGCACTGACCGGGCTCTAGTAAGGACTTCTTTAGCATTCTACGAATTTTATAAATTTTTGAAAATAAAAACACCGATATTTTAAGGGGAGCGCTTTTCTTCCTCCCGCAAGGATTCCGAAGACAAAGAAGATCTTCTCATACCGAGAGGGTCTTCCTCGTGTTCTGCTCCTTCGAAGCAGAGCTGAGGGATCTGGAAATGGTGTGTGAGGAGGTCATAATATCCGGCTAACTGCTATCCCTTTCGTCTCTATTTTTTATACGTTCCAGTGGACAGTTAATTTTTTCGCACTATACAGTGACGAAATGATATGGTCATTGACTTGCCAGTGTTTTCAAAACAATTATTTACGATCTATCCTAAAATGATGTGAGGATTTTGTAGATAATTTTAAAATTTAATATTTTGCACTTTTACTACATTTGATATAAAATAATTTACCTATTGACTTTATAATACTATTTACCTTTTTTCAACATATTATATCAACTTGCTATTCATGGTTTACGCAATAAATTCAATGCAAGATTACTCACATAGTTTTTTTTTTTTTTTTGCTAGTGTTTTTATGAAATGGCTTCAAATATTTTGACAGATCAAGACATAAAGAATTGCAATACAATCCAGATTCTTTTCGTGAACTTACCGTAAATTATTTTAGTAGAGATAATAAATTACTAAAATAGGTAGGTACCTACATAATGATTTTAATGTCGATCGTAAAAAAAAACAATTCAGAATCGCTGTACAGGATGCATGGTACGAAAAATATATTGAAGTAGGTAGGTACGTAAAGTGTTTGTCTGAATTCACGGAAAGTGTATTATTTATCTCTTATATAAAAATGGAACGCTAATTTGCGCGGTCATCGTATGGGTAAGAACACGTTGATAGCCGATTACGATCCGCGCCGACCAGCTCAAAGATTGTTGTCTATGGTTTCCATGCCTTTAAATGGGCATGTCGGAAAGCGTGTTCCTGCTTTTTCTGTGGGTTTCCCCATTCAAATGCATAGTAACATTCTTTGCGCCGGTTGGCGCTAGTCAGAATCGGCATTCTACGTGTTTCCTACCCTATGAGAACAGCTGAACTTATATCGCCCATTTTTTTTGTCGTGTTTGCTTTTGTCTGAAGGGTCTTATGAATGAAAAAAGTTGCACAGAATAAAAATAAAACTTCCATATTATTATTAAATTTTTTCTAATTTTGAAATTAAATCAGGCGTTTGACAGGAATCAGTTGTTTGATGAATGATACGATTCACGGAATGCTGATAGTAAATAATATAATGATATGTTTTATAACAGATGCAGCGGTTACAGTAGTTAAAAAGGTAATAATGAATGTATCATTATACTAATTCAAATTCAATAATATAAGGACCACGTCGTCGTCTGTGTTAAATAACTTTAAACTGAAATCAACTTAAAGTTATACATAAAATCTCGAACATATTATTTATATTCCAAGGCGGGACGAAGTTTGACGGGTCGGCTAGTTCAAAACTATATTATTATTATAGATTACGCAATAGTTTCGACACGTGTATTGGAGAAAGTAGGTTGGGTTGGGTAGGTACCTACCTACGTATATATTCATACACGCTGCACCGGACCAGCTCGCGGTGTATGTATGTTTATTGTATGAAACGATGTCGTCAATAAATTAAATTTTTACAAAAGTTGTTAAGAAAAGTTCGAGATGTACTGCTATGATGTATGTATTTTTTATAGAAAAATCAATTATCTAGTTGGAGGGTTTCGTCGTTTATCGATATTTTTATAAAATTCTGAAATATATGCACTGAAACTCGTAAATTTGTCATAAAAAAATATTTTTCTTTATAAAAAAAGTTTGAGAAATGCTGGAACTTTTTCATTAAACTATATTTTAGACATTGTATTTTTCTATATACATACACATTTTTAAGGTACTAGATTTTATGGTTTTTGAGATATATGAAAAAATTAAATAAAAATTCAAAGGTTGATTACCCCTGACTGAAAAAAAAATTCAACATTCTGAGTATACAAATTTTGTATGCTTAAAGTATTCAATATTTTCTGAAATTTTAGGATCTGTGTATCAAGCGAATCAAAAGTTATAAAGAGGGGACGGATACACACACATACACGTTGGAAAAGTGTCCCTCACCCCCTCCCCTCTAATTACTGATATCTTTTGAAAACGAAATAGTATAATTTGACTCTTTCTGAAGAAATCATTTTTTTGAAATTTTGATAAAACCAGTTTTAAACTTTTTAGGAGGCACTTAAAAATCATCCCTTTTTATATGTGCCCTTTTTCGTCCCTTTTAGTTAAATTTTGAAAAAATTGCCGAATATGCTAACACTCATTTCTATAGAAGAATTCATATGCCAAATCTCAAGTTCGTACCATGTCTAGTTTCCGAGATATTCGCATACTTTGAAAAACTTTCATCCCTATTTTTCACCCCCTTAGGGGTGGAATTTCCAAAAATCCTTTCTTAGTGGAAGGTTTTGTATTGAGACCTACCTGATTTCCAAATTTCACTTCTCTACGATTAGCCGTTTGGGCTGTGCGTTGATGAGTCAGTCAGTCAATCAGTCAGTCAATCAGTCAGTCAGGCACTTTCCTTTATTATTATAGATTGAGAGGCGGTAACAGTAGCCACCCTTGGGTAAGAACACGTAGAAAGCCGATTCCGACACGCGCCGACCGGCGCAAAGAATGTTACTATGCATTTGAATGGGGATACCCACAGAAAAAGCAGGAACCCGCTTTCCGGCATGCCCATTTAAATGCATTGAAACCATAGACAACAATCTATGAGCCAGTTGGTGCGGGTCGGAATCCGCTTTCTACGTGTTCTTATCCTTATATTGTGTTTTTTTGTTGCGGGCTATAATGAGCTTATTATTATCTTTTTGGCTAGAGGTTTCCACCAAGCCATCTGTCTAAAAAAAAATATTATCTTTGCTTATGGCAATGATTTTAAAACGTCACTGTCAAATATTTCAGGTAGACAGTTTTCTGTTTTCATGTCGTAGTTTGCGAATTGCGATAATTGGGTCCAGAAGGTAGAATTAAATATTTCAATACATAAAATTCATTTAGAGTGGTTATCAGAAAAATATTATCTCCTTCTTTATTATTTAAAATGTACAGTTGCTATAAACATATGTTATTTCTTTGTTTGAATAAATTCAGTTGAAGAATATTATGAAAATTATTGATCCGTTGTAAGCAACACATTCACTATGGCTAACAATACATCGGGGCAAAAGTTGTATTCGCCATTAAAACAGTATATAAGCGATTCAGATTCGGAGGAAGAAATTCACAACAGTGCGATTGGAGGAAGCAAAGTGGTTCTTGTTGACTCTTACGAAAAAACAAACATAATTCAAGGCGGTGGAAATAAACCTTACAACCAATTTTGTGGCAGAAATGGAAATATCCACAACTCCAGTGAAGAAAAGAACAAAACATGGAAATCACACAACAGGAGCGCAGATAGTCACTTGGATGATGTAAGCATATTGCCAGGGGAAAACAATACGCATGGTAAAGATATGTCCACTTTGAGGAAAATTATGTTTGTTTGTTCCATTATATTATGCTTATTAGTGGTTGTGATTTTCTTGTGGGTTATACCTTGTGGTGAAAAAGTAGAATGCAGTGGAAGTGTTGTTTTGAAAAATAAAGGAGGAAACAGTTGGGAAAATTCCTATCAAGATATGGAGCTAAAAGGAACCATTAACATAGTTAACGGAGTTTCGGGTAAAGATAAGAATTTGGTGCTGCTGTTTAGAGGAGATGTCATCAATGTTGCTCATGCTGAAGGGGGCAGAGAATCCAGTGACAGTGGCATTGTGTTATTAGTGGGAACTTCCGGTAAAGTTGGTTGGTTCATAACCCAACCAAGATTACCAACAGAAATCGACTGCACATTATTAGATGTTGATAGCGATGGTAACAAAGACTGCATTGTCGTGGGTGAAAAAGGATTATTTGCCACATTAGATCCTACAATAGGAACCATTTTTTGGTATTTGCACAACCATCCTGGTATAACAACGGAGCAAACATTCACATCAATAGACTTCCCAATAGTGATCCTGGACATAGATGGTGATGGTGTGAGTGACTTGCTAACTGCGTGCTTCATGGAACCTCAAAATAACACTTCATATAACAATGATAATGGGCGGAATGCAGTAATATTCATTTCTGGTGGAACAGGAAGCATCATTGGTCAGCCCTTGGCGATAACTCAATGCACTTCTATAAATAAGTTACAAATTGATGAGAATCGTATAATCAGCTACACCTGTAAAAACAACACCACTCTGGCTGAATCACTCAAAGTAATAAGTCTGGAAGACTTGTACAAGGCCATCACTAATAAGCCATACAAAACCGAGTGGGCGGTGTGGGGAGTTGGGAAGCAACATCCAATAGTTGGGCGGCGCAAGGAAATTGAAAATCAGAGGAATGTCTACTCGATTGATGGTCGAAAATTAATTGTTGAAAACCAAGGTAATTGCCCTAAAAACTGCAAAGTCAGTGTGCAGTTGATTGATGAACGATCTGGAAAAGAAAACATATCCTGGCAATATATAGCCTCTCAAGTGTACGGGATGGTGCCTGCTACATTGTTATTCAACAACTCTCTCAACAACAATATTCTTAAACATCACATCTCTGGTTTTGTTCTTAAATTTTGGCAATGGAATGTTAATTTCAAAAACACTAATAGGTATGACAGGAACACTGATCCCAACTTTAATATTTTCAATAACATAGAGCGTCCACCAGAGTCAAAATCAAATGTTAATAATGATAAAAATCAGCAAAGAAAAACGAGAAATATTCCACCCAAACAAACTAAATTAAATGGCAATGTAACAGCAAATCGTCTCACAGAAAGGGTGGTGCTGGTCACATTCAATGCTACTGATTTTCATATAGTCAATGCTAGTCAGAGTGACATATTCCAAATATGTCTGCCTGAAAAAGGAGTGTGCCAACCAGATTTGTCCCACCAAGAGAACTCCCTCCTAATTGCAGACATTGATGGGGATGGCTCCCAAGAACTGGTAACATACTTGACCAGCTACATGTGTCCTGACTTTAATTCCTACGAAGAACTTCCTCATGAGGATATTAGATGTAATGAGAATTGGAAGTTGTATTCAACAGTGAGGGTTGTTCGTCTTGAAGCAGAACTTCCAAAACTGTATGAAGCTGTGTCACATCACTAAAAATTACTTTCCCTCGGGACTTAATCCATGACAATTATTGGATGAATTATCATTTGTTTGAAATCATGAGGATATAGAAATATTCATCGTCTTTTAAAATGAAGTATTTATCTAGGCGTATTTTGTAATAAGAATATATTCAATAGTTAATGATGCCTGTAATAGTATGTTACTTATTTAACAGATGACCACTGAATTTAAACCCAAGTTAGCGTATTCAAATTTCGTTGTGAGTAATGTTCTAGAACATTATTTAAAAATTAATCAATTGAACTGAACAAAAACTTTATTAATTCTACTTACTTATTAGTTACAGAGGATAACAAATTTTTTTAACCGATACATAAGTAAAAAAAAATCTCAATTTATTTACTTATAGTTAGTGTTAATATAATATATTTTGTATTCTATCATTTTATGAATAGAGTCAAGTCATGATTTAAGTGAAATATAATATTTGTGTTGCAATTTTATTTTAAAAGTCTAAACTATAACATTATGAAGAAAAGGGTTTGGTTGAAAGATTATTTCGAGAAAATTACAATAAACATGAACACATTTAAAAGACAGTATAATGAACAGTTTCATCATAAAATCGTTGACTGCCATTAACTTGAAACAAGTATTGTGTTGCCTGACCTTTATTGCTATGAAATTTTCCATGTACATAAATACCATTGTATGTAGTCCTTAATGTTTTGCTATTAAGAATTTACAGTGTAAAATTTTTGAAAAATTAATTATACCTAAACATTTACGATTTTTTTTTAAAGAATCTGATTTCGACATCTTTCACAAAAAGAAAAATTTTTGTTGTGAAAGTGAAAATGGTCAGCACAGGGATTCAAACCCACGATCTTCAAAACGATGTACATTGACTGATACTGCTTGTCTACCAACCACTTCATATTCTTTAATTTGTTAGCGTATCTGGATAATGAATGCTTGGTCACTAATTTGTAATAATCTTGGTATCAATCAAAATTATAAATTTACTTTCATGTTTAAAATCTTCTATTATGATTTTTTTACATACTTATAATATATTTTTAATAGATTCTATTGAATACACTTAGTCTGAAAAAAACAGTTAAGAAACAATAATTAGAATATCACTTAACAACTTCGACTAGTAAAATGTAGGCATAACATTCAATATATTTATAGCAACTAAATACTATTTTTCTTAAAAAATGGTTTAATTTTCTTATTATTCGTAATCTAAGAATTAATTTTCATTTTTTTATTATTATTTAGGAAACTGCAACTAAATTAGAAGGCCCCTTATAAAAATATATATTGAGCTCGCACTTTCCAGTCATTATACTAGCTAACACTTTTCAGTCATTTTACTAAGATACACTTATTTACTACGATGTGCATATGCACCTTATAAATTATAATATACTTGAATAACAGACAATCTACATATAAGTTAATACTTTGTATTGTTTAAAAAATGAGTCTTGCCATTTTTCTTAATTCCTATGAACATTAGGACTAAATATCTATGAAGGATAACATAATAATATGTGATATAAATATTCAAAATAAGCCTAGTTTATTTGTTCCTTTTTTATGTTAGCATTTTGTACAAATTTAACTACTAGTCTCTCTTTTTGAGAAAGTATACTTAAGTTATAATTTGAAAATGTTCTTTGTTAATTAGATGTATATATTATTTGTTTATTTATTATATCAGATATATAATTATCACATACAAACTTTATAATAGTATCAAAGTTGCCTTATGAAACAATGTGTTTCAATATTAATTGTGCAAAAAATATTAGATATGAATTCATTTAAATAGAAACGTTTTTTTTAAATAATGACGTACGGGACACATTATATTTCATTTAGTTTTTATGAGCATTTAGAAATAAATTGATATCTTTATTAAATGAACAATATACCTACAAAGTGGTAATTTTATTTACTTACTCCATTTGGTGAGTGCTTAGTCATTTTTACCTTGACAATCTGTACAAAATTAATCTATCTTAAAGTGTGACTGATTATTATTTTAATGCTAGTGCAATATCTCTATTCTCCCTTTGTGACTCCACTCAGGGGCATAAAGAAGCAAGCTCTCTACTATGCTCCATCTTGAGATTAGGCCTATGGCTTCTGAGATTTGTATAAGAATGTGTGATAAATAAAAATTAACTAATATTACTGTGTTGCAAATATACTTTACAAAAACTTTTATCTGGTCAATATTTTTTAATGTCAACTTCACTTAGTTTAAGGAAAAAATGTGTAATTTTAAAAGTGTACTTCCCTTTTAGTGAAATATAAACCAAATATTTTGTTCGTTAATATATAAGTAAGGTACTTAACTCATAGTCATAATTAAGTAAAGTGTTTATTTAATGTAAAATATACAACTCTTAATTTAAAAAAAATATTTAGCTTTTTTTTTTTTGTTTCTTATACCCCCGTTTATGTGAAAAGCAGAAAAGCAGCTCGAGGCCAAGTCAACCTCGGCAAAGATTGAAAATCCAATGAAATTGTTCATAGCCCAGTGATGTATTAAGTGATTTTGCTCATACCCTGATGTCGAACATCTTCCTCTCACTAAACAAACTTTCTTCCTAATGTATGCATGCATGAGCATTCACTTTGATTGAAACCATAATAATTAGTTTCTTACAAAAAAACAATAAGTGGAGTATGCATCGCGTATTTGGTCCCCAGAATACAAAAATCATATATTCACCATCGAACAAATACAGAACAAATTCCTTAGATGTATTAACTACAAGCTGGGTATACCCAGTAAAGATATAAATTACGACAGCGTATGGGAATTGTTACATATAAACAGCCTATCTGAGAGACGTGTACTGACTGACCTAATTTTGCTTTTCAAAATTTTCAATAATTGTTTTAACAACCCTGCACTTATTGGTCTCATTAAGCTCCATATACCTGCCCGCGAAACTAGAGGAAGATTCTTGTTTCATAGTGATAATTCTCTCAGTACAAACTATTTGAAAAGTTGTCCGGCGTCTTCACCGATTAGTCGTATTGACTTCTTTGACACCAGCATCGGCCGCCTTAGGAGGATCACCAAAGAATCCTTCTGATAGTCCATCCCTTGCATGTATGCACTCACCGGAGTCTGCATCTTCAGCCCTTCTTGCTTGCCTGTCTTCTCTTTAGGCTTGGAAATTCTCTATGTCTCTTATTTGTGGACGGATTAATTGTTAACTTTATAACGTATGTATATTGTGTTGCCAACTATTTTTTTTTTACTATACTGTAATTGTAAAAGGCCTCTACCATACATTTATTGAAAATAAAATAAAGAAGGCAGTTGCGTAAAGGCATAGAACTGAATTACGGGCTCTGGAAGGTTTTAACTCCAACATACCCCAATTCTGTGATAAAAAATGGTGATTTATCTAAGTAATTACCCTAACTGGACCATATGATTTTTTTACCTGTATTTTCCATTTTTTTATGTCAAGTTTTAGCCCTGACAAGTGGCTTGGTGTAAAACCATTAGCCAAACACAGGATAGAGGTGGAGGACTTCGCCACCTTGGATCCCATCCTAATGCTGGACATCCTGAAGCATCTGGGGTTAGTGGGGATGCTCTAATTGGGAAACACCATGAGTAAATAGGGGAAGCACAATAGAACACTACAGGTCTGAGCGCAAAACATCCCCTACAAAAAAAACATTGGCTAATTTTTTCTAAAAAAAATTGACGAGTCCTCATTTGAAATATACAGGTAGGATCAAAGAGTTCGGTAGGATAAAGATGGCAATAAAAAATACCAAACATATTATTTTTTCAAACTAAGCTGTGACTTATTACACCAAGTAGAGTAACCATCAGCAAGAAGTGAGTTTATTAGAAAATAGACTAACTCGCATTCTACTTTCTTTAAAGAGACCTTTAAAATGTATTTTTACAGAGATCCTAAAGAAACAAGAAAATGTTATTACGTTTTTGTAAAATTAAAATTATTAAAGTCTTTTCATTACCATCTTTCAAATTCAGACATCAACGATGGTTGCCATCTATTGAAATTAATAATAAACACTTTAGTTTTATGTGACAGATTTCTGTTTTACCGGAAAACCATAGATAGCTACCTGTTTATAGGTGACACAAATATTGTTAAAGTGGTGACAAAATAATACTATGGGAAATGAGTTGTGATAAGACAGAGTGACAGCTCTTGTATTGTTCTAATATTTTCATGTTGATCAACAAATTGCATTAATCAGTTTTTATCTAGAATTTTGGTGATTGTAGCCAGTGTTTTACTTAAATTAATTTATAACTAATTCATCCTGTTTCCTATTATAATGGCCACTACATCCGAGGAGGAACAAAGTTTGAGAGAATGTGAAAATTATATACAGACTCACAACATTCAAGTGCTAATTAAAGATTGCATAGTGCAGCTGTGTGTCAACAAACCAGAGAATCCAGTAATATTCCTCCGTCAGTACTTCCAAAAACTGGAAAGGGTATGTGACCATTTCACAATATATCAATACCATTCATTCAATTAGAAATCAAATTGGTTTTATTTCAAACTCTGCATTTTCGGTTGTTTAATTGTAACCATTTCTCTCATATAATTATTGTAAAGATGTGTTTCAAACGAAATTCCTAACCTATAATTATTTATTCATATTTTCTAATAGCTATTAACATCGATGTAAATTTCCACAAAATATATGTTATTTTCAAATAAGACATACATTGTTTAAAAGTCATAATTTATATGTGCCCAGGAAAAATCTAAAAGATGTATGTTATGTCATTTTTGTTGATTTTTCATTCCAAATCTACCTATTTAGGTTAAGTGAAATTAATTTTCTCCTTACAGAATTTATGTTGTCTCCTTTAAAAATAGATTATTACTAAAACTATTTTATTTATTTTCCACTAGTGAAAGTGCTATGTAGCACTTATGTTGTATTTATACCCTTTCTTGTCATTTAGGATACATTGCTTATATTTTGATACGTATTTGCAAAATTTTAAACTGATAATGTTTGTGTATTCTGAAACTAAATGTTGAGTTTTAGTTTTCCCGCTTTCTTACAAGTGTGATTTTTCAAAGAAGAAAATTATAAAATATTTCATTTATTTCATAAAACAGTCGGTTGTAATTTGTAAGTTTAACAATATAACGAATATTTGAACTGCTTCCTATAGCTATATTATGATAGAATAGATTTTGTCACTAAACTTCTTCCAAGTTATATTTTTCCCAATCCAACTCCTATAAGAACCATAAAAGACAAACCATAATTTTATCTGTGTTTTTTATGTATTGGAGGGCAGCTGTTTGATAGATTATCATTTTCAAAATTTCCAGTATCTCCTTTTTAACAGAATTTTTATTCTGTGCGACCAACCTTGTTAACCTAGTGGTAGGTACGGGTACAAATTCTGATCAAGAGATCCTGGGTTCGATTCCCAGTTGGGTAAAAAATTTTCTAAGTGATTTCCGTTTGATATTTCTACTCGAGGTTAGCCTGTCAACGGGAGCGGTTGGCTAGAAATAATTGGCCCAGACAATAAGTTCCACCGGCTATACTGACACCAGAACAAAGTATGTATTCCCACAATATGCTGACTTCTGTAGCTTGACTTATTATCCTGAAATGAAGGTTCTTGGTTAGGTTAAAATTCTTGACTGGCACCTTTCTCAAATCGGATGGCACCTGTGAGTAGAAAAAATTTCTCCCGCTGGCTATACTTACACCTTTGTATAGAAAAGCGTATTTAAACAGTTTACCATCAAATTGCCCTAGTTTTAATGATATTTGTCTATAAATAAAATGTTATTGTATTATCCAATTCCCATTTGTCCAGGTAGTAGGTACTGTGACCTTTAAAAGAGTTCTATCATGTTTACACACTTATGTCAACTCAACTTGTTCTTTGTGACAATGTAGTCTTAAGTAGTATGATGTCGCCCAATGATTCCTTTACTTCCAATTCTACTGCTCTCCTGTTTAATCTACATACTAAAAAAATTTCAAATCTTCTTGAGTAAATTTTTATGCTACAATAAAAAGATATATTTTCTATGTACATAAAACATAGCGGAAGAGATCACTCCGATGATAATCTTGCTTTAATTATGCAACCTAATTTTTTTTTTGAGTTTAATTTTAATGTTCAGGAGACGTTGATTGTACCTAGGTACCTTACTATACACAATAGCCATGCGGGAGATACTTGTCATTGGAGCAAAAATGTCAATATAGCTGGTTGAACTTATTGCCTAAAACCTATAACATTTCACAGTAAGATACTTAAAGCTTGTGTCGTGAGAGAGGAAGATGTTTGGCACCTGGGATCGAACCCACGACTGCCAGTACGAAAGCTGGTGTCGTAGCCGCTAGTCTTCCAACCTATTCGAAACACTGTCCTCTTCAAAGTAGGAATTCCAACTATTTCATGGTAAAATTGTGAATTGGAACTCTGGATTGAAATTTCAGTGTAGTCTGAGATTTCATCAGTTGAAATTTTAAATAAGATCTGCGATCTGTTACTAAGAGAAATAAACATAGGTATAATAAGGTATTCTTTTAATAGAAGAAAGTTGTTTCTTGTTCATCAATCCAATAAACATCTCAATAATAAAAATATCATGTTCATCTGTGAAATTGACCATCGTTCTGTCTAAAACTAAGATGGTAAATATAGAGGTTTAAATCAGTCAAATATGTTTCTGTTTCCCAAACATTGTTCAGCCGAACATGTTAGTTGACACACTCAGAAGTATGAAAATAAATTTGAAAGGGAATAATATGCAAAGTAGTGTAAGTAATAGATACCTGGCGGGCAGTACATCCCTCACAAGTCACTCATCCCTGCACGAGTTCACAGCCTGTTTAATGTTATTTAAATTGCTTTGATGTTGCCATCATGTGAACATCACTCATGTGAATACACATCAACCTTATTAACCCTCCACAGACCCAATATTATTTATATTGAACATTATAATGCCTAATATTATACTTATTTCATCATCTCACATATTATTCTATTCATCCAAATGTGGAAATCATTTTTAAATTTCCCCAGAAACACTTCAGTTGAGTAAATAACGATACAGGTATTTCAACCCGCCTAGCAAAATATTTCAATACTTATTAATCTTTGAACAAAAAATACCCTCTCTTATAACATCTTTGAATGACGACAAAACATTTGATAGACACTACCTAATCGTATTGAATAAAAAATATACTTACCATTATTATGTAAAATACATTTCTGCCAAATCAAATAGCATTCGGTTTTAGGTGCTAAATTTTTTACAAATTTGTACCACTATGGACCATCTTCTACTGCTGTTCCGAAGGCTGGCGCAGTGCGATCACTGTTATCTCATGGCTCAGCCCTTATTTATCGATAAGTTTTGTGTTGTGTGTCTTTCTTGCCATAGGGCTATGCTGATGACTCCAGCAATTACCAGGGTCCAATATGGAGTTTAATTTTCCTCTAATTATGATCGTTGAGTATGTGCCTTGAGAAAGCATACACTTGCTTAGCTGTCACTGGATGAATTTAGCCCATACTCCGATAATATGTATAACCGATGCTTTTTCTGAGATAACTTCGGTTTTAAATCATCTCACTCAGACTATCTCCCTCGCACTTATGATCCTTATGGGACAGGGGTAGTAATTATTATTCCATAAGGACCGGGTGAGATAGATAGAAAATTATATACAACTGAAGTTATCTCAGAAAAAGGATCGAATCATAGTTAGGTTGACTAATTTTCTAAGAAAAGTGCAGTAGAATACATAGCAGTGGCAAAGAGTGATAATTTTCTATGATAAAGCTTGGATGAAAAATTAAGTAAGTTACAGAAGGTTCCAAAGTATTTTATCACTATCCTTAGTACTTGAAAATACTGCTTCTGATAAAATGGGAAATGAAGCTTTAAGGAATATGCTTGAATGAACGGTACGCCACTGATATATTACACCAAAAATGATGAATGCAACATTTTTCAAGTCAAAATCCAACTTTTTTTTTCAAATACACCATGTTATAATGAAACACTGTATCTTGATTAAAAATATTGTGTATTTAATATAAAAAGAAAAATGCTCACAAAATAAAAATGATATCACAGAGACTCTCTTTGCAGAATGCAGTTTCTAGCTGAAGGAATGTTTTATTTAGATTAATTGTTACGCAGTGCACCAATTCCTCGAGTAATTATTGTATTGGATGATGCATGATTTTCTAACCTAATTAACTCCCTTCTTGTTTGTTTTTTTTTTTTTTTTTGAAAACACATATTTAAATGTAAATTAAAGTAATATTCATCAAGATTGTTATATAACTAAAAGGTGTAGAAGCCTCATTCAACCTGTTAAGATAGAGAACATAAAAAAATATTTTAGTATTAAAATTTCAAAACATTTATAATATTAGGTACTAAAATGAGAAAACATCATTCATAGAAAAATATAACACATTTTACTAGCGAGCTCGCTGGCATATACAATACTACTCTTGAGCAGTTTTAGAGTCATTTTTATAAGGTTATTTTAAATTAATACAATTTTATTAACTCTAGTATTAAAGTGTGAAGGAGTAAAATTATGGACGCCCTGTTTAAAAATGTCCACAGGTGCATTCTTAATACTTAGGTTTCTGGTTGTGCATATATTTTACCCAAAAATAACAATGTTATATTTAATTTTTCTTAGTCATTCACATCAAATTTGCATTTTAAAATTTCAAAGTACTATAATCCTATCATACTTAAGTTATCATAATATGTGGTACTATGCTAAAGGACTATAACCGCAGCATTTTGACAACTATATTTTTGAAATATAAGTAGGTACCTCCTTTTCAAAAATAAACAGTACATTCAATTATCCTATTTTAAGCCAGTACCAGACAGGTTAAGCCAGGAACACACTATTTGGTGTGGTGTGTCATGACACATGTGAAGCATTATTGGTGTCATACATTTAGTATGGTTGGAGGTTGGAAACACATTATCACGGAGCATTGGGTCTGTATCAAAATCTTATATGCTTCTGTTGTGTCGCAACGCAAAGTGTGTTTCAACCATGAGATGACCTAAACAGATCTAAAATGTTCTACATTTTTTGTAGTTTTATTAATTATATCTTAATAGTATCACAATATTGTTGGGAATGAGAAATTGTATTTTAATAAAAAAATCTACATTTTTGTAAAGAAATATAACCTAAAATGAAAATTTTCACCCTGTGGTTTCAGTCTATATGCAGAATTTGTCTTTTTGTTAAAATAATATCATTTATTTAAATACCAAAATAAATTAAATATAATAGAATAAGTAGTACCTATAATGTTTTTGAAAGGAATTCAAATTTCATAACTATGAATCACATTGTTGTTTTTTTTGTTTGTATAAATTTACTGTTAAAAATCAAGTTATACTTCAAACACTGAAGTTGATAATGTGTATCACTGCATTTAAAGTTTCTGCTGGGTACAAACTTGTGATGTACTTCTATTTTACAGTGGCATGGTGTGATATCTCCCATTAAACAAATTTACCAATTTCATTACAACATTCATAATATTTCTGTTAATTTTGATATAATAATAAAAATACACAACGGTTTCATAAACTAGAGCCAAGCGGATTCATTGCAGAAGACAGTTTCTTCTGTCAAGTTATTATTCCATATTTAAAATTTAAGTTTTATTCAAAATCTCCCATTTGACTTCATTACAGATTCTTTTCTTTGAATAGTGTTAAAGTATAAAAAGTATCACGTTGGTTTTTTTATCGCTAAAACTTAAATTAGAATAAATTAAAAATGTCCAAGTTTTTCGAGAAACTTATGGTACATTTATTTTATATTCTGGCAATTTGATCAGACTTATTAGGAATTTTCCACTATGCTCCACAATTGATCAGTAAAGAAACTAGTTACTAGATCCAGATCACGAACATCCGGTTCCGGCATAGTGGGAGAAGGAGGGAGATCTACATAAAGTGGCCGTGTTATTAAGGGCAGGCAGGTTACAGAAGCTGGCAAGACTAAACCTTCCGGTAACAAGGTGTCAGGGTCTAACGTCAACCCCCCTTCTAACTGCACCATCTTTTTCTTTTTGCATGTCTCGTACTCCCGTCTCGCTGCGTCCACCAGCCACTGTTCCACGGCCGTCCTAATATTGCTCGCCACCTCTATTGATTTACTTTCCTGGTCACTTTTTCTTTTGTCACTCATTTTCAAAATGCTGGCATTGTTGGTATATACGGGGAATGTTTTAGTACAAAACATTTCATGCTGCAATTTCCGGCTGGCTCTGGTGTTGGCCACTTTCTTTTCACTAATAATATGCACAGTTATGAAAGCTCTAATGCACACCTCAATGTGGTCCCATTGGGGGAAGGCGCGTTTACCTCCCATTTCTTCTTTTTGTCTCTTCAAATCATCCTCACATATCACAGGTACAAAGTAACGAAACCCTATTTTCTTCCTCTCATCCGTATTAGGTATGCTTCGAAATTTGATTAATATCAAAGTGGCCAGATAGTCCCCTTGTCTTTCTCTATTTTGGATACCGTTGTAATAAATGCACACCCTTTGAATCAATTCTGAGCCGACTCTCTCTGTACATTTGTATTGACATTCACACAAAATCTCTGGTATAACGAGTATTTTATCTGCAATAAAATGAGAACGCATAAGTCGGCAATCGGCTACTTTAAAAGTTTGTGTTTATATCGTAACAGTCTAGTTGGAATATAAATATTTATTTTATGAATATGTTTCTAAACTTCAATCAAATTAAACACTATACTTCACTTCTGAATAGTGTTGAAAATATCAGCGACTTACAGTAGTCCTGTTGCGTACGAATTTAGTTAAACCGCATTATTTGCGGGAAAAAATTAGGTCATGAGTGATGTTTTGTCAAACCATGTTGACGCCATAAAATATCCTTAAAAGCTCTTACCTCCTAATATCCTTTGTTTCCCAGATTTTCCATGAATAGCACCGTTCAATTCACACCCGTTCCCATTGTATTTAATCTCTTTTTTATTGTATTTAGTTTTGAATTCGTCGAGTTCACACGCGACAGCTCCGCCACCACCACCCGCCATTTTCGATTGTTTACTCGGTAGTAGTGTTGTGTAGGTAAATATTTAACAGTTACCAAATATCGGTTTAGCATATACTAGTTTACGTAACTGTTATTGCATTCTCCGATACCTGTTAAAATTTTATCTGTTAAAGATAATGTTACTAGACCGCCATCGATAACAGATATCCACTAACTGTTACAGTACTTGTTACCCAGTACAATTCTCAATGCTGTTATCCTGTTATCGTCCTAAACTGTTAAAATTTTACCTGTTTCAACCGAAATAAAATCACTAAAAAGTAAAGTTAGATAGGCCCATTTAAAAAAAGGTATTAAACAATAATATACTACTAAAGTATGTCCCATACATTACTAATGGCCCCTTTGTTTAAGTGGTATTATTGCTTTCAAGAATTTTTCTACATTGAAGCCGTGTACGCGGTATTCATTCGATATACCTTGATGAAATATGGTAGTAGTAGTGTGTAGCTTTAGTTCGTAACTTCTACACGAAGCGCTATCATAGCTGGGTCTTGTCATTTTTTAGTGTGGTCATGCTTTTAAGCAGTGTTGTCATGCTAAAAATATATGGGTAGATATGACGGGAAAAAAAGCTATCAATGTTGACTTATCGAGGTTCTTACTAGAATTATGTATTTAATGAACAATAAAATGACGATATTATTTATTTACAATAATTATGTTCATTTCGCCCTTATCATCAGTGTATTTTTTACCATACATTGTAAAAATATTGAGTTAATTATTAATAGTATATATTATATTATCTATGATGAAATACATAGATAGAAGTAAAGTTAAACAAAATTATCTAGCCACTTTTATACAAGAAGAGTTGAACAAAATTATCTAGACACTTTTTATCTATACCTACGAATAACATAATTATTATAAAGAATTGTTTGATTTGATTTATGGGGGGGGGGGGGGGGGGGTTAATATAGGTAAAAAAATAACATTTTAAAATAACAGATACTTCTTGGTAACAGGTTGAGTTATACCTGTTACAATTATATACTAGTTTGGCCCATCCCTACTCGGTAGTCGGTTTCGGTTAGTAAGGTTAGCTTGTACGTTCACTCGGCTTTACTCGTTGACATTTAGTAGTTTAGTTTTATGGCCACAGGTGGCGCCAGTGTGTTTTACGACTTTATGAAGTAGTAAGAATAATCGAACAGCTGATTCGTAATAACATTCAGTAGGTAATTTGATTTGATTGGATATCAATGCGTAAAAAATCGTTTATCATTTCGTATACCGTTTATTTGCCTTGATTTACAGATTTTGCTGAAATATTTGTTGGTTTGAATGCGATAATCTCTAGAACTGCCCATCAGTTTTTAATATTTCTATTTCCATTAAATGTCTCGATACGTTTACGAAGTCTAAATGAAAAAATAGTTGTGCAACAGATTGTATTTCATTAGTTTGAAATTAAAAAGGAAGAATGTAGTTTTTGCAAAGAACGCCTCCGACAAAATGGCTATGAATGATATTTTTATACTTAAATGAGAGAAGAATGCGGTAAACAAATTTGTTAGCTTAAAAGAGATAATGAATGTAGAAAAAATTAAGTGTGAATATGAAGGGTAATTTAAAATCTTTTCTGGGAGGAAGTGAAAAAGAAAAGGGTCTAAGAAAAGGGTGTGTCATGTTAGCCTGGTTCAACACTATCTATATAAGAAGGCCTTAGTGCTGGCGGCCATTTTTGGCCTCTCGCGTCACGGCCGCCCGCGTGTAGACAGATATCATAGTGTACCTACAGGTAAGTACATACAGATATAGACAAGCGTACGGTGGGCCTCCCGATGTGACGCTGCACTAAGGCCTTCTTATATAGGTGGTGTTGGCCTGGTTGTTCAATGTATTTTTTTGATTTTTGCGTCAGTGGATTAAACGATAAAAATATTAGGGTTGAATTGAATGAAATGGTCTCACTACAAGCTAAAAAAACTAGGACATAGCGCATTCCTGTTACCAACAATGTTGTACCTATATGGATGTGAAGCGTGGAGATTGACGAAAAAAGAAGAATGTAATAGGTATAAATTCGCTATGGAAGATAGTGTTGTGACAAAGGTGAAAGTCAATAAATAGGCTGAGATGTTTTGGCCATATGTAAAGAATGGATGCAAACAGAATGACCAAAAGAATTTATAAAGCTGAAAGGAAATTTACATATCAATAAAGTGAATTACCCATGAACCTAATATAATTGTTTGCTAGCATTGTGCGATACTAAAAACCATCAGCGACGGAGTCACACGGTGACGCGAGTAATCTCTAGGGGGTTCTTGTAAAACGTTACTGTATTCTACCGGGGAGGAAAGGGGGATTTGAAGTAAGGAGTTTAAGTGACATTCCATCAGTACCTAGCGCAAAAGCTACATAATAATTGTGTAATTTGCGCTAGGGGAGGGGTCAATAATAAAAAAAATGATTTACGTATAATACTTGAACGCCCCCCGAATAGTTTTATACTAAAAATATAAGGCTTACGTATAAAATAGTTATTCAATTTTATTCAGTTAAAATTAAATGATAGGTTAGCAGGGATGCACAGACAGACTTAGGCCACTGGGGAAGATTATGAGCCAAGGACGGGCCGCACTAAAATTTTTATTTTTTTTATTTCGTATTTCACCGGGTAATTTTGTAAAAGTAGGATGCTGTGTTTCATAGTGCATTTTCATGCACTTTATATTCCTTTGGAATGGCAATAGAGCTATTGCATAATAAACACGCAATATTATTACGCAATGAAACAAAAAAGCAATTCTCGGTCCAAATATCTTGAAACTGTCGATTTTCATATTTAACCTTGCGTTTTTTACTAGTTCCTGGCTTATCCATATCGAAATTGATATATGTGCTTGGTACAAAGAGTAGAATCGGTACGGAGTAAACCTGAACAATCAAGTGGATGGTAGGTACTTAATGCAGAATTTTTATTATAAACAATTCAAAAGTTTCAATAAAAAGTCAAGAAATATTGTTACTTACGATTTCCACAGTCGATATTTCACACAAGAAACCATAAAAGTAACTAATAAACAGTTTTTTTAATAATCTTTCGAAAAGCTACAAAAGTAATTAAGTAACCCATATCTGCCCAAATTTCTTTTTTGTGATTTTTCGATTTTTTCTGCTTAAGTGACGTCTAAATAACATGGAAAAAATAATAAAAAAAATATTTTTTGAAAAATAAGCTAGATTTCACACATACTATATATAGTAGGTTGGGCAGATACGAGTACAAATTAGAACATATTGTTTTGTTAAGTATTGGTTTATTTCTAGGCACATATGGACGTTTTTTTTTTAATAAATATTACAATATTATTATTTTTTTCAGTGTGGAACGGAACACTTGATAAAATAACCGCCATTACTTTTAAGCAGACTTAATAGGGCCTAGATATGCTCTCTTTGAATGCACACATCCACACTTATTTTTTAAATGTTGTGAATAAAATGTCCAACATGTTCAAATCAAGTGTCTGGTATAACTTTATAATATATCAAGCATAGTTCCCAAAAAGCATGTTGCTCTACTCCACACAATAGGACTGGTGTAATATGTTTTTTCAAGCTCAGTTGGCTTATTTCGGGCTATTCATCTACCTAAACCACCTAAAATGAGCTAATAATAACAGAGCAATGTGCTATTGTTGGGACACTATGCTTGATATATTAAGTTATACCAGACATTTGATTTGAACATGTTGACATTTTTAATCACATCGTTAAAAAAATAAGTTTGGAAGTATGCATTCAAAGAGAGCAATTCTAGGCCCTCTCAAGCCTGCTTAAAAAGTAAATGCGGTTTATTTATCAAGAATTCCATCCCATACCATACATATGACAATATTGTAACATTTATTTAAAAAAATGACCATATGTGCCTAGAAAAAAAACAAACACTAAACAAATAATATGTTCCTTTTTGTACTCACATCTGCCCAACCTACTAAATATAGTATGTTGATAAATAAATGTGTGCAGAAAAATAAATAAATGATTTGAGCATTTCAAATCATTTTTAAATAGTAGATACATTCATATTCTTTAAAATGAAATAAAAATAAAAAGTAAAAAATTGTTTGAAATTTTCAAAAATACCTACTTTGTAACAGACGAATTCCTGACTTTGTGACAGTAATCGACAAATTGAGGAATAACTTTTATTATTTTAAAGTTTTAATTCTCCAATTGCTACTAAAAATGGTGGTAAGTGTTCTATTGTTTATTTAAATACAAAATAAAACCAAAAAGTCTTCACAATTTGTACTTACACGCGTTTTCAAAGTGACCTACTATATACACGGTGTTAAGTTGGTAGTGGATAATCCGAAGCAGGGAGGTAGAAGACCTCAATACCTATCGATTTGACTCCCATGTATGTTCAGCGATATTGGGTGGTTCAAAAGTTATTAACGTTTTTTTGAAATTTGAATAAAAACCGGATTTCTGACTAAACTACGTAACTGTGGCTAAACTATTTAGATTACGATCATGATTTTTTTTCTGGAAATAGTCCGATAGTGACCCTTACGCAAGGTACTATTGCTATGAGCCAGCACCCGATAGCTTTTGTTCAAAAAATTTTTTTCAAGAATTTTTTTCCAAGCACAAATTTTATAAAATCTTTCAAAGGCTCTAGAAAAAAAAAATCACGCAACATTTTTTTTTAGAAACTATCTTAAAAACTTCTACTATTCATGGAAAATTATTCCTGCAAATTTCATTTGGCTGGTATAATGGGATCATGCTAAAATGCTCTCATAACTTGTGCAAGTATCAATATTCAACATTTTTTCATTAACACACAGCTTTGTTATATGGGTGGTAAAAGCCAGTTTGAAAATTATTTGAGGTACCTAAGTGCATAATTTGATGTGATATTTAAATAAAATAAATTATTTATTGAAATAAAGATAAAAAATATTGTTATACACTCTTAAACCTATAATTAAAATTGTAGTACTTTAGAATAAACTGATGGTTCCTTTGTTTAGCCTGAAACCAATATTTCCCGTTATTGTTCAATAATATAAGGTATTTATTTTAATAAAATAGCTCTTAATAGGAACTTCCAAAGATGAAAGTCCATCGGATTTAAGCTGGGGACCTTAGGGGCTAGTTTTTGGACCCCTATGGCAGCTCCATCGGCATGGGTAAATTATGTCGAAAAATTTTCTCACTTAATGGTTCTCAATGTGGTCCCTTTGAATCATTAGGGGACTCTAAAATCATTCAAGGGGTCCATATAAAATGAAAATCCATTTTAGGGTTCCTGAAAAACGTCAGGGGTCCAAGCAGAGGTTCATTCCTAGTGGTAGAATAATCATGCGCATGATAATTTGTTTGCCCTCTGTTTGGACCCTCTAATGTTTTTCAGGGACCCTAAAATGGATTTTCATTTTATATGGACCCCTTGAATGATTTTAGAGTCCCCTAATGATTCAAAGGGACCACATTGAGAACCATTAAGTGAAGAACATTTTTCGACATAATTTATCCATTCCGAAGGAGCGGCCATGGGGGTCCAAAAGCTAGCCCCTAAGGTCCCCACCTTAAATCCGATGGACTTTCGTCTTTGGAAGTTCTTATTAAGAGCTATTTTATTAAAATATTTACCTTATATTATTGAACAATAACGGGAAATATTGGTTTCAGGCTAAACAAAGGAACCATCAGTTTATTCTAAAGTACTATAATTTTAATTATAGGTTTATGAGTGTATAACAATATTTTTTATCTTTGTTTCAATAAATAATTTATTTTACTTAAATATCACATCAAATTATGCATTTAGGTACCTCAAATAATTTTCAAACTGGCTTTTACCACCCATATAACAAAGCTGTGTGTTAATGAAAAAATGTTGAATATTGATACTTGCACAAGTTATGAGAGCGTTTTAGCATGATCCTATTATACCATCCAAATGAAATTTGCAGGAATAATCCTCCATGAATAGTAGAAGTTTTTAAGATAGTTTCTAAAAAAAAATGTTCCGTGATTTTTTTTGTCTAGAGCCTTTGAAAGATTTTATAAAATTTGTGCTTGGAAAAAAATTCTTGAAAAAAATTTTTTGAACAAAAGCTATCGGGTGCTGGCTCATAGCAATAGTACCTTGCGTAAGGGTCACTATCGGACTATTTCCAGAAAAAAAATATGATCGTAATCTAAATAGTTTAGCCACAGTTACGTAGTTTAGTCAGAAATCCGGTTTTTATTCAAATTTCAAAAAAACGTTAATAACTTTTGAACCACCCAATATCGCTGAACATACATGGGAGTCAAATCGATAGGTATTGAGGTCTTCTACCTCCCTGCTTCGGATTATCCACTACCAACTTAACACCGTGTATAGTAGGTTGGGCTGATATGGGTTAATATTCTTTTTTATTTTCAAATATTTTAGGCAATACTACCAATATCGTCGGCGGGCCGCAGATACACTGACAAAGGGCCGCGGTTTGTGCATCGCTGGTGTAAAGTGACCACGAAATCCCTCAATGATAAATGTAGTAGGGTATAGTCGTTGCATAAAATGTAGATTTTAGCAAAGCTTTGAATGTAGTCTAACTTCATCCATCCCCCGTTCAAAGTTCTCTATACCCCAAGTAGAGGCAGTACCTACCCCAATGCACAGTAGCCACTGCCACTAACCCGGCAAACAATGCGATTAGCCAAACAAGCCGTATAAATCACGTCACAAGGTCACAGTCGGCACGGAAGGGGGAGTCCCTAGCGCCTTTTGACATTTGTAATCTCTCGCTATCGACCCTTAATCCCCTGCTTAGAACCAAAAATCTATTTTTATACAGACGCCATTTTTCCGACAGTTTATTTTTCTCCTGTTGCAGTGACTATTTCATTTTTCTTCTTTCTTTTTATGATAAGTAAAAGTTACTCTTTGTGTTTTATTCGGAAATACATAAAGCTTTCCTGAACAAGAAATCAACTACCTATCTCGGAAAATATAAACAAACAACTTTTAGTTTTCCTCTCGGATGAGGAGTTTTCGTCCACCGGCCGTTGAACTCGCCGTACTACAGTAGTTACATATAGTTCAGGAGTAACCTGATATTAATGTCTGACCAGCCGCACTCCGTCCCGCCCGAAGTTTTACTTCTATCTGCATACATCAATAGTGTGACAATTGCACTCCGCCTGTTTTTCATGTTGATGTGCCTTTTAAATTATCCCTGGTCTGATCAAAACCGTGATACGTTTCTAAATAAGCTCAAGCTGACTTAAATTTGACCAATTAAACCCGTATTCTGATGTTCTTACCATATTTTTGTAATTTTCTGTTGAAGAAGATTTGACAAGATGAATCTTATAGTAAGCAATTCTTTATTTTTCAGTATTATGAACTAGTTTAATTTCACATACACCGTATTGAATATTTAATTAATAGTCCCCCACCCCATAGTACGAAATGTAAGTGGTGCGTTTAGCATGGGGGGTAACGCCTATACGTGGACTATGTGTGGGCAGGGTGTGATAGTTGCACCACAGGGGGGGGTAACCTCCACGTGGGGAGGGGCAATGATTGTGAAAACCAAAAATGCTACAACTAAATTACTTTACTACAATTAGGACCTGTAAGGCGGGTACTCATTAGAGAGTTGTAGTGGTGAACTATGTGATACAGTAACGAGGTTCGGGGTATACGCGTGATACAATTTTCCCACTACGAATAAGTGGATATCATTTTTTTACTGTCGCCTCACTTCAGGTCGCACGCATTATGGGCCGTTTCCAAGTGTCAACTGCTTAACCCATATCTTCCCAGACATAGAAATAGCCGTTAGATTTTCATGAAAATCATACCAGGGACTATTTACGGTCTATGTATTGATAAATAAGTGTCAAAAAAAATTTTGGATTTTTGGATTTTTAGTTATAGAACCGTTCCAATAATGGAACACTGGGAAGATACATACATGTAACTTTTGGGGTTTTGTATGGGAAATCAAAAACGATATAGAGCGCAGTAAAGTACTTTATGAAGAGATTTTAAAATTTTAATCCACAATTTATAAATTATAAGACTTGTATAAAATAATACAATAAAAAATCTTCTTCTTCTTCTCTTTTATAGGCACGGAGGTCTGTTTTATCAGGGTTATCATCTTGACTTGCCTTGTTCCAGGTTTCTTACCATCGCTTGAAGAATATTTTTGATCGTCGCAGCCCATTTGGTACCCTCATGTAGGGCTAGATATAGTATTCTTACTTTTATTTAACTTCTCAATACATGTTGTTGCCAACAAAACATAATACCAAATTATAACGTACCCACCTGACCACGTTGTTCGACTTATTAGATCTCTCAAATTACTGTGTTTCTAATTCGATCACGCAGAGATTAACCATGGAGTGTTTTCATTTTAGATTTTCTAAGTATGCTTTTTGTTTTGACAGAGTCTGCCCTGGATAAAATTCCATGTGTCTTATAGATACGAACCTTTCTGTCTGTCCTCATAGCATTGTTTCTCCATATTATGACATCTTTCAAGCAGACTGCTTCTGCGGCAGCTTTATCAACCTATGACCTTACTTATCAGGCAAGAAGGTTACTTCGCTATTGACTGTAAAGCAAAGCACTTCAATAGCTTGTTGATACAGGATTTTCTCCTGTTTTAGAGATATAACATCTGCTTCAATGTTATTCATAGCGTTCTTGACCAAAAAAAATATCACCGCATCCTGGTAGTATTGTCACTCATCAAGTCCAATGAATTAATTTTTTTCTGTTTTTGAGCGTAGCAGACCTTAGGTGGAATCCGATGGTTAAGATGATTTTGCAGATCTTTTTTAAAAATCAACATCATTCACCTTCAAAGTAACCATACAAACAACGTTTTCTTACTGTGTAAGGTTCAGTTGTACCAGCTGTGTCCGCATATTTTCTATACATAAAATACTTTTTTCGTTTCTAGATGTTCAAATATTTAGTACACTATTAAACTACGACCAAAAAAATAAATTTCCAACAATAAATAATTTTTTTGCATGAAAATAGTACAACATTTTTACATTGGCATATTATCCCAGTGTTCCAAAAATGGAACGGTTAGGAAAATGGACATGAAAATACCTACTTATAGTCATCTTTATTTTTATTATTTTTTATAATGACAAAAGATACTACAATAGAACTGGTAACGTATTATTTGAATGTTAATTATAACAACAAACAAAAACTATACGGACATTTTACAACGAGCAATGTTTTTCCACAAAATCTGCTATAAAGAATGCTTCATAACAGAAAAAAGCAGATGCGAATATCGTGCAACCATATCTCTAACTACAGCCTATTAATCGAAGATTTTAAGCACATAAAAATAAACGAGTTGCGTATTTCCAAAAAAATAATAAAAATTATTAACTAAACCGTTCCAATAATGGAACACTGGGAAGATATGGGTTAAGAAGACGACTCCCAGGCAGATCACCAAAAAGGTGGAAGGATTACTGGGAATCAACCTCGCAAGAAGCCAACTCCACCTCTTGAATTACTGGTCACAAAGCTTAAATTAAGAATAAGTGGTAATTATAGTAAACATGTGTGTACAGCAACTGCGAGTGTCAAGTGCATGTGTTAACTTAACAGCGATAGAAGTTGGTCCTAAATTTGGCGAATATCCCATCAGTCTCGCGTTCCTTTCTCACATGCACAACATGCCGTAAGTCAAAAGATGTGTATCATGTTTATCAGTGCCGACCCGGTGGCGTAATAATAAAACGAAACACCAATTAGAACACTCACTTAGCACTAACTACTTTGTAAAGTGAAAACGCCCCCTTCCGCTAGCAGCGGGTTTGCTAATGGTCTGTTTTCCTAAGAATACTGTACTGCTATATACAGCGGTGAATGTGTCAGTGTAGAAAATTTTCCAGGTGCATTACCTTTGCGACAAAAAACATTGTCGAGATTTTGAAAGACAGTCGTATTGCCAGACGACGCACCGCTCCCTAGGAACCCAATAACCGGATAGGTACACACTACTTTGGTTAACAGTAGATATACCTACACGTGTAACAGTTACAGTTACTCACTAATGAGTACACGGCTTAAACTGCGCCCAGCCCATCTAGACCCCAGCTACTCCCGTACTTTCGTTTAGCTTCTGTATCGCGTGCTACCACAGCTATTATTACTGAACTTTTCCTCGACGCATACTACGTTTAGATTTAGAACTTCCAGGCCGTACTTTTTTTCTCTCTGCGTATCGGAAACATTCGTGTGTTTAAATACTGGTTGGTGTATGTAGCCGTAGCACGTTCCATAAACGATAAAGTTCAACTCACACTACCTTCGTTCAGTTATAGGGCTGCCAACTGTCACAGATTTCACTGTTCACAATCCCAGGTAAATGATTAATTTCCCCGAAAAAAGCGTTGACTTAAAAACTGACTGACAGCATCTATACTTATACTAGCTTTCCCGACAGACGTTGTCCTGTGGACCCTAGTTCCTAACCAGAGGCGGCCCGTTCATTGTGCACTGCGCCTCCAGAAACAAAAATAAACTAATTAAATAATAACATTAAAATATTAATTCTAAAACGTCCATATTGAAAGGTCAGACGGGATCAACGCGAGAATATATGCGCGCAATTTGTTTGACTTTGTATGAAAAATGTCTAAAACGCCCGTAACGGTGGAGTAATGCGCTACTGTAAGAGTGGCAATTACGTATGCGAGGATGAGAGGGCGCAGGTGCAGAAGACAATAATATTGTTGTTAGATTTTTTCAAAGATTTCGTCGTATGAAATTCGTCCCATACTAACTTTAATAGTGTATTTTGTATTATTTTTTATCAATTTTTTCAACTTTTCATTAGTTATTCTTTTATCCGGAGTGGAGAAGAATCCAATAAATAACACATCGGAAGAATCAGTTGAGCCAATCTCGAGTTATAAGTGTTCGCACTAACCCGACTTTAATTTATATTAGAGATTAATAAGTGAAGCATAAATTTATACCCCTTTTACGAGTATGAAATTTTGCACACTTATAGTTTATATAGAGAAGGAGTGGCGAATGCTAATATTTTATTTTAAATTACATATACATAAAAATACATTACATCAATAAAAAAACGTTACAAAACTACTGTAATGTTATGTATTTGACACTCGCACACACTTCAATGTATTTGATTTTGACACAAACGCATATATTCTTTTGTTTGTCTGTGGTCAAATTGAGAATATACCTATCACTATTGTTTGTGTTTACTAATAACAGAAAAAACTTTGTACATAATATCAACATTTCAAATTTGACGTATCTATCTATGTCAGTGTTTTTGAAATAAAATCGTTATATAGCGCTCATATAAAAAGAATAATGTTCAAACTTATAATTTAAATTAGTTATGGTCTAATTTCGACCACTGGGTGACCACTAGTTGGTTATAAATATGTCATGTTAAAAATTTTCGTGGATGAAACCAGGAAGTTGGATGGTCAGGGCAAGCTTATCGCATTATAGAGGGCTCCGTCTTGTAGTGCGATGTTGAAAGAACAAAAATGTTTGAGGTGCTTACATGTCATTTATCAACTCACCTTTGTGCTTTCTTAACTGTGTACAATAGCTATGCTGGATATTATACCTATCTATTATTGGAGCACTGGACATTCTGATTTTTTTTTATGGAATCTGCACTCACTCAAAGTAAACACAAATACAAATTTTTACTCTTTCAACGGGAATCGAACCCACGACCTCCACACGCAACAGTAAGAAAGCCGGCGTCGTAATCGCTAGGCTACCATCAACCACTACTTGATTTGTTGTTCAGTGTTCTATCGGTGTCTCTAATAAATACATAAATAAAAAAACAAAACGAAATTTGTCGTCGACGTTTAATAAATTTCCCGCAAATAGCTGCATTCTTTTAATTCAGATAACCATCTTTAAGCAACATTACAAAATATATTATAACAAATGTTAGTTGTGAAAATGTCCCCCAGATTACCAGATATTCTTCAGAATGTTGTAGGTTGGTAAAATTGATTGCTGTTACGTTCAGCTTTTGGATAAATTCGAAAACGTCACAGACGAAGTTGTCGACCCTATTAATTTACATAATAGCTACATACATTTTCTATTCACACGTGTGTTTCTTTATTCAAAGTAGGTACTGCGTGTCTTCACATTTTACTTTCGTTTCATACACCAACGCATGTCGTCATCTTAACCTTATACAGTATTCAGCTATTTTGTTTTAGTAGCGGAGAGATGTACGAGTATGTATAGACTGTGAGGGCGTGCAACCCTGATACTGGCGCTATTGTTAGCACGCGAATAATGTTGATGTGTTAAATGACCAATTAACAGAAAATTTCCCATATCGATTTTTTCGTTCGTTAAAAATTTATATGATTTACGTATTAATACAAGTTTTTCTCGTTCGGGGGGAGTTTCACATCTAGAACGGACAATCTGGTGGTTCTTAGCTCGTTTTTAGATTTGCAAGTTATTCTATATAGATCCAAAACTAACGAAAGATAACTTTGAAAAAAATGTATCACCTTCCGAAGGAGCTACAACCCAATTGGAGCCTTCTGAATACATAAGGAAGTAACAAGATCCCATCATTGCTAAAATGCTACAGCTCTACCTTAATGGGATTGAACGCAATATAAGAAATAACGTGGAAAAAAAGACTTTTTTCCTGCTGCAAGTAGATATTTTTCATTATGATCTTCGATTTCTGGGCAGAAGACGCTCGGTGATAATCCTTTTCGATTGAAATGTAAAAACGATCTTCCATACAGGTACCTACCTAGTTATTTCTTCATCTTAAATTTATTGACACTATGAACCAGTTTTTGGTAACTTTTATTTCACAAACGAGGAGGTCAATAAAGCCACGCGGTGGAAGGCTCTTGTTGCCCCCCCTAAACCTATATAAGTGGGGTTAAAAAAGGGATTATGTTTTGTTTTATTTTGAAATCATTATAGTCTACATTGATTTTCACGTAAATTCTCTTACTATTGTCAGGAGAAGGTTCTTAGAAAGAAAGAATCAAGGAGTGATACAGGAGTACCTACCCACTCCCTTACAGGGAGATTGTCTGTAAGTGCGTAGTACCTACAACTGATGGTTTAGTTATATATGACTGAATTGAGTTGCCAAACTCGCGTGTTGAAATAATAATAAGTAATACTAGAGAATCGACTGCCGAATACACGTTTTGGTTTGTTAATTCTGTTGAGGACATGACAGCTGAATCTACGTGCTGATCCGCGTATTTGTAATTCGTTGTTTCAGCTCGGAAATAATAATCCTATACATGGCGTAATATATCTTTGTTGGAAAGCTCTTACAGAGTCTGACGGCGTAATCTAAAAGTTAGATAAATATTCGTTTCAAAAGATACTTTTTCGAGTTAACATTTTTTGATCTTCTGAACTGTACCCCTATTCTGTAGCAAGTGTAGGGTAGTCGCTTGAAAAAAGTGACTACCCTACACTTGCTTCAGAATAGGGGTCCTGTATTACAATCGAGAATGCTGGACTTTCTGAAGCGTCTGGGATTAGTGGGGAAGCTCTAATTGGGTAACACCTTGAGCAAGTAGGGGAAGCACAATAAACCACTACAGGTCGGAGCGCAAAAAATCCCCTAAAGGAGAAAAAAATTACAATCGAGACCAATATTAAGAAATACTCTAAACTCACGCCTTAAGCACGTATTAGAAACCATCTAATGTGTTATTTGTTATAAAAAAACACATAGAATATTTGATATGATTAATATTTGACAAAACTCAAAAGCATCCTATGGGACAACTGAACAGATTAAGCGAAGTTTTAAGGAATGTAGAAGAAAGAAAAATGACGTTCGTTATATAAATAAGCCGCAATACTGTGAGGTTTGGGAAAATTTCGCAAGCTATAAAACATTTCTTATCAAACAAGAACGCAAACCTTTAATCGAGATTTTCAGTATTAAAATAGTCTCAATCACTCGATTATATTCTTAATTTAAATTTGTTAATAATACGTTTGTCGTTTATATATGCAAGGGTTTTGCTATTTTGAAATATCGTGTACATTAGTATTAATGAATGATTCTCCTTTTCTAAAATTTAATGACTATAAGACACTAGAAAATACATAACTAATTTGTGTTATTCTGACTAGCTGTAAGTTCATTGATTGATCCCAGTTATCTATTTCTATTATTTAAGTTAGAGCATACTTAGAACGGACAAAATCTACTACATTGGATTAGTGTGACCACTGTTACCCTTACAAATAAGAATAGAGGCTTTTTAAAAGCCATGAAAATATAAATTTTATTCAAATCATCAGTTACACAAACTCAGTAGGTATAAAAATATTCCATCAAAGACCAAGGTATGAAATTAGTAAATCTTTCACTCACTATAACCTTCAACCCCCAATCGTGTGATGTTGAAAATCAGTTCGTAGACAATAACGTCATTTTTGTATAGAGTTTCTACTGACGCGACAAGTCTTATCACTATAAACCCGTTGGTAACAAAATGTATTTAATACATCTTGCATTTTTTTCATTTTGTTATTAAATAATAATTGCTTTGGCTTATCTCTCGAGTATCTACAACCGAAATTTCCTAAGATAAGACGCTGCAAGTACATGCGTATATTTTGTAACTGACAGACCCAGCAACTGTCAGCTATCTGACCATCGATAATGTCATTAATCAGTTTTTTTCATGTTGTTGAGTCATGACTCAAACCTGCGGAGATTATAGCCACACACTGTTTGCTCGTTATAGCCAAACCCATTTACGGTCAGTGTCCACCATTGTATTTTAATTTTATACACTGTAATTCTCCACTGAAGGTAACAATTATATGGTAAATTCAACATTGACTAATGTGGAGTATTATTTGAATCAAAAAATTACGTATTTATCTAAAAAAATATGATAGAGGATTTTATATCCATCAAAAGCTACGAGAAGAAGGATGTTCAATGAAAATTTTGAAAATATAGCTGCAATTATCCGTGATTTTACTGTAATAAAGTGCACCAATTTGTAACGTACCATTTTTCGTGAGCTTTTCTTTTTTTTTTCAAAAGTCATGTTGCGATGTCTGTTTGTCAATTGGCAAAATATTGCCTTTTTATTTTGAAAACAATGCTTCTAAAATAAACTTTAATCAACGAAAATCCTTGACTGAATTTTGCTCAAGGTAGAAATTTATGTGTATTGCAAAGGTATGAGAAAATTGGCGATGGTGTGTACCTACTTGACTAAACTTGTACGATTTGCGTGTGACCTTTCGGCTTTATAATCGATCGCTATCACCAACTTGTCTCACAAATTTGTGATGATTTTGTTTATTGATCACGTCAACTATGTCATAATATTATACACCTATACTACGTGTCTTTAAAATACGGCTACGTCACAAATTACAGAGTACCTACGCCTTGTCTGAATTAGCGTAGCTATAATTTTAATTGATCTTCTGGCTCAACAGTTTAGGGATGGATTCTTTCCACGAAAAGAATCCTCCCCTCATCCAACAGGGAGGACCTTCCGCCCCATGTGTGCGGTAACAACAGTCGGCTTTGAAAGCAAAACAACACCGGCCACCGCACAACAGTCATGTCGAACTTTTGCGGTACTCGTCGTGTTGATTACGTTCGTTTAGTCCAAGTGTGGCCGACCGCGGTACGAGACGTCTCTCCATGAACCTTCCTTGATTTATGATGGATTCGCATTGCTCGGTAGTCTAGTTGATAACTCTCTCGATGTGACCCAGCCAATAATAAGCAACGTGCAAAACATCATTATCTCTATTGAATTATCAATATTAATTGGAGTGAACGAACACGATATTTCAATATTCACAGTTATGATGTATTTGTGTTCGTATGAAAAACTTCTTAGTCTGAATTAAGTCTATCGTCGGTTTAATATGATTATATATAGACAGTGATGTACTAATTTTGTCCGAATCTTCTAGCCAGAAAATCTATTTCTGCGTCGTTTGTACTCACAAATAGTTCGTGAGTGTTTGACTATAGGCGTACGTTGTAATATCAAACGAAGCTAATCATTATTAATAATAATAATAATAATACGGACTATAAAATGTGAAATGTAAATATAGAATTCTGTCACATAGTGGAAATATTTGAGACAAACTCTATGTACCTAGTATCTCTACACCGATTGGTATTGAAAATTGAGAGTGTCCACTGTCCACGCAACTGAGAATTCCTCCACTCGATGAAAACCAACCGTCATCCGCGGCAGTACGTTCTGCATCGCTCTACTCGTTTCTTCACAACGGTCTACTTTTCGAAAGTTTTCGAGGTGTTTCTGAGATCAGTGTTAAATATCTATTAGTGCCCGCCTCCACTAACTCGCAATTGTCGTGTTGTGTGTGTGTTTGTGCTTTCAAGAACTTTTCCCCGCTGAACTATTAAGTAAAATATAAAAATGACGGACGTTCAAAAGGTACGTGCACTTACATTCTTTTAACACCGCAAAAGTAAAGCATGCTTTGATTTTACGTCAGCTAAAGTAGCAGACTTTTGGTCTTGCTGCTGCATTAAATATGATTAAATCCAGGTTACATAACAAGAGTTGCGTACGCGCTTCAGCACACGATATATTATATTTTGAGATATATAATATTATGAAGGTGTGTGGTGTGCTAAGAAGTGCCCGAAGGTATAGGTCTGTCTGTTTGGAGCGGCGCCATCGAGGTCCATGCTTACTGCTCACTGCTAGACCAGACGAGCACAGTACAATCAACTCACTAGTCCTTGAAGAAACTTTTATCTCTATGAAGCTATTATAAGTCTGTTATTTTTATCGCATTATCTGGCACCACGTGATGTTTAGGTGATAAATAAAAATGTTTGTGTGTCACTACATACTACATACTTAGTTGTGTTATCTTGTGATGTAACTACACGTAATCCACTTTACTAGCTCTAATCTAATGGTTACTGACGGGATTATCAACCGACTAAATCAAAAAGCAATCCAAAACGTAAATATTGGTCATGCTACTTAGCGTAGATTTTTTTCATTCAGAAATAATTTGAACCCCAAACAGCCTTTCCCGCTACATGTGGGTGCATGTTGTTCTATACAGAGTATAAATATTGAATACGAATTTGCATAATGACAAATTAATAAACTATCCGATATAATACCGACCGATGCATATTATATTTTTAAACTATGTTTGCTGGGCACATTCTGTCAATCGCCCATATAAAATCAAAAATAGAAAAGCTTGTTTTGCTACAAGCACTAAAATCATGCTTATTAAAGTTAGGTTTTCTAAATTTCTACGCAATTTTCTTCTGCCATAAGAACTTTCTCGTGACAATAGGGGACCAATGTCCTGGCTTTCGTTGTCAGATTATCATGTACTTCATCCCTCCTTAGAGCCTATACAGTAGGCCCTCTTTCAGAACATGATTAGTGATCTATCTTTCCTTTCCTCTCCATCATAAACCTGTGGCTTTCGTGGCATTTTTTCTATGTTAAATAGTTTTTGAGAGCATTTAGAAGTATTTAGAAGAATGCGGCATTTTCAGGTCTCTGATATCTCTCCAATTTTCTATTTTGTTAACGCAATAACTGGCTATTATTGAAAAAATAATGTGTAGCTATGTGTAAAAAATATGAAATGCCTATGTAACCAAATGTGAAGTGGTAAGTGTGCATTTACACCGAACGAGCATAGAGCCAGAGCTGACATCGACACCAAGCAAACAACAACGAGCAAGAGTTAACATTTTAGAACTGATTTATGGGCGATGACAGTTTACGCGAGCCAGAGTTCTAGTCCCAGTGTCAATGTCCCCACCGATAAAGAATGAATGCTCCAGCTCTGGCTCTATGCTCGTTTGGTGTAAACGCACCCTTATACTAATGCGCTGGTATAGATAAATTGTCATAGACATGGCTAGTATGTATCTAATATAATTGGAGGGTATCCCCTATAAACATTGGATATAAGACACGCGGGGGCTAACCAGGGTTGCCAGGTTTTTTTCCAAAAAAATACCGAACAAGTGTCCCCACTTGATATCCGAAAAGATGAAATCTCCCAAAAAAAGGTCATTCTCAAAATTTGCTACCCGGAAAGTTGAAAGTTTTTCTCTAAAATAAAAATCATTTTCGAAATTCGTTGTCCGAAAAGTTATAAATTCACTAAAAAAAATCATTCCAAAAAATTTGTATTCAATATTATAAATACCTATAGTTCGGTATTTTTGTCATACCGAACACGGTGCAAAAATACCGAACAGTTCGGTAAAATACCGAACACCTGGCAACCCTGGGGCTCTAGTGGTTTTTCCAATTGCCTTTCATTTTGCCGTTTCAGACAAAATAATACCGTAACTCACACCCACTGGCAACAATAATTCTCTTGCTCGGTTATTCCGTTTGCGTCTGATGATAGACCCTGGCTACCTTGGAGGAAATTAATAATAAAATATTCATGCTGAGTCGTCAAACTTTATATCGGCTTACCATACGGTAATAATTTTCGCTTTTAATTCTCTTCTAGGCTAACTCTAAGCTTATTAACTCAAAATATTGTCTGCGGAAATGGAGTTCGAAAAATATTCGCTGCTTCGTTCCTTTTTTCCAACCCCGAGGTTGGTATTTTTTATTAAATAAGACCCTAAATTAAAACCTACAACCCTCATAATCTTTCTGAACCTGAATTGTTGTTTTGGGAATATTATGAAAATAAGCGAAGTATTTAAAAAATTCAACTCTGAACAGCTAAACTTACGCAGTGTTATAAAAAACACCTTATTGCCGGTATAAACCATAGAATTACTAAACCTGAGATAACCTCTAAAACCGCGATATTATAACGTGGATGTATTATAAGCTTATTTCATGGTTTATATACCATAGATCTGTGGTAGGTATACCTGGATTATTTTTAAACATTTTCTTAGACCATGGTATAAACATAAACCTTTGTATAAGTTTATACCAAGATTTTTAATAACACTGATCTAGAATATGCCGTAGGAAATATTCTTGGCTTAACGAATCCTGTAATAAAAATATAAAATCTTTAGTCTGATATATTCCATTATTAAGATTAGCAGCTTTACAATGAATCTTTATGCCTTAGAGCAGTGTTCAGCAAACTTTTGATGTTCAAGGTACACCTACCAAATCAATAAATTTCAGAGGTACGCCAATGAAAAATAGGGGTCGTTCAAATATTACGTATTTTTTTGGAATTTCGACCCACGCTTTTCTTCTAAACACAGAATCTGAACCATGAGCCTTTACAAACATTTGGGTCTCATTTTTTCGCGGCACCCCAACCGATGACCACGGTACACCAGTGAGCCGCGGCACACACTTTGCGGAACACTGCCTTAGAGCTTTAGTGTGCATTTACACCAAACGAACATACATCCGAACCTAGAAAGAGATCGCATTTCCTTATTCGGTTGATTCTGGACTCCATGATAACAACAACTAATTTCTCGATGTTATTTTCTTGATGACCATATCAGCAATCAAGAAAATGTACTCTATTTTCCAGTTCTGGATCTATGTTAGTTTGGCACGAACGCACCCTTAGATTTATATATGTTTACATTTTAGAGATTTAACTAAGCTGGAATAGAGATTGTCAAAGTTTGGTTCGAGACCTACTTTTTGCTCCCACGATAAACAATACCCCTAGTGTATGTTTTCGATGATCGGATATCGAAACGATCATCGAAAGAGTTTCGAAAAAAATTCCATACAAAATGATCAAACTGTTCAATCGTTTGATATTAGATAGAACACTATTTGCATACGTATAACTCACTGATCAGTTTTTACTTTATTTATAAAAAAAAAAAAATTAATCCGCTTTTTTATGTATGAAGATGACATTTCATACAAAATTTTGTAAACAAACAAAATAGCGGAGCAACGCGAGTTTTTACAACCAAGATGCGCTATGTCAGATTTGAATGATTTCGAGTTACTGATGCTATGTAGGTATGTCAATTTGACCACAAATGTAGGTACCTATTTCGATCAGCTCGGTGTATTGTTATAAACATTTTTTGTAGTGGATGAATACAAATAATTAAAAAAATAACTTTTTTTAGATGGCGATTTGCGCTAAAAATAAAGATACCAATTGCTTGAAATTCGTTCGTATAAACGTATAAACATAGAATGCACATATGCATAATGCTGATATGCACGTGTTGATATCACGCTATGCACAAGACACAGGTCAAGCTATCATTCCCATGAACTACTCGTACATCTGTCGGCGTATGTGTCGCACAGTACGCCGCTGGCTGTGTTGAGAACACGCTATCTCGTCCTATTAGTATGTCCCTACTTCAGCGAGATATTCGCGGCTGTTATTTTAGATCCACATAAGTAGAGATGGTCGTTAGTCTTGTACCCAGGCAAGCCACTGTCAAACTAATTGGTACACGAGAGCCATCCTGAGCCTCTCCATGCTCTGCTCCATCGCTCCTACGTAATTTGAAGATGTTTTCGATTCAACAACTTTTTTTTTATCAAATTAAATTATCACCGTGAAAAGTATTGTGACGCCTTTTCCTATCGATTCTAGCTGCGAATAATCTTAAATTTAGTTACTGGCCCTACTCAAAATCTTGCACTGAAATAATTGACTCCTAATTCTTAACAACTTGTTCACGTGAAGGATGGCGGTTAGAAATACATAATAATTAATCACCGGTTCAAATCCTGCCGTGTGCAAAATAGATTTTTTTACCTTTTTGTGCGTGTTGAAGCTTCTTATGATGTTGGAAGAATCATTTAATGGCGAAAGGTGTCGATGTATAAATAAGCGTTTTTATTATAATGAAGACTCACCTGCTCACCCGAAGTGACCCAAGGACACCTTTTACAGAAAGTGTAAATAGTCAGCACCGGGGTTCGGGGAACCCACGACCTTCAGTGGTCAAACCAATGCAGCTTCTGAAACAACAGTTTTTGCCATTGCAAAATCTTCTTATTTTTTGCCTATAATGATCTATTATTTATTAGGTGGGATTAGCCTCTTGCTAGGTCGACTCCCTGCTGTTTGGTGGTACTTATGCATGGGCTTCGTCTTGCATGAGGTCGGCCGTACAATGCAATGTGGGGGAGTCTGGGTGAGTCTAAGTACTATCGTCACATATGCATACCAGAATTTTCTTTTTTCCTTCCCGTATTTTTCTATATCTTCAACCTCGCACACATCCCTTTTACCCTCTCGGCAATGATTATTTGTGTCTTCACTTCTGAGACTGATATAATGTTTATTTCTTGCTGATTTTCATATCTGGGTTTTCCATGTAGAATTTCATAAACAATCCGATATGACAACAGCCTATTTCAGCTGACAAATCCGTCTTGTCACACCGACGTACCTACCTGAATCAAAAGTTTATGTAATCATGTATGTATAATAATATATTCAGCTCCTGTCATTTGGAATGTCGTAAAGCAATCAACACCGATACATCCCTCACGTGTTTGGTAGTTGGTGGCCTAACGGTTTATTAACTACGCCATTTTTCCTACTGGTTGGATCCCAGGTGCCGACCATCTTCCTCTTTCGCTACACAAACTTTAAGTAGCTTACATGCAGTAAAAGAGTCAAAGAGTGTATTTGTGTTCACTTTGAGTGAGTAGATATTCACTTTATTTTTTTTTAATTTACTCAGTTTCGCGGGGAATGCCATGAGGGTGTTTTAAAAAAAAAATATGTTTAAACTTAATTTTTATTGGCAACTTTTCAATGTTGAAAAAATGGCGTTGTATGGCAGTTGAAGTCTGAACAGTTGCTAATCCGTCAGAAAAATGTCTTACAAAATACGACCTTCTATTGTCCTTAGGCTTATGGATAATATTCTACCAGTGGGTATTAGGAATAGAATTATTCGGGTCGCGTTCAATCATTCGTCTCGAGACAATGATGTGTGATATTACGCTAGTCTCTAATATTCTCACACTTCTTCCAGTCTCTTATTAGCATTATCTTATTTATGGGCATCTCTGAACCATATCTCCTTCTAAAACATATTTCTCCAACAATCAATTCCACCCACATGCGTTACAATTTTCAATGGTTGAGATCAAATTACTAAGTTCTTTCGACCGAAGATCAAGAAAAAAAAATTAAAGCTATGTTGTAGGTACGCAAAGAAATTTGTAACTGCCTATACCTACATAGAATATGTAGGTGCACAAAGAAAGGTTCTATGGCCAGTGATACAGAGGTTGCCTATGCTCCAAGATTTCACATTTCCTTACGCTTGTTTAAATGCATTTCGTTAGTTTACTACCCTCACGATTATTCTTTGAATCGCATTTTGAGATACTGTCTATTAACTTAACCTTTCGGATTCTATTTTTATTATGGAACGAATTTTCTGACAAAACTCTTGAATTTCAATCCCGATTTTAATGTCGACCGTCAACACTTTTTATACTAAAATTACCTGCTTAATCGTCATTTATACAAATTACCTGCTTAATCGTCATTTATACAAATTTTTTTCAGCAATACCGGATTCAAAACAGCTTTACGTGGAACTATTTTCAAGCATAGCAACCAAAATTTAAATATTATAATGACAACGATATTAAGATTGAAATTGGATCGGTATTGCGATGGAAATGCAGAGTAACCCCCATTGGTTCGGCCGTATAAATTGTTTATATTGCACCCCCCCATGACGTTTCTCTTTTATAATTTAGCTAAAGCATCTTTAAATGTCACCTGATTCAATAAGCAATATCGCAAATATGAAGTACCTGTACATTTATTTATTTATTCCCGTGAGCGTGAATCATATGGCAACAATAAAAACGCGCATGTCTCGACACTCTGTGGCCATGAACGTCAGTTACAAATCATATGCGTCGCGTCGTTTAGTTTTTTCTTCGTTGTGAATTTACAAATAATGTCTAAAAGAGTATTAACATGATTTTAAATAGTCTTAAATCTCATCCAAGAAATAGGATATCAAATGCAAAAACATGATAATATTTATATATAGCGGTCAAAAATAATACGGTTTCTTCCTCATAAGACTTTTCTTTATTTTTATCTGTACTGTCATCTCCATACTAACCTATCGATTTGATTATAAAGTGCAATTTAACGATTATCTCATATTGAAAGTGCTTATAACTTGTAACCAACGAATAAGTTTTTGTATAGAAGTAGGTACCTATACCTATATTCTGAATACTGTAATGGCCAGCAGAAAGTTGACTATGATGCTATGCGACCGTGTATTTCTCGCTAGATTCTCCACATAGGAACCACTCTTATATTATTATGTTTTTGCAAAATAAACGGTTTAAATATTCAAAATATTGCTCATATTATCATGTTTAATTTTGTGCACTGGTAACACCTTACGACGCCATGGTACGACATCGCCGGCGCTTGCAGTTTCAATTATACCCGGCGCCTCCTCATTGTATACGAATCGTCCTAAATGGTAAGAAACGTCGACTCGTCATAATTGATACAAATGACTTGATATCAAACAAAAACACACTTATATGGACACTTAGGTGTAATTCTAGTGTTGCATGTATGTATTAATAGCCGTAGCTATAAATTCTAGTGATGGCTGTATCTATAAGTATGTATATCAACTTGTATATACCTCATTAGATATCTAAATATAAAGCTGAAAAAGTTGTTTGTTTACACGCAATAATCTCTGTAACTACCAATAGAATTTGATAGAAATATTTTTAAATTTGGAATATTATTTTTTTTAAAGGAATTAACACTATTGATTTTTTTTTAATTAGGTTCTTATTTTAAACGATGTCGATACCGTTCAGTCGATAGCGATGAAACTTTTCAAACTTAATACTAGCTTTTGCTCATAGGTAAGGTCTTGGATGAATCTATGGTATTTATTAATTCCTCCAAGGGTACTTAAGGTACAACAATGTGGATGTTGGCCTAGCGGTTCAGTCACCGACTGTCGTGGGTTTGATCGCCGGTGTCGACATCTTTTTTCTTTCTGCTTTCTGTGAAAGATGTCTAAATAATAAAAAAAATGACAGAAGCCATAATTAATAATATAATACGCTGATGTATATATGTACCTATTTTGTTTGCACTTGCGAGGCGTGAATGATTAAGTATGTATTAAATTCGTAACCATGGCTTGTTAGTTTCAACCTGTCACTCCATTGGTTGATCCCACAAAATTATATGCAAAACCTAGAACCCCGATTCGCATTCAAAACTGAAACCCGAATAGATATTTCAATGTTTGACAGTTTGATTAGCAAAAAGTAATTACGTTTCATAGTTGAGTGCCTATTCTTTTCAGATTTTCTTTATTGCAAATTAATTTGATCTAAATGTACCGCCTATTTTTATATAAATAAAAATCGGAAATTTTAAAGATTTACTAACGAATCTCCATAGAGTAACATTCCTTTTTGCCGAGCAATTCGTCAAAAGTGCCTGTCAATGAGGCTTCACTTTTTTGCTATGAAAAGATAAAGGAGGATGTGCTCCATCTAGGTAGTTATATTTAAATTTCTATGGTGATTGGTCCGCTCTTGCTATTGAGCTAGGACTTCGTTAGAATGCACGATGTCCACTTCTACGTCAGCAACACATCGGATACCAACTATATTGTACCGTACTAATAACGATGGCTATAAAAAGACACCAGTTGATTTTAAAGAATAAGACACCGCTTAAGAGGGGATTCAATCAAACACGACACATTTAATCACAGTAATATTAACTAATAATACTACATAATGCTGGTACACGCGAGTTATGTTGTATATTAATGTGTGTTTGCGCGTATAATAGTGAGATCGCGTGCTAAAAATATTTTGTTAAAAATAAACCAACCAAAATATTATATTGTATTTGTAACCAATTTTTTTTATATAAATTTAATCGGTGTTTTGGGTGGTGTATGCCGGCGCGTGTACCAGCGCTTCTATCACGTAATGATACCTACCAGTGGCGTGCGGTTGTTCTAGGATTTTAAAAACTAAAACTAAGAGGCATTCGTCCGGCGCCTGTTTTCCGATTTGCACAATGGTGAGATATACCTTTTTAAATAAATTCATCTGCCCACCCTGGGTGGAGCACTTGGCTTTCGGGCAGTCAGTTGCAGGGTCGCCCTTCTGGATAGCCTTGCACCCTCCCCCTGTAAACTACACTTTTTTATCTTATTGAAAAATAAGCGTCTTCTGTAATAACAATAACCAGATAGGGAAAATGGCTTGCCCAGCTTCATTCATTATGCGGACCGTTGCCACTGTCAGATTCCCGTTTTGACCTTATATAAGTTATGTAGGTACCTATTGTTTACTTGTACAGCAAAAATATCAAAATGAAACTTGGTTAAACTTTCTTATCAATGTAATAATATGTTTATGTAGATTCCTAAGTGACGTTACGGCTAGTTTTGAATTGTTTCGTCAATACTTCAAAATATACCAACACATCGTGTTCAATGCACTTCCGAAGTTTGCCTCAATATTTGTGATTTTCAGAATCGTTATTTTCAAACTCCGTGAATGACCGACATCGGCTTCATAAACCCAGTGACAGGAAATTTTATACACTGTCGTCGCATATTAAAAACGAATCGTGTGTTAATTTAAGTCTATACCTACACATTTTCATAATTATTGATTGTGATATAGACACCAAGTTGTTCGGTTTGAAATTTCGTTTCGATCCAAATTTTATGACAGGTTTTTCGGCGGTTGTTAAATGTTGCACGCCACTGCATCTTTATATGCCTATTATAGTAGTTAGTCTATCACTAGAACTATTTTCCAGTAATCTGCTGCCCAGATTGCGTAGTCAATATTTCAAAGACTACACGTAATCTTGTTTGATCAATTCCAGAAATGTAATCAAAACTCCAAACTAAGCAACCCTTAATCTATTCACCCCAGTAGGGATGCATAAATGAGTCAATTTGCTTTTCAATAAGTATAGCACATCTGCTGAATTTTTCATGAAAATAAATAAACACTTGTATTAATTAAAAAAATCAGATAACCTCAATTTTTCTGAAATAAAATCTTAATATTCTATATCAGTTGTCCTCTAAAGTTTATGCTCCTGCACTTTGCTTATATAAATTTAATAATTAAAACTAAAAAATTTAGAGGATTGGTTCGTTTTTGCAGTTGTGTTATTTTTTTTTAATTTTCTAGCCTAATCAGCAAAAATTTCTATGTATCGCCATTACAAGTCAGTGTTGTTGTAGCTGTACCCGTTCACGCGTTACTGTGTTATACATCTAATAAATATTCTCATTAAAAAAAAAACGTTTCCCATGACTCTTAAAAATGAAAAAAGTTTTAAGAAATAAATTTGGAAATGGTACAAGGTTAGAAACTCTTTCACGGAGCAAAATTATTTGTCCAAGGAATGTAAAGAGCGAATTTATTTCCAGGAACAAGCACATTCAGCGGCTTTGGCTGCAGCCGCACCAGAAGAAAGTGAAGAGCTGTCACCTTTGCCTCAGCCAACATCTCGTCCTGCTAGACGTCGCGGAGGTATCAGCGCCGAACCTGTGACGGAAGAAGATGCCACCAGTTACGTCAAAAAGGTGTGTAACTTGTTTGATTTTACTGATTATCGATTTGTAATAATTCAAAACGGTATAAATGTGTCTTGTGCTCATGTTCTTTACAGCAGCTCTCTTCTCTGCTGCTTGCAGAAGCTGTGCTGTGTCTTTCCTCAACTCTTAACCTTACCATCTTGTACAAAACCATATATTATAAAGCTAAACATGTCATAAAAACATATTTGTATGATTGCAGGTTGTTCCAAAGGATTACAAAACAATGGCAGCATTATCCAAAGCTATAGCCAAGAATGTCCTCTTTTCACATTTAGACGAAAATGAGAGGTCAGACATATTTGACGCCATGTTTCCAGTCACATTTCTACCTGGGGAGAACATTATCAACCAAGGTGATGAGGGAGACAACTTCTATGTTATTGACAGTGGGGAAATGGAGTTCTACGTGAATGGAGAAATGGTTTCCACTATTGGTGATGGTGGAAGTTTTGGTGAATTGGCATTGATCTACGGTACGCCTCGTGCCGCAACAGTAAGAGCTCGCACACACGCCAAACTCTGGGGTCTGGACAGAGATTCGTACAGGCGCATATTGATGGGATCTACAATACGCAAAAGAAAAATGTACGAGGAATTTTTATCCAGAGTTTCAATATTAGAAAGTTTAGAAAAATGGGAACGTCTCACGGTTGCGGATGCATTGGAACCAGTTTCCTTTGAAGATGGAGAAACTATTGTCAGACAGGGAGAACCTGGAGATGACTTTTACATCATTCTCGAAGGTTGTGCTTTGGTACTTCAGCAGCGATCTGAGGGTACGGGACCTAGAGAAGAAATTGAAGTTGGAAGATTGGGGGCTTCAGACTACTTTGGAGAAATTGCTTTACTTTTAGACAGACCACGTGCTGCAACCGTACGAGCAGTTGGACCTCTGAAATGTGTCAAATTAGATAGAGCAAGGTAAATTTATATCATTTAATTATCTCTCTATCTTTTATATGAGTTCAGCTAAGTCTTGGAAATAATAATAACTAAATAACACTCTTCTATACATAGGTGTCAGTATAGCCGGCGGAACGCTTGAAACATTCTCTACCAGTCAACCGATCCCGTCCAATCTGAGACAGGATTCCAACCCCGAGTCGAAATTTCAAGTGAAAAAACACATTGAAAATTTCTGGACCGACCGGGAATGGAACCCGGGACCTCTTGATCTGAAGTCGGAGCCTTTGCAACTAGGCTACTAAAAATCTTAACCGACACTGAATCTGTCAGATCCCGGACAGTACAGCTAAAAGCTGACAACTTCCATTACTTTTTTGGTTAAAGCCCTTTCCTTTGCAATAATATTTCTCGCTACACTCAACTGTCGAATGCCTCTATGTTGAAAATTGTACATATGCAGTATAACCAAATAAATTTCATATGCAAGTCTCATCCATAATCTTATTACAGAATGATCAAGCATAAAAGATTTATGATACTATATAAGTAACTACCCAAAATATTAGGAAAAATCCTGTCTCCAATCTTAATGAATTATAAAACCTCTTATGTTCTTTTTGTCATAATTTTTACATTTTGAGAAACATGTTGGTTTTTACTTATCAATAAAATTATTTATTGTGTTAATTTCCAGGTTTGAGAGAGTTTTGGGGCCGTGTGCCGACATCCTCAAGAGGAACATAACGCAGTACAACAGCTTTGTGTCTTTATCTGTATAACTTCACTTGCTTTTAATATTACGCTAATTTTTACTTTTTTTTATTTTAGACTATTTTATTTATTACTTACTTACTTAACGAGTCCGATCACCCATCCACTAGACCAGGGATGCACAGACTTATTTTATTTATTAACTCGAATGTATGTTTGGATGATCTGGAAATAATGTACATACACTCTCAAATTTTTCTCACATTTAAAGATGCGGGTGGCCCTCGATTTTATATACAACTGACAAAAAAATGGCATTATTTTTTAATTGGTGCCGATCATCTTCCTTTTTCACAAAACGATCTTATTACAGAAGACGTCGAAAATGTATTCTTGTTTATTTCAAGTGACCCCAGATTCATTATAAAATAAGAACCTTCAGCTTGTCTCCAAAAATCATTTGTATAGTGGAAATAAAATACGCACTAAACGCCAAAAACTTCATTTTGAGATAATCTAATAAAACTGATTTTTCCCCCATACAGACATAGTACAATGATGATTTTTGGATCTGTTTTTTACGCCTTTAGATCATCGATATGGACTTAGTGCAATATTTAGGCTATTGACAATGGTTTATAGAACATTTCCTCATACTCAACTCATTTTTTTCATTTTTGGCGTTTAGTGCGTATTTTATTTCCACTATACATTTGATATAACAAGGTCACCAAAACAGTATTAATTCTTTATATACATAATTGTGCAAAAATCGAGGACCTCTTGTTTTTATAATTGCAATTACACTTCAGATTATATTCTATTGAATTTTTTTAGTTCTATTATCTTTGTATTGTCGCTGATGTATCTCAATACTGCCTTCTGCTCTACAAAGTTAGTTTTCTCATAATATTTCCCCTGCATTGTTCGTCTTTGTACCGTATATGGACGAAAAATTTCCAACCTTTTAGTTTTAAATAAGTGTTATTAAATGGTGTTTGTGTTGAATTTTTAGGGTTGTATGTGTCAGGCTATCATCGAGTCTGCTATGTTTTGATACATGGTGTTATTACACATAACATAATGTAGTGGTTAGCGGATATAATGATTTCAAGATTAGCTTGGTCTAAGAAAAATGACCTCTATGTTAAATAATATAATTTGCATTAAAAACAGAGTACAGGTAATAATAGAGAACTCATAAATCGTACATTTAAGTGAGTATTTAAAAAATGTTAAGAGTCCAGCAGGGTAATTCACGAAAAAGTTTCAGTTTAGAACTAGTCAAATATTTGATACTTCAGGGTGCGTTGCACGTAAACGCCCATTTTTTGCACTTTCACTTTATCGATTTCACTTAATGATTCCGCGAACCCTCAACATACGAAACTGAAATTTCTGTTTTATTTTAGAATGATCTTTAATTGAATAGCTAAGCTGGTTTAGGATGCTTTATTGAGTTTTTTTTTCGTCTGAAACGTCTCTCAAATATTTTCTCAACTATCATAACTCAAAAAATGTTATATTTATAAAAACATAAGAAGCAAAAAATGTGAATAATAATTGGAATTTGTCTCGTTTAACCAAAAATTATTTCTTTTTAGGGTTATAAGTGAAAGAATATGTTTAGTCTGACCTAAACTTTTTCGTTAATACCCATGCTGTTTTGCTGTATAGTGACTTGACATGTATTTATGTTTGTTAGATTTGAGTGTGCGTTTGATTAGAAGTGACTATTGGTTGTATTTCTAAAATGATACCCTGTTTTAAAATCATTAATTGAAACATAAAGAGTATTTATTTTAAACAGCTAATTATTTCAATAAATTTGACAACTATTTTTTTCTCTTGTACAATATTTTTTTACTCAATCATTAGCTTAAAGTATTTTTAGTTTATGGAATATATTATACAATATCGATTCTTATATATAAATCTTCTTGTTATCTGCACATTTAATAATACTGTCTCCTGTCTCTATGTATTTAATATTATCAAATATATAATTAATTGATATGAATTTCTATAGTTATGTACCTTTTTATTAATAAACTGTAATAAATAATTAATTTTATTTAAATGTAATAATTTAGCTGTTCATAATAATATATATTGAAGTCCTGTATAGCCAGCTAAAAAAATATTATTGTTATAACTTTGTCATTGTTTAAAATTTTATGGTGAATATAATTATAATTATTATCACTGTTGTTGATCGCTATAAATAATATTGTCCAGTTGGTGATGCATAGTTTAGTCTTGTGGAGGGAATAGCCATTTCATTTATATTCATACAAAGCCATGTCCAGTATTTCTATTTTATAATTCAATAACTTAAAAATGTAACCAGACAATCGGCTAACAGAAAACTACATCAAATAAGCGAAATTTTAATATAACTGTGATAGAGGTTTCAAATAGTTATATTTTGTGGATTAGCCAGTTAAAAATAATTCTGTCTTCCTTCACGTAAACAAATCTCATGTAATCGTGCATACATGATTTGATATCAGACTTATCACATGGTACAATGATGTTGAGTTACAAAAAACGTAGATGCAAACCCATTAACTGAATGAAATAAACTCCACACCTAAAATAAGTTTTGCACCTTCTCTTTTCTTCCAAGAATTGCAGACTTTTTCTGATGTCTAATCGAAATTAGTTCCGCATATTGGATTTTTTGTTTTTATGATTAATCGAGTTAGTGTGAAGATACTTTACAGTCATTATCTCATGATTTATTTCTGTGCAAATTTGATTATTTCAATTTATAATATCAGCCATATAAATTGGTAACCCCTGATTAACCCAAAATAATGTATTTCTTCTTGTTTATCGCAGAAGCACATTTGACCAATATACTGCCATATATGTGTAAAACTGTATCATAGGAAATGAGCAGCTATTTCCAATAATTTATGAATATGGACATCCACATTATTTAGCATATACCTACCTACTTTAATAAATAAGCAGCTGGTCTGCTTAGTATTATTTTTATTATAATTATAATATGTGTAAATAATTTATGAATTAGAAATTATAATCTCTACATATGTATATTTTGCTTTTCTATTTCCTTTCTAGGACCGAATACTCAATACCAGATTATTTTTTCTGTTTTATTAAAATATTTTTAAAACTACCAGCATCCGCAGATGCCAGTGGCGAGCGGCTGGTACCAGCCAAAAATCCTGGCTTACCCTAGAATTTTCAAGAGAAATGTAAAAATAATAACATTTCAGAGATTGCTAAAACTCTATATGAAAAAGACTAATGGTGCGCGCCATAAAAATATTCGTACTGGGTCTGGTCACACCTAACACAGTTACAGCTTTGACATTTGAAATAATTAGTATTGTGTAGGTATGTGAAGAAAGAACCAATGGGAAGGAGGAAACGAAGCTGTGTCGCCACACTGTTCTGCATTGGAAGAGAGAAAGTATTGCTTTCATCTCCTCTGACGTTAAAAAAAAATGGGATCCTTACTAAATGTCCAATAATGTAATCCAAGGTCTAAAAAAATACTTAAAATATTCTTTACATCACGTACGCTGTGAAAACTATTAATGATAGAATAAAATTATGTACTATGACTTTGTAGAGGACATCAATATTTACAAAAAATGTCGCGACAGCATATGTCTAACTTTTATAGTATGCCACAATAAGTGTTCATTTATTTTTAAAATTTAATTGAAATGTCGCCTCTAGAACGGGCTCTTCATTTGTATCTTGGTATTACTCCTTATCAAAATAAATTAGTACATATTCAAGACTGCTTCAATACATTTATAAAACTTTTTGAATTATTCATTTCGGACATTCCATTTATTTTGAAAGATACCACAAGATTAAAAATGTAAGAACCTATTAGAATAAAAAAGGGATGGTCGCCGATCTCCGTGGTTCACTCTGCTCACCTAGCTAGGCAGCGATATAGAGCGTCACTGGTCACTGGGGTATGAGCCGTAAGCGAGGGGACCATTTTAGAATGCTATATTATTTCGTTATTCCATATTAAAAGGACGTATATTAATGACTTCAAGGTATTTTTGATTTCACAATGTGTTTTTAAATGATTAATCTCAGAATATTTAACAGTACCTAGAAAGTTACTTATCTACAAAGGTTTTCAATCTGTTTCCTGAAGCTATATCTAACGAAATTTGCATACAATTAACCATAATTTATCAATAAAAATGCGAAAATGTGACGCATTTTTTGGAAAAGTCTTCTTCTTTTTGTGATGGCTTGCCCATTTTTTTCAAAAATAAAAATCACCGCACGCCACTGGCAGATACAGTACGTGGATTTACATAGGTAATATATCCCCAGATCTCATTACCCACAAGCTTAGTTTCCATTTAGCTGTTTTTTTTGCATGAAACATTTTCCTTATGTCCTCTTATCAGAGAATATTATATATAGAGAAATAATGACTGGATAAAAAACACCAGTTGCTGCCCATATGGCAGCTATTGTTTTTATTAAAAAACACTAGGTTATAATCATTTTTTCACTTATCTGATAATGTCAGAATGTGCGGAATTCGATTTAGAATCGAATGGAACCCAAAAACGCATTTCCCAAAAATTGACAGATAGCAGGTATTGTCAGCTCACCGTCGATAACTCTTTATTATGGAGCTCTGGCTATGTTCGTTTGGTATAAATGCACCCTAAAATACCTTAGTTGTGTAATACTAAACTAGTTTTTTTTTTATTGAAAAAGGCAGTAAAAGTTTTAAAAAGTGTAATAGCATTATTTATGACAATTTATTCAGTGAAGCATAAAAAACAATGAATTAAGGACTGATACCTATGATCATTTGAGGATATGTGGTGACTCTGGGTAGAAATTTTTGATCTTGATCCATGATCTTTTCACATATTGATAATCGAGAAGCAAAATATTTGTACTGACTGCAAAGTTATAGACAACTGGCATTCCTTCTTTTCTCGATGTTCTTTCTCTCTGTGGTTCTCGTAAGAATTATTTTGGTTTTTCAAACCTGAATTTGATCCTTTAACGACAGTTGAATTATAAGTAGGTACTTGTCAAAACAAAATTAATTGAAAATAATGCTAGTCTTAAAAGTTTATCAATAATTTAGCTATGAAAGAATGTGTTAGGAGCTACCATCCAAAAGAAGGCATTTTTGAGGCAGTAATAACCCACATTACCTATAATATATTTTTTGGCAGGACTTTTTCCTCTTCCAAGGTGTTTTTACAGCTTTAACAGCAAAGGAGTGTATGACTTGGACCTTCTGCGGGTATAGCAACTGGTGTTTTTTATCCAGTCATTATTTCTCTGTATATTTTAAAGTGAAGCCATGGATCCACTAGTAGGCACAATGGACTTGACGCCTACTATGCGGAGCCATGTAGTCTGCAGTAATTGTTTTAGGGTGCGTACGCACTGACAGGTTGCTAGCTTAGCGCCCAGCCAGTCGCCTGGTGAGTAGTTTGCTAAAACAGACATTCAAAAATGTTCGCGACCAGCCGCGTGAGCATTTGGCATCTTCCTTATCCAATTAAACAAACATTTATGGTAACTGTGAGATATGTCGATAGACTCTAGGTGCTAAGCAAGCCACCTGTCAGTGAGGACTCGGCCTTCATGTAGACAAAACCTATTATAAGAGTGTGTCTATGTTTGGTGAGTAGGTATATCCAAAACAAAACCCAAAGTTTTAATTCATATTGATTTACTTTAGAATTGAATTAAATCACAGAAGTTGCACTTATTTTAGGAATTCTCCTAAAAAAAATGCAAACATAAAAGGTTAAAATTTGTAATTCCTTGGTGTATGGAAATAAATAATAAAAAATTGTGGATAGAACTAATTGGGAGAGGAAGAGGAAATAACATGTTTGCTGGTGGGGTCTGATGGAACACTATTCTCTGGTCTCTCCTGGGTGTGTGGTTGCCTTGCACTTGTATCATCTCGCATAACCTAACAATAATTTGAAATCAACATCGAGACAATGTGGGAGGCAGCTCATCCAATGCCCCCAACTCCGCTTGCCGTGACTTCCAATTCATTATATATGGAAGTATCGCCTAAACTTCTGTTAAAAATTTCGTAAAAATCCAGTTGTTTCTTCTGCCCTCTTTTTGGTTGAGAATAAGTGTAAGCCGACACCAGTCACACGACGACATCCTCTCAAGCAAACGAATCCCGATCATAAAAATATTGATTAAATGTCCATTTGATTTTGTTGATAAGATAAAAATATATACATAAATAAATATGTATAGGAAAATATAAATTATGTGCACAATTAAAAACTAAAAAAAATCACTTGACACAGTTTTTAACATGGTATAAATTCACTATCCATGAACCATTGTCCCTTGTCCAAACTTAATAATAATCTATTACACTCCAAGGTCTGAATAGAATTGCACTAAATAGATTATTATTGCTATAGTTCCTAAGTGGTCCCGTGACTTTAACATTACACGGGAACATTTAAACGTGGGTTATTAATAAATTTCCTATTAATAACTTTTTATATGTTATTTACAACAGCCATGCTCGTTTTGCAATCAATGTTTTGTCTGGTCTCATCGCAATATGTAAGATTGAAGGGTGTAAGGAACTCCGTCAACGTTTCCCCCGATTCAAAAGCCATCTCCGATTTCAAAAACTCAACAGGAACATTCTGTCTGTAGCTAAACATTAAGAATAATTAAATAAATTCACACATATAAATATATTCAACAAATTATTAATGTACCATTTATGGTTATCCAGTAAACAGTTCATATCCAGTCTAAAAAATCTGATGGTCTGATTCACCTGAGATGATTTTATTTATTTTCTAAATAAGGCCTGATTTCCTATGGTATATAGCAATGTATTAAATTCAAGGTATATTTTGGATTTGTACAATTTAAATAAATGTTGATATTTTGTGATACAGCTCAAATATTTTATGATGAAATTGAAATGCACAATAATTGTACAAAAGGTGATTGCCTACGTGGTTTGTTTTAGTTGTGTAATCAATTATTTAAGGCATACCATGGAAAAACTTTGAATATGCATACAAACAATAAGTAATATTCAACGTTTTTCAATGCAATGCGTCTTTTATATAAAATTATATGCTTAAAAGGCTTTAGATAAATAAATGTGTAAGATTAGCATTGCTGTGTGAATAGAATTAAAATATTGAATAACTGGTAATATAGTATGAAATATTTACTAAATTCACACTTAAAATTTGTCATTTTGTAACTTTTTAAGAACAAGGTACAAATTCAATGAAATAGCCCTCATTATATTTTTGTGTGAAAATTTTTTTAGGGAAAAACGGAGTGTAATTTTTTTTCACCATCATTTTTTCTCATTCAGTGAACACAAATACATGTTAGACATTGTTGTAAAAGAGGATGATGGTCAGAAACGGGAATCGAACCCACAACCTTTAATACATGTGTGAATACCAAAGTACTAGGACCAACCACTAATAGAGCTTAACATTTTATTAATTTGGTTTTTGTGGAAATGAGATTCAACCTGTGTAGGGCAATAAAAAGGTAGAGATTATACAGATACAGAAAATAATTGATTGTTGTAAAATGATATTGCAGGCCTTGCTCCATGGAAGATTATCATCGCAAAATCCAAATAAAAACAGTTTTTAAAAAATTAATTAATAAAACCCAAACCAGTAGAAAAAAGTAACTACTCATTGGTCTGCGTTTTAAGTACTTATTAATTCTGAAAAATACTAAATATTTTTTATTTGACTTCTGCCCCTGTAGACAAATTCAAATTGGCGTTTGACTACAAACGAGGATTTCGCCAATAGTTACGAAAAAATTAACTGTCCACTGGAACATAATATAATATTTAAACCAAACAATGACACTTATATAAAAATATAAAAAGTGAACAGTTAATTTTCTTCCTACTCTACATTGTCGAAGAATTCGTCTGTAGTCGATCGCCAAATGCATTTTGTCTAGGCCTACTGCTTTTATTTAAACAAAGGGTTTGTGTAATTTCATGTCCTTTGGAAAATAATTGCTAATTACCATATTTTAAAAAACTGTGAAAAATTGTTATTAGTTTTAAAAGCACACAAATCTATGCAAAAAAATATATATATTGCCACTTTTAACAAAACTGGAATTTAACAGGTTTATTCCTCCTCAATTCACATTCAGCTTGGATTGATCTATAGCTGAAAAGTAACGAGCAAAATAATGTTTGTTTTCCTTGACCAATGTTGATACTTACCTCTCCATTCCTAAAAAGATTGCCTAAAACTAAATAAAACTTGTGACCCTAAACTTTGGAAATGGAGTCCACGAATTATGATGAGAATAAAGAATGATATGGGATGATGGTGAGAATAATAATATAATGCAGAATGTATACTTATTGTTAGAACATACGATTTTATGATGCATTTTAAATACGCCTTCCTTTCCCTGGCTATGAACCAGTCAACTAGATACGCCGTCATCAGTGGGGCCAACGTGTACAGATTAAACAGTTTGTGATAGTTCCCTGTTGCCCACGCACTTCTAAACTGCAGTGCAAACTTTATCACATCAACTTGCTTCTCTTCACTGGACAGGGACTTCAAAATTGTAATTAGATCTGAAAACAATTGTATGAATGCTATAACAGTGAAATCTCTTGTAATGAGCAATTAGTATGAACAAAAAAATATGATGAAAATTGCTCTATTATGCGGTGTTCAGACGGGGCGATGTAAGGCCAGACGATTTCGCTTGCATAAAAAAAATATCGCTCGGTCGCCCATTAATCGTCTGATGTGTTCACACGAGTCCACCGACATACATTCAATCTGTCAGGTGCGCTGATTGTTTTAAAAATGGCGGACGTCGAGGTAGAAGTCGCGGAGTAATTGGAGTTAGTTGAAAATATTGTTTTAGACGATATAAAAAGACTCCTAATTGAGGAAAAATAAAAAAAAACGCAGATATTGGATGCGGAATTGGATTCTAAGGAGAAATAAATTTAGAGCAGTGCTGTCAACTGTAAAAAAACAGAACATACGGACGCCTGCGCATGCGTGAATCGTTCCACCAGATACAAAAGTTGAAAGGCGTTCAACTTGAGACGATATCGCTTTCAACCATTTTTATCGCTTCAGATTTATCGACAATCTGTTCACACGGTTCAATTGGCTGGCGATATTTTAGTGTCCTGGCGATATTCGCCTCGTCTGAACACCGCATTAACAAGCAACATTTCACAAAAAGGGAAGTTCCGTTCTGTGAAATGTCACTCGTACTTAATCACGCATGAAAAAACACTGCTGGAAAAAAAATCACAAGAAGACAGCCATACTTGGATGTCAAATCAATGAACAGCTTCACTATAATAAATTTATTGAATGATATGGAACACATTAACATATTTTTCATTGTTTTGGATGGGAAAAAACGTTTCACATAACAAGCGTTTTAGATAAGGGCGCCTCTGGAATGAATCATGCTTGTTGCAAGAGGTTGAGTTGTTATAAACATGGCTAATAAAAGGGGATAATATTCCCATTATTGGAACTGGATTTTCAACAGAATAACTAGGTAAGTTTAAGGGTTAACTTTCTGAGAATTTGATACCCAAACATTCTCGGCTGAATAAAATAATCCCAGTTTTGATGTTAGCATCTCATTACACAAACCCCGTTTTCCCAAGTATGTACTAAAATCATTAGAAAGAGACAAAAATATGCCTCATTTAGTAACCACAACTTACCTAGTGTATTTTTAGTAAAAATGTAATATAAAATTCGGTAAGCTGTAAATTCATTGACACATCCTTGACCAGGTAACTCAGCATACAGCATTTTCAGTTGCGTTTGACATTGATTAAACTCTTCATGGTCACCCTTTTCCAAAGCAATCCTCGCATGAGTCTCGTACACTTTGATGGTTAGCTCATCTCTGATACCTTGAACCTAGAAACAAGGAGTATAATTATTACTACCGGAGAGACCACTCAAGATCAGATTACTAGTTATGATATTGGGGATAAACTTACGGTTAAGTCCTGTCTAATAGATTTCAACTGATCACATGCATATCTGTAATCTTGATTAGCAATCCATCTATCCTTGACATTTTGCAATGAATTCTTCAATACACTGACGGGGCGCACTTCACAAGGTTCTGGTGCCTTTGTGAGCCTCAAGAAAGATTTCTCCAAATCGGTACAGGTTCCTACAATATGTAAATCCGTCCAGTCCATATCACAATTGGTGTCTTCCACAAACATATTGCTCTGTGACACTTGTCTATCAAAGACGTCGCTCTTCTTTTGTTTACTCCTGTCCTGCGTCTGCACCACACTGGCAACACTGTTGAACCTGGCAGCCCTCTGCTGCAACTTCTCACTGGCGTTCTCCCCATGGTCGGGGTTGTGCAGTATACTATTGTTATTACTATTTTGCTTACGTTTTTTCTGTGCTCTATTATTGGTTTTATTAGCTTTAGTTTTCCTACTGTTGAGGGTGAGTCTATCTTGTACCCTCTTATTGTTATTTCGATTCTTGTTATGTGATATGGAGGGCAGCTTGTAAGAGTCATTAGAAGAAGATGAGGAACGTGTTGAGCTAGAAGAACGGCGGGAAGAGCGCAGAGACCTATGTGGGGAACGTGATCTGGCTCTGCTATGTGTTACGGGCGATGTTTGAACTTGATATTGAGCTAATGTACCAACAACTGGATTCGGCCTTCGGACAACAACATTATTCCTTTCACTGTGCACACTGGGTATTGGCTCAATGTCCCAATCTTTTACCCACAGCTCATCTCTGCTCGCTGCAGCTGTTATTCTTCCCTTCAAACAAATTTCAATCTGATCTCTATCTAAATCTGTTTTACACTTCTCATAACATCTCATGATATATTTGTTAAGACTCTCGGGCCAAGCACCCGACGTATCTTCCAAAATGTTAGCTGGTTTACCAGGATGAACCGGTGGCAATGACACTGGTGTTGGCAGCAGAGGTGAAGAACTAGGGACAGTTGGTGGTGGAGGCGGGATATCTAATGGTGGGGGAGGGGGAGTGCAAGGCGGTGGGCAGGGGGGCAAGGGGGGTGCTGGGGGCAGAGGTGGCTGAGAAGTCAAGTCGGTGCTGTTACAAGGTGAAGGCAGAAGTGGTCCAGTGTGGCCGCCACTCATGTTATTGTGGTTTTGATTATTTCTATTTCTTTTGCGTTTCTTTTTAGCACCACCGCTGTTGTTGTTAAGAGGGTTACCATTATTGATACCTAGATTGGTAACAGCAGCAGCCGGGAAGTTCTTTTTCATCCCAATATTAAACCTGATTGGAGGGCCTTGGTGCACAAAAGAAGGAGCAGGACCAGGAGGAAGTGGAGGAAAGTTGGAATTGAAAGAATTATTAGTTTTCTGTCCTTGATTCTGATAACCTGTGTTGTTTGACTGGTTGTTCTGGATTTGTTGGTTGCTACAAAAACTGTTATTGGCACCAGCATTGTTCATGTTATGCGCATAATGATTCGCACCTCCCATGTTATATTGCTGATACATGTTGTATCCATATTGTTGGTACATGTTCATATTATACATCCATGGGTTATGTTGCATGGAGTTTTGATTTTGAATGTTTACTTGATTCTCGTTCCCTTTATCTCCCATGTTTACTTTGGAAGTATTTTACTTAATCCTAATCTTTCCTAGTCTTCTTTATAACTCTTGATTTTAACAAATCTAAATATAGAAATGTTCTTACCAAAATCGAACACAGATCACACCATCATAAAGTGATTAACACTTAAAACCAACAGTAACTCGAAGCATAAAGATTTTTGCTAACCATATGCTGTGATTTCATCTAAAAAGCCAAAACTAAAACATTTAAAACTATACCGTAGCGCGATAACTAGTCACCAATCCACCCGAAAGTTAAACGTAACGTCACACCCGAGCTCAATTTGAAATATTTCAAAATGGCGTCGTTCTACTTTACAGTTTATTTCTCTTTTCTTTACTATGAAAACTTCAAACCAGTGTTGCCAGCCCAAATTTTCTTCTTCTTCTTTTTGGCTTATCATCTTAAGGCTCTGGGGTAGGGTAATCGCTGTTTTTTGGTGTTTTTTCATGCAATTTTTTATCGTTGTTGTTAAAGATAGCTTCTTGAAAAAAATATTTCAATGTTCTTCAATCTTTCTTCTAGTGCAAACACTTTCAATATCTTAAAAATATTGAATATTTATAATGGAAAAAAATATTTTAAAAATATCTCTATCGTGACTTTTCAAGAAGATTTATGCATTAACTACAAGACCTAGAAATGTAATTATTTTTCTAATCGAAGGAGATTTTCAATTTCTAGTGCAAATACGTAGCATAATTAAGTTTTAAATTGTATTTTTTTTTTAAAAACTGAAAAACTACAAATTGTATTAATTTTTTATTGTCTATGGTTTATTTTATAGAAGATTACAGGTAAGAGAAGAGCTTCGGGGTGTGGGGCGTCATATGAATTGTTTATCTCGAAGCGGGCGCTGTGTTCTCCTGTCCCTTTTATCGACATTTGGATTGTTTTATGCTTATTTCGTGATAAAAATGATAGTTTTGTGTGCTTGGACAATATATTTTTATTATAATTTATTCGTTTTGAACTTAAACTTTACTTATTTTGACTTTTTTTTATATTTTGTTTATAATTGACAGTGACATTTGTATATAAGATATCGTAATCTTGTTTGTATTTCATGATCAAAAATAGTTTTGTGTTTGTGTGTTTGGACATTAAAATGAACAATACAATACGTGGTGGATCAAGAAATATCATTATACGTGTGTATTCGCCACGTATTCGGAATGTTTGGTGGAATTAAAGCCGGAGAACTGTCTACTAATGTTTTCTAACTAACATCTCAATTGATTGGTAAATACTGTGTTTTTTGTAGATAAAATACTTTTTAATGATTAATTCTAACATTTTCAAGTATAAGAAGTTAGTTAGAGCTCATTTAAGGATACTTTATTTGTTTTAAAAATATCTGTCAATGAAAGATCACAGGACAGTTTGTTTTGACGATCGAAAAACAAAACACGGTATAGAAAATAATGTTTGTTAAATTGCAATACTATATTGTTACCATTTTATCATTATATTTCGATTTCTTATCCCATTTTAAGATGGAAAATTTTCATTTATTTTTACTAAAATAATATTTCTATTAAAATACAATAATGGTATTATTTTCCTATCCCATTCTTTATTTAAAGTTGATTATTTTTACTTTTTTAATTAAAATAATACTTTACTTTTTTATATAAAATAATGTTCCTATATATATACTTATTAAATTATAATACTAATATTAATAAATCAATCGAAAATAGTAAATATGTTTTCGACAGTGTCAGCTCATTGTTTTTATAAAGTAAAACTTTCATATCCAATAATTAATCTTTATTTTTTTTCAGGTTTTAATATGTGCGTTCTATTAGGATAATTGTAATAGAAGAGAATTCAAATCAATGCAAATTTACCACGCCAGGTAAACATAGAAAAGGGCGACCAAAAAAAGGATTGGAGGATTCGACCGCTGTGCCGTATTAAGGCAAAAATCATTTTTCAATCATCATTCATTCAAAAAAGCAATACCCAGTTTGAGAAGCATGTTACAAGTTGTACGAAATTATTTGAATTTTGATGGGAGCTACGAACTTCTACGAAAAACTGTAATAAACATTGGGTTTTCGTACAAAAATGCAATTCAAATAGGAAAGTATTGATGTAGACACAAAATATTGCGGCTAAAAGAGAAAATTGTCTTAAAATAATCATGGATCACAGGATGTTGCCAAAAGAACTCCAAAAAATATAGTTTAATATATAGATGAAAGCTTATTAAAGAATATTACAGTTTGTATATACTTTAATTAACTTCAATTAATTCATTAAACATCACTTTATTTTAATTATGGATTTTTATTTTTTCAAATCCCGAAGTCCAAAATATGTAAAAAATTTGGCAAGTTATTTCAGAGAAAAAACCTGCTAAAGGAACAATAAATCAAGGGAACAAAAAATAATTGTTCAAACACAAAACTATCATTTACCTTTATTATTTATTTTTCAGTTTTCAAAAAATAATTACAATTTAAAACTTGATTATACTACGTATTTGCACTAGAAATTGAAAATCAGCTTCGATTAGAAAAGTAATTACATCTCTAAGTCTCGAAGTATATGCATAAATCTTCTTGAAAAGTCACGATAGAGACATTTTTAAAATATTTTTTTTCATTAAAAATATTCAATATTTCCGTTACAGTGTTTTATTTTAGCACAGTCATTGTTAATGTGTTACCATGAGCGATAACAGCGCCCTCAATTAGTTTGCCAATTTCTTGACATACAGCAAGTTTTCTTACTTTTTAGTGTTAGGAGATTTAAATTGAGGTAAGTGCAGGAGAAGAGGGGGACAAAGGATATAGACACGCCCATTACCCCAAGGTCATTGGCTTACCCCCTAGCCTTAACGAATCGCTGAGAATGAGAAATCTCCCATAGTCCTTTTGGCCAGTATATTTTAGAACCCCTAATATACCAATCGATTCAGCAGTGAATATAGAAGTTTCGCTTGGGAGTCAGATTTTGCATTATACTGTCCTTGGTATAGAATGCTACTCCGGTTTCCATCTTGGAGCCGTCTGTGTACACAACCGATCACCTTGTTCTTAAAATAGTTTCAAATTCCGTTTTGGCATGTGCATTATTTTTAACTCAGAATGGGCGGAGAATATTTGGCTGAAAAACTTGTATGTGAAATAGGTAGGAGTATAAAGGTAGATTCGGTTCATTGTGGACCTTAGCGATGATCCTAGCATTTGTTGTAAGACTGTTGATCTAGGGAGAGGTTTTGTGCCTCCAATATGTCGAGTTAAACTTTGTGGATAGCTCCCTCAGCTTTAAAATAACGGGATGGTCCAAATTAAAAAAAAAAAACAAGTAGATAAACTGGCAAAAAGTGATATAAAATTGGTCATGGACTTTTATAACTAAAAATTGGTAGATGGTAAAATTAGGAAGTAAGGTAATTAGGTGCAAAAAAACTAATGTAATTCGGATAATTTAGTGTAATTTTATTAGTTTTTTGAAGTAGAAACATAGACAACTTTTCAATAGCGTAAACGGCATAAACCTTTGAAATATTCAAATATCACAGCTAACCCGTCGCACTTCGTCCCTCTTCTCTCCAGAAGCAAACCAATAATAATTCATTATTAGCAGAGTACTAAGCGAGACTCTTAAGGGAAGCTTTCTAGTGTTTTAAGAATATTATATTTAAATTTTAAGACCTAAACAATATAATATCTTAATTAATTATTCATTTGATACAAAATGAGTTGACAACTGTTGATAATAAATTTGAAGAGTTTATTTTGAATGCATTAGAAATAATTGTCTTTCGGCATCTCCTCCACTTGTCATTTTCTACGCCTTCTATGAATATTTTTTAATTATGTCAATAAATTTCCATTTCCAAATGGAGACTAAAACCGTTTTGATTGAAAAGTATATTAAGACAAAGAATTAAAAAATCAAGCTCTGCCAGTCTGGGTTTCAAGCTGGAAAGTCTTTCTCCGTTCACACTAAATCACCTTTTACTAGAGACCTGTTCAATATCCATACCCACCACTTTTATGGATTTTAGGGCAGCTTATACCCTACTAACCGATGCATGAACTTGGTATACCAAACAAAGCTAACCAGTATGAGACCAACAAAGGTACTCTTGTCAGATAAAAATACAATCAGACCTCTGTGATGCATTAAGATCTAACAATGACTTAAGACAAGATGTCCTGACATGTCTGTTCCATATATCGTGCTGGAAAAAGCAATAAGGGGTTTGGATACTGAATGGGACATCTTTGACGTTAAGCAAACGCTTATATCATGAAAGTGGAAATGGTCAGCACCTGGGATCGAACCTACGAACTCCATACGAAAGCCGGCATCGTAACCGCCAACCACTTCAATATCAATCTCAACCTCTTGTATAAAAACCATACAAAAAATATGTAAGAAAAAATAAAACAAATAATTGATGTTATATAAATTGTTTATTGTAAAATAATAGACCTCACCGCGTGGGTGTAATTTTTTTCATGTTAATGTTTACTTAGTGGATGGGGCACTCGTGTTGGAGCTCTTGGACTCTCTCAATGATGATGCTCGCCTTTGTTTCAACTGCTGCTGTCTCTTAGCCTACGAAAAACAATTTTATTTTTATTCACAATTCTTCAACGGTATATTTCCGAGAGAAATTATTTGATATATTGTAAGTTGGCGTAATTACCTTTGCCTCCTTGGTCCTCTTGGCGATCAACTTAGCGTACTCAGCATGGGATTCCTTACGAGCAGTGGCTCTCTTCTTCTTGAGTGCTAGACGATGACGCTTGCGTTGTAAAACAACGGGTGTAACTAGCCTTTGAATTTTGGGGGCCTAAAATTATATGACAAAGACAAACTTAATTATTTGATTACATGGTTAGCAGTCTGACTCTGGAGAACTGTTAAATGAAAGCAATCATTTTGGGGTATTCATGAAGACTACTATATATCTTAGCATTCAATTTTAATAAAATATTTTGTTATGAATCATTTCAAATCTGTTCTAATTAATTTGTTTTATTTTCTTGACTGTAACACTACTATATTTATAAAACATCTTGTAATAAGCGGACATTTATTTAGAAGCATGCCTCCTATTTATATAGTCATACTCACTTTGTATCTTTGTGGTTTGCCTTCTTTGAGAGGCAATGCTCTCTTGATAACATAGCGCCGTACATCATCTTCCTTGGAGAGGTTAAACAACTTGCGGATCCCAGAAGCCCTCTTGGGACCAAGACGACGAGGTACAGACGTATCTGTTAAGCCAGGGATTTCCTGATCACCTTTGCGCACGACAACAAGAGCAAGTACTGACAGGTTAGCATCCACAACACAGCCACGTACACTTTTCCTCTTACGCTCTCCAGTACGGCGTGGTCTATAACATGAGTGACCCTTAGCTAACAACAATCTAACACGTCCTAAAATTTAAAAAGAAAACATTAATTATTTTATTTTACATATCATTTGCGATTGTTTACTTATTCTTATTATTTTAAAGAAATAAGCAATTCATATTTAATAGACATTATTAAACTTTCATTCATAAAGTTTTTATTCAAATCAAAAATGAAATAAGTAATATGCATTTAAATGTGAAGGGGGAGTCAATGTGCATAAAATTAAGTGGCAAGGTGATACATATCCAAGGTAAAATTTCGACATTAAAATTAAAAATGCAAAACCCAAATTACTCATAAAGGAGCATTCAACTATTTATTAATTAATTCATCAACGGCCTAAAAAAGCCTTTTACATAAAAATATACAAATGAAAAGAATATACCTAAGAATATAGAAATAAAATTATAACAAAAAAAAGACAAAAAATATAAAATATAATACATATATAAATTAGAAATATTACTGGTTGCACGTGAAAGAGTATAATATTATATTAATACTAGCTGACCCGTCGAACTTCGTATCGAAATAAATAATATGGGTAGGTACTCTAGGTTTTATGCAACAGAGCTCAAATTCGTATTTTAGTTATTTAACATGAATGGCTAAGAACACGTAGAAAGCCGATTCCGACCCGCGCCGACCAGCGCAAAGAATGTTACTATGCATTTGAATGGGGATACCCACAGAAAAAGCAGGAACCCGCTTTCCGGCATGCTCATTTAAATGCATTGAAACCATAGACAACAATCTATGAGCCGGTCGGCGCGGGTCGGAATCCGCTTTCTACGTGTTCCTACCCAATGACTATATACTGGCATTAGCAAAACCTGGATAACACGCTGCATTCATCGGGTCTGAGTTTATTTTTACATCAAAAATATAACCTATGTTAATATGATGTGGGAAGAGGTTATCATTGCGCAAGATCGAGTGCAATGGAGAACTCTTATTGCCTCACTTTGCTCCTGAGTGGAGTTCAAAGGGAGTTTTAATTTTGATTGATTTGATGTTAATATGTAAAAAAAATTAATTTAGGTAGGTATGTCATTATATTCGATATTTCAATAATTATTTTGCTCAGTTAAAATAATATTGATTGATTAATCAAAGTACCGATTCAAAATACGCATTGAGGTGTAAATACTTATTTTACCGATCATGCTGATTCCCGAAGAGGGTGGGCAGAGAGTATGGACTTCCATTCTCTTCAATCCAAACTCATTCGCTTCCTCCAAACGCATAACATTCCGCATACATGCTCTTCTATTCCATTTGCTCCTGACTTAGCCCTCCTGTAAGACGGCACTGATATGGTCGGACGATGTCATTCGAGGTCGGCCTCGTCTGCGTGCACCTATTCTTTCAGATTTATATATCCTTTTAGTCATTCTCTCTTCGTTTCTTTTCATAACATGCCTAAACCTTCTTTCTTTATTCACTTTCATTCTAGTCACTACACTAACATTCACTCCACATTCCTTTCTAATATTATCATTCCTCACCTTATCAATAAGTCTCTTTCCGCATATCCTACGCAGTGATCTCATTTCCACAGCATTTATTCCAACTTCCAAATTGTTCGTCCATGTCCAAGTTTCACTCCCATTACTCCCATAAATCATGGATAGTATCAGGATTGCATTGTACATCAACTGTCGATTTCAGAGATATGTTCTTAGAGGTCTAAGTGCACCGCCAACCCTTCTCCCAGCCAATTTCCTTCTTTCAATCTCTTTTTCACACCTTGCATCTCTTCTAAATAAATTACCTAAATAGACATACTTCCAAGTTCTCGACATTCACTTTCACACAACATTGCGTTCTTAAATCTTCTCTTTCAAAACAATGGAAATAAATAAAAAGCACATTTAATGCAGTAGGTATCTGTGATTTTTTTCTATCTTCTATTACAACATGGTGGATGTGTAGCAATTTTTATTTTCAATAAAGAAACAAATGCTAGGTTATTAGCAAATAATATCCAGCTTTTTTTACATATTAACGATGCATATTATATTTACGTTATATGTAGGTATCATCCTCTGTAAAAATCAGCCCATAAACGAAGAATTGATTTTCAAACAAACAAAAAAATATTCTACTTGTTCTTAAAATTCGCATTCTATCAATTGCAACAACAATCAATCCACTGACAGTTCTTTCAAATGTCAATTAATAAAAATTCAAAAGTAGAAGAAAATTATATTGTAAAAAGTAGGTACTAAAAAGATTACCTACTTTCTGTCTTTTCTTTAATTTTCTAATTTCGCGAGCATTTTTCTTATATTTTTCTTCTACATTGTCCTGATTGAAATCCTACACGACAAAATGAATTAGCGAAATCGGTCCAGCCGTTTAGGCGTGATGCGATGGCATCGGGAAATAGCTCAACATTGTTATAGTTTTCTTAAATTTCCTGATATTCCATGAATTTTTCTTATTTTTTTCTTCTAAATCAACCTTCTCCCGATAAGAGCCTACACGCCAAAAAAATAATTAGCGAAATCGGTCCAGCCGTTTAGGCGCGATGCGATGACATCGGGAAATAGCACCCCATTTTTATATTGTTCTTAAATTTTCTAATTTTCCATGCATTTTTCTTAATTTTCTTCTTCTAAATCAACCTTCTCCCGATAAAAGCCTACACGACAAAAAAAGAATTAGCGAAATCTGTCCAACCGTTTAGGCGTGATGCGATGATATCGGGAAATAAATCTCCATTTTTATAGTTTTCTTAAATTTTCTAATTTCCCATGCATTTTTTAAAAATTTTTTGTTCTAAAAGGACACTCTCCTGATAAAAGCCTACACGACAAAAAAAGAATTAGCGAAATCGGTCCAGCCGTTTAGGCGCCATCCGATGACAACGCGAAATAGCTCTCCATTTTTATATATAAGATTGATATAGTATTGATTCGAATGTTAAATAGGACAACATGAAATAGGCAGGTAGGCACTAAGTACAAAGGTAAAATAATAATAATTTCTATATTCTAACTATAAAAGTATTTGTACAATAAAAAATATGAAATAAGTTGTTACTGTTGTGGAATTCAAAATAATTCAAAATCAAAGATACCTTTAATGATTAAGCAACAGATGCATTCAACTAACGGCTGTGAAACTCAATTTCGAACTACTCACTTTATTTCAGTAACAAGCAAAGGTCTGACATCTGAGATAATAAACTAGATCCCTTGTATAAAACAAGGTATAAGGAATTACCTGTAGTTAAAACTCCTTGCTTCATGGGAAATCCCTGCTTATCGTTTCCACCACTGATGCGTAGGACATAATTTTTCCATTCATCTCCTAAAGCATCAGCTTGTATTTCTGCTCCTAACCTCTTTTCATAAAATATGCGAAGTTTGTGATCATCAACTACTTCAAACAACTTCTGACAACCCGTTGCCGGGTAGGACACATTGAGCTGAAAATAAACAACAATAATGAATAAAGAGGATACTATTTTCATACACATCCAAAGACATCTTTCAAATGGTCAGACATATCATCGTGAAATATAAACATCATCGGCACCGAGGAATGCACAAAATGGACTCGAATTTTCACATGTAACAATTTTGAACTAATAACTTTCAATATTTTTGAATATGTAGTTTAAATAACATACTTTAATATCGAATTAGATTTACCTTCATTCTCAAGCCGACCTAACACGGATTTTTGACATATAGGAAAGAACCTCGACGGCAAAGAAAAAAAGAAAGTTAACACTGAAAAACAAAACAATAGTCTATGGAATAGTTGTTGTTTTGTCTGTGACTATTGATCGATCCATAGACAATATACCCCTAATCAAGAAAATAAAATTGTTTTCCGCGATTCCTTAACCTGTAAAGGCGGAGCTATTACTGACTTTTCGGTGCTAGCTGGAGTGAGTTTTTTCAATTAACAGATTTCAAAAAATTTCTTTTCCAAAGTTGTAGAGCATAGTTCCAGGATGAAAAAAATATATGGGAACTATTGTGAGGGATGCTCTTTACGGGAGTTATTTACAAAAAACGACTTTGACAGATGAGCCCTCCTCAGTGATTGTAAACCATCGATTCTTCATAGTATATTTATTAATATTATGTATTATTATATTCATTGTTAGTTGAGTGGGAAATTGTATATAAAAATACTTACTACTGCTATATCTTCACCCCGCGTCTCTTTTGGGGTAGGCATAGAGGATAGAATGCTACGCACTCCTATTCTGATATACATCTCTCGCCTCACATACTTACATTTCTTAAATACGCCTCGAACCTCTTTGGTCAAGATTAGGTATGTGTTCTTTACTAATTGAGGACCTTATTATTTTTGTTTATATATATTTGGGAGGTTTTTCCAAGATGCTTGCATTTTTTTCAATTATTGATACAGAATTCTTTTTTAGTTACTTTCAATTGGGAAATTTACAGTACACTCAGTAGGTTAGGTAAAAATAAAAACATTGAATCGTCGAATAACGAAATCCGTAATAATGTTAAAAAAAATCATTATTTTTCAATCCAATCCAAACTCCCTTAAGAGCCCACTTAGGGGCATAGGGAGGCAAGAAGAGCTCTCCATTGCGCTCGATCTTGCGCAATGTTTACGACCTCCTCCCACACCATGTCCATGTCCCTCAGCTCTGCTTCGAAGGAGCGGAACACAGTGTGAGAGAGGAGAGATTTTTCAATAAAAGTCAGTAAATTTTTTTTTAAACATTATGTCAGATTTCGTAGGTCAGCGAGTTCATTTTGGCCATCTATTCACAGAGTATTTATTTTAAACAATAATAATAAGAACACATGCAAACAGTAATTACAATAAATATATAAATAAAAAAATTCTCGTGTAATATGCATCTAATATTTTAATTTTGTGTGGTAATCCTTGAAACAAGGATGAACGCAGAAAGCTATACCACATTCTCCGCATTCATACCTTGTTTCCTGCCTTTTCGGTGGTTTTATGGTAGAATTTGCGCAAACATGACATCTTCTTCTTGTTTTATTTTTTCCAGCATCAGTTTGAGGAATCGGGATCAAAAAATGTCGGTCTATTAACCTCACTGGAGAATCATGAGGCCTTCTTCCCCCAGACGTAGAAGGCCTTTCTTTGTGGTACTTCTCCACCATTTGTTTTATTAAACCCTCCTTAAAATCACTGAATGAAATGTCCTTTTTAGTCATACTTTTATATAAAAAATGGGAATTTAGAGAGGCAATGTCCAGCATTCTAAAAAACACTTTTTTATACCACTTGAAGCTTTTTCTGGTTGCCTCGCCGAATCCTAATACCCTGTCGACTTTGTCAACTGCTCCCATATTTTTTGTATAATCGACTACAACCTCGGGCTTTATTTTTAGTTCTCCTGTTTTGTAATCGACTTTATCAGTCACAATTGTTTTGCTCTCGTGGAAGTTCGTAAGCATGTGAATGTCTCTTTTATCACACCATTTAATTGCTAACAAATTGTTAGAATGAAGAGCCTGTACTTCGCCCTTCTTGATTTTATTGAATTTTGGCATCTGTTTGCGATTGGTTCTAGCGGTACCGCACGCATTTGTCTTCCTTTCAAAAAGATAATCAAAAAGGACCGGTGACGTATACCAATTATCGACATAAAGTTTATGTCCCTTGTCCAGGTAATCTTTTAACAATGTAGTTACAACGGATCCAGCAATCCCTATCTCTTTGTTCAAAACTATGTCTGTGTCGCCGCCAGTGTAAACAATAAAGTCTATTACATAGCCTGTAGACACATCGCATAGTACAAAAAGCTTTATTCCAAAACGGTGTCTTTTTGAAGGTATGTATATCTTAAACGAAAGTCTTCCTTTCCACAACAAAAGACTTTCATCAATACATACCTTCTCAAAAGGGTAGAATGTTGATTTTAAAATCTTTTTAAATTCTTCGAGAACGTTCCTTATCTTTTTAAGCCTGTCTGGCGGACTCGTTTGAATGTCATTGTTTGTAAAATGTAGACACCTTAGCAACAAAAAGAAACGATCTTGGGAGAATAAAACCCTGAAAAAAGCTGTCTCAATAATGGGATTGGTTGACCAATATTTTTTCAAGGAATTTTTGGTTACCAATCCCATTAATAATAATGTCGCCAGGAACATGTACATCTCCTCTATTGTCACATCTACCCATTTTTTTAATTTCGAATGAGCTGATGAACCAATTGTTAATTTTTTGGCATAATCATTCGTCTCATCGACAATCATTTTAATGAGATCAGTTGTGAAAAAACAATGGAAAATATCGAGTTCACTTGAATTTTCTGTGATGTTTAGACTAGTTGCCATCCCGCTTGCAGAGTCATCGAATTGGTGAATAACAGGAGTGAAATGAGAATCCTCCCACTCTCTCAATTCAATCCTTGACCTCTTTGAAGGCCGCTGCTCGGTATCTCCTAACTCACCAGAAGATAAACCAGCTCCAGTCTCTGCATCGTCTTCTTCATCCGAACTTTCATCAGAAGATGAACGATCTCCAGTAATTGGCATTTGATCTAAACTATCTAAAATGTCCTCGTCTTCGCTCTCATTTAGAATAGCAGTGAGCTCATCCTCCGTTAATTTGTGTGCCATTGTACACCACCAAAACACACAGTGTTCAATATAAAATTGTCTAAAACACTCGCAAACTTTATATATATATATATATATAAAATTGTCAAAAAATCACAAAATAGTGTTCTCTCAACAAGACACGAAAACTATAAAATTGTTCGAATAAAATTAGAAGTGTTCTTTACTTTAAAGCAGAAAAACAATAAAATTCACGAAAGTGTTCTTTACCAAGACACAAAAACAATAAAATCACAAAAATGTAAAAAAAAGTGTTATTTACGAAGACACAAAAACTATGAAATATAACAAAAATTTACGAAAGTGTTCTTCTCTAAGACACAAAAAATTATGAAATCCACTGAAAACCGACGAAAGTGTTCTTTACCAAGACACAAAACAATAAAATCACAAAAAAAGTGTTCTTTACCAAGACACAAAACAATAAAATCACAAAAAAGTGTTCTTTACCAAGACACAAAAACAATAAAATCACAAAAATGTAAAAAAAAGTGTTATTTACGAAGACACAAAAACTATGAAATATAACAAAAATTTACGAAAGTGTTCTTCTCTAAGACACAAAAAATTATGAAATCCACTGAAAACCGACGAAAGTGTTCTTTACCAAGACACAAAACAATAAAATCACAAAAAAAGTGTTCTTTACCAAGACACAAAACAATAAAATCACAAAAAAAGTGTTCTTTACGAAGACACAAAACAGGTAAAATACACTAAAAATATTTTTAAAAAGTTCAATTAAGCTGTATGTAATATAAAAAGTCACAAGGTAACACAAAGTCTTAAAAAAAGCACTCTCCAAAAGTCGACACAGCAAAAAGAATTCCAAAATTCAAAACAAAACCGAGTACAAGTCGCTATACACGTCACACGGCGAACGGCTCGCACCAAAATGGTTGTTGATGACGAATTCGTGCAATAAGTACACAACGCGTCTAAGTATGTATTGGTATGTATAGCGCGGTGTCCGCGTGACTAACTTTGACGGTCTCTAATACTCATACAAAATTATATACATATCTATAAATGTTATAATATGGTAGCTAGCTGGCCATAGATTACATTGGTACCAAAACATCGCGTATTGGCGGGATATTTAAACGAAGGGAAGGCCCGTCGGAATATTCCGACAGTACTCTATTGCGCACGGCGAGTGCTGTCGGAATATTCCGACAGTACGCATTTAGAGGTTAAACATACGAAACTGAAATTTACGTTTTATTGTAGAATGAACTTTAATTAAACAGTTTATCTAGTTTAATTGCGAAAATAACTCTGAACAATGATTGGAATTTGCTTCGTTCACCTAAAAAGATTATTTTAAGGAAACGTCACCTTAAGTGAATCATTAAGATTAGTTTGAACTATACTTTTTATGAATTGGGGGCAGGGCTTTACAATTTTTTAGGAAGCAATATTGTATAAAAACCAAATCTATTTGATATTTCATAAAAAGCAACACAAGCTTTTTTTATTAGGAACTAATAACTTTTTTAAGGTAACGTCTAGAATCGAATCAGGATCCCTAGAGAGGATCATAGTAGGGACAAGAGAGGAAAGGGATGATTGTTCATGAAATGTTTGGATACCATAAAGCGAGCAACAGGGCCCACATACCATTGCAATAGCTGAGGATTAGGAACATATTGGCGCATGGCTGTTACGATCCTCCGCAATGAGAGACATTTGAATCAAAATAGATGGCCACTTACTAATAAACTAATTTATAAATTTTTCAGTTGATATAGAAGTAAGGAATAAGTGTTGAATGATGATAGTGACACTTATTCCTATCTAACTTCCTAGCCTTTCTCAAATACTTTCCATGTGTGTTGCACATGGGAGGTGAAATTCTTGTAAATTAAAAAATTAACATCAGCTACATTATATGCTTTATTTATAAAATATAAATACTATTCAATATTAAAATTCAACTCCAATGGGATATCTGGTAACAATAGGATGATAAACTTTAGTATGTACACCTGTCGAAAACATTCTAATTGTAAAACCAGGACAAGTCTGTAATTTGACTTAAAAAAAGTGTCCAATGAGTAAGTTGACTAAGTTGGACATAGATGTATTACTTCTAACAATAACTGTATCATTCCATTCCAGGTACCCTATACAGAAACCTACCGTCCCAGTCGTAATAACAGTCCTTCACCTTGTATGTGGCACCTATTTTTAGACATTTTTTTGGTACTCGAATCCTTTCTGGATAATCTGGATATTTTTGTTCAAGTTTGGGTTTGATTTTTCCGAATGATTTTTGAACTTGTGTGTTTAAATTAGGATAATCATCAATTTTGTGTGTTTCACTAGCTGAAATATTTGTAGGTAATGCATCCTCACTAGACGACAATATAATGTTAGCCGCATTTACCACACTGTTATCTTCACAATTTTCTCTGACTTTTTTCCTCAAATCATCCAATGTGGTGAAAGTCCCATTTTTTTTTTCTTTTGTCTCTGGTATGATGTTAAAACTTTTTATCTTGTCCGCAACATTATACACTTCTAAATTACTAGATTGCTCATATTTAGTAACCAGTTTGGCATATTCTCCAGGATTTTCTCCTTTTTTTATTGAAATATCAACATTACTGTGAATGCCATCATATTTATTTCTTGGTGGTATAGTTCTGTTACTAAATTTAAGAATGTGTTCTCTCAATTTTGGTGAAACATTCTCCATTTCTCCTTCTTGTAATTCTTTCCAATTTCTTAGCACATTGGCATCATGACGATCCATACGAGATTCAGACGCTGGTTTCCAATATACATTTACTAATTTCTGTAACAATGTTAATAAAAACAAACAAAGTTAATAAAAAACAAAGTAGATATTAATATAATAACATGATGGTTCAGCCATACAAATTGGACCTATCTAATTTTGAGTCAATCAACTGGAAACATCAACCATATTATCACTAGTCACCCTTGTTGAGAGGGTTTACCATGCTGGTAAATCAAGAAATAAATCATATTTGAAAAAAATTGTTACATTTACCTTAGCACCTTCTGGGCTTGTTGGAAAACTTTCAGCTATAGCCTCGAATGTCCATTTTTGAGGATCTTCACTATGTAATTTCCTGATTAGTTCTTTTTCACTCCATGTTAAAAAATTTACAACCTCCTCTTTGAAGTATTTATTTTCCACTGTCTTCAAGGCGACCAAATCTTTATGTTTCACAGTTTCCTTTTCATATTCATCTAAAGATTGATCTAACTGAAAGCATAAAAAAATCAATGAGCTATGCAGAATATGCAGAAAAAAATGTTAAGCCCTTCAAATGAATCAAATTTAGAAAGATATTTGCAGTTGTTTGAGAGTGAAGGAATCAGATGCCCTTTGCAGAACTGTTGAATGCAACAATAAAAAACAATTTTGAAGTTGGCTGCTCCTCTGCTGTATCAATATTACAACCTATACAGGGTTACAGGGAAAGTCGTGTGGAACATTAAAGGACGTTATTATTCAGGTCATTTCTGATGGATTTGATCCCATAATATGTTGTTCGAAACTTGACCATTACGGAGATGTTTTTAACAATCCTTTACATTCACTAAGGCTTTTCAGCTTTGAAGCGTTTTTTTTTTATTGAAAAAATAACTTATGGAACTTATTCTGCAGATAATTTTAAAAAATTCCTCCTCGTACCCTCTACTACCTTAACTGTTATTTGGTCAAGGTTTTGCCTATTTAATGGCAAGTGTTATACCTTTTTGAATAGCTAACAAAACGTACAAGTTTTTGAAATTATCTGCAGAATAAGTTCCATAACTTATTTTTTCAAAAAAGAGCTTCAAAGTTGAAAACACTTATTGATTTTTTTAAATTCTAACTTTCTCGAGCAATATTTCTAAGCTGTTAGTAGAAGTTTCATCTTTTGTTAATCACTTTTATTAATTGACAAGTTCTCTAACTAGATACATCAAAAAAGGACCCTACGACTCTAATACGAAAGAAAATTGATAAAAAAGCCAAAAAATAAAGGATTTTTCTAAAAAATCTTTTAATCAATGTCTCCGTAGCGGTCAAGTTTCGGACAACATATTATGGGATCAGATCCACCAGATATGACCTGAATAATAATGTCCTTTAATATTCAGCACGACTTTCGTAACTTTCTTTAACCCTGTATATTATTATAAAATGAATCCACACTATTTATTTTATATCAAAATCAAATTTGATCAAACACAATGACTTGGCTATTGAAAGGGATCAATTCAGCTCATTCTGAATTCTTATTGCACATAAAGTTCTTAAGTTAATAACCATGAAATAATTCATGAACATGCCCGGAATCAATGAAACATAAACTTTTACACATACATGAAAAAAATCTGACTCATTATCATCTATGTTTTCAATATTTTCTAATTTTATTCCTTCATCTTCAAGAGCTTTTAGTCTCCGACTGACTCCAGGATTATGCACTTTCATAGTTTTGTATTTGTCTATATCTCCACGAGATTGATCACGGAATCCTTTTCTAAAATTCTTTTTATTGCGTAACAATTGGCAAGAAATAGAAAAACACCGGCGAAAAGTAAGCATGATTAAAAAGATCAGCTATTAATTACAGTGTTTAGAATTTTTATTTTTGTACAAAACGGAACAGGTTCAAAACAATTAGAAATGAGAACAATCAATTTTACTACTTTATTAACCCCAATAATAAATGCAAATGATAAAGATTAACCTCTCGAGATTGAGAACACTATTTATGAAATGTAATTTTTATAAATCATATCATCAAGTACGAAAACAAAACCCTAACCCAGTACTTATTCTATGCCCTAACCCAGTCTCTCTCGTTAGAGAGTATATGTGTTCTGTGCCCTAACCTATAATAATTATTCTATGGTCAATAACACACATGATTGTCAAAATGTAAAGACAAAGTAGCCTATATTAAGACAAAGAGGTGCAACTAAAAATTATAAGTACCTACCTATAAAACAACACCTGAAAAAGAATCCACGCATAAAAGAGAAATATTTTATATCGAAATTAATCGCGCGTTTTCACATAACAAGAAAGCAAGTCGCTGTGCAGCGGATATTTGTATAAAATTTGAATTTTACATTATTGAATTTAGTAATCTATGGCTTGCTTGTCTGTCTTGTCTGTAGCCTTCTTAATGTGTCTGAAGGACAGAAGATTATTATCTTTATCTATATAACTCTAGAAGTGAAATAATATGGCGAATTTTCGACTTGCGGTTGGACTTTATTATCGAAATATTTGATTAAATTTCAGTGTATTATATATCAGTGCTTGCGCTAAACTAATAGCAATAAGTTTGTTTACGTAATGTAATTTAAAATGGCTGAAGCAGTAATAGAAAATAGACCGCCTCCGGTGCGATTCTTTTGCCACAAGTGTAATATTGAATTTGAACATGTTTTGCAGGTAATTTGCCGAATGATCCATATTTAATCGATATAAATGTCTTAGGTTTTGTTTTTACGTTTACTTGAAATTTTTAACATCAATTGGTTCCCATTATTGACTTTTGAATTCGACTAGTATGACGACAATTCGTTTTGCGCATTAATTGCAGATGTCTTGATTTTTCATCAGCTTTAAATTAGCTTCATAATTGAACGTAAAACCTTTAAATAGTAAATAAACAAAATAGTTATAGATAAACGTTTTTAATTAATAAGATAAATACGAAAGTATAATAGAATAAAGTAGAAAAAAAATATTTTGTGGCATCTAATAATTTTTATTCGGAATTTTCGTTAAATCGTCAAACTCTGATAAATTCTTTTTTTATATTCAGGTTTCTAAATAAAACCAAGAGACAAATGTTTTATCACCGGTTGGTAATTTATAATAGTTAGGTTAAAAAAAATTGGGAGTAAATTGCATATTAATTGTGTGTGGTAAATTTGAACACTGTGCTACAAAGTCAAAGTTGTAGGAGTTCTCACTGATGTTCCCCTAAACTTTTCTATTTATTTACTGGCATAGTTCACTGAATTTATAAAGATGTTGGATTACTCATCTGTCATGTAACTACAAACTTCATTTGAGATATTGGAAGTAATTTATTACCATCAATAAGGATGTCATGTATTCAGCCGGATATCCTTAACTTTTGAAACTCATATGAATAGTTTGAAGGTCTGGATATTGTTCCATTTATTTGGGGAATGCAACACTGAAGGAAGGTCTGGTAGATAGAAAATGTGGTTTTATTGCGTATGTTGTCAGTCTTATCAGTATAGCTCAGATCTTATCAGACAGCTGGTATTGTAGTTGATAAATCTTAATTTTTTTAATCATAACAAAATGAAGCGTTTCAGACAAATCTATGAAATATAGAAACAAATAGTGTTCATGTTTTTTTTTTCATACACTTTTTGTAAAGTTTTGAAAAAATGAAGTAGTGCAAACGGTTGAATTTGTTTGCCTCTATTCTGGTTTACAATAGAGATTCTAAGTGGGTTTATCTGTTTCAGGATTACACATGTCCCTTTTGTACAATGGGATTTATCGAAAAATTGGAAGAGAATAATAGTGATGTGCAAGAACATGCAAATGTAAACATATCCCCACATCCACGTACATTTATAACTACTAGCTCAGGTAACCCAATACCAGTACGAAGGAGAATGCCAACGGAATCTCCAAGTGATGTTGATATGATTTTGGTTGATTCTGCTGAAGAAAATGTAATGGTGAGTTATATTTTTTACTTCTATTCAAATATGTATTTGTGTTCACCTTGGACTAGCCCAAATCAATTATAAAATATATTTGATATTGTCTGTTAATGTGAGTGTTTTTTCAAGGAACCTCCTCACTTTGTCAATTTGAATGACTTTGCATTTCTATTGCAAAATAGTCAGCAGAGTGGTTCCGGACAAAGTACTGCAGCTGCAACTGCAGCTCAGCCAGCCAACAACCAACCTAGAGAATCAAGATTGTTGCAATTAGTGCAGCAAGTGGTGTTGGGAGGTGTTGGTGGTGAGGCAATGGGGCCACTGGTTGTGTTGGGAGGACGGAGCGTAGGAGGCAGTGGCCTGGAGGCCGCTTTGACCGGTGAATACATCATGACTGGGGAAGAACTGGACACAATTATGTCCCAGTTGCTTTGGCAAGTTGAGAGTGATGGCCCACCACCTTTATCGGCTCAAGATATCGACTCTTTACCAGAAGTCATTGTAAATAGTGAACAAACAAACCAAGGGTTGCAATGTTCCATATGCTGGGAACAATTTATGTTAGGTATATACTGCTTTTTTCTATTATTGTTCTAAGTTTTATTTGCTCCATTTTTTCTATGAAATGTGATAAAAAATATCAATACAATGTACTAAAATAATAATAGATCTATAAAACCTCTCATTTATATTTATTTTTTCCAAATTTGAAGTTTGAATGTCATAATGCTCTTCTTATATGGGTTTCCGTACATATAATAAAATATTTCATATGGGTAAGATTCTTTAAGCAGATAAACACCTTCCTTATTCATGGTTAAAAAGGTCATTTCTATAGATTATTAATTGTGGGACCATAATCTGTAATTTAATTACGAGAAAGTTTGAATGTCATAATGCTCTTCTTATATGGGTTTCCGTACATATAATAAAATATTTCATATGGGTAAGATTCTTTAAGCAGATAAACACCTTCCTTATTCATGGTTAAAAAGGTCATTTCTATAGATTATTCATTGTGGGACCATAATCTGTAATTTAATTACGAGATATTTCATTAACTCCAAACTTGTATCCTTCTTGCGACTTCTATGATTTCCTATTATTCTGTAGTAGAGTGACGCATGTTGCGGCCCCAATTACTCAATTTCCAACCATGTAGTAAAATGAGTCATTCTTTAACCTAACGGTTTTTTTGCTTTCATTGAAAGAGTGATTGTACGACCTCGGTAGCCTAGAAGTATAGACGTGGACTTCAAATTATGAGGTCCCGGGTTCGATTCCCGGTCAGATCAGGGTTTTTCTAAGTGTTTTTTCACTTGAAAATTCTACTCTGGATTGGACGGGACCGGTTGACTAGAAAAAATTGTCTCAACCAATAAGTTCTGCCGGCTATACTGACACTTTTGTATATAAAAGTGTTAATTTATTTATTTCTTAAGCTAAAAATTTATTTTTATTATTATTTAATGATAAGATTCTGCTTACAAAACAATTGTTATATGATTCTTTCTTAATTGTTTTCAGATGAGAAAGTTAGGGAATTGTCATGTGGGCATTTATATCACCAAGGCTGTATACAACCATGGCTGTCATTACACGCCACATGTCCCATTTGTAGGAAAAGCTTGTCACCTCCGACTGCTAACAACAGTGGGAGCACATCTGGTGGCCCCAATGATGTTCCTCAACCACAAGCAGATGGACAAAGAAACAGCACTGGAACCAATTTAGCATTCTTACTGCGGGCTTGTGGTATACCTGCAACTCACACTAACATTGGAGGCAGTAGTAGTAATGTCAATGACACTAATAGTAGCACTTCTAGTGGGGCCTCGCCACCGCCTCAAAATACCCAGGAGAATGTGACTTGCGGCAGTGACAGCAACACAGCACCTAGCAGTGGCGGCCCAGCCCAAACCCCTCAGAGGGGATCACTCTCGGACTTGCTGAATCAATTAGTGTCCATGTCGGGTGCCCTGGCGCTCAACTTTACCATGGGTGGCGGGGCTCCTATAGTGACGGCCAGCACCATGATGCCACCAGCATCCTCTTCAGCCTCCACACAGAGGAACCCCACCAACAACAGCGCAGGGGGCACCACTAACTCCGCCCCTCCCACTAACTATGACTCAGATATGGAGTATGACTAATGTCTTTATGTCCTCTAAGCACCTAAGTATAGGCATGTCAATAACTTAGAATATTATTGTATTATAGCTATTTTATCAGAAAACATTTCTGTCCCACATATTATTACCTACCTACTTATTTATAAAGTTTCTAAGAGTTGTAGGCAAATTGTTACATGTGTTTCATACTTTGAGTGTTGTTGGTTTGCATACTTACATTCATAAACGGATTAATTCCAAGAAGTTGATTTACCTTCTGTTCTGATGTGCCTGACTAAGGATACAATGAGGCATTGATTCCAGATATTTTTTAAATTAATATTGTTCGATTTTCCATACGTATTTGACCTATTATTATTAATAACTTTTTTCTTTATTTTGGATGTTCAAGCTCAACTTTTTTTGTAGTGGATATGCTAGTCAAACACATGTTATTGTTTCTCTTTCCAATTTTTTTCAAAATTATAAAAAAAAATCATATTTTAATTTTCTATTTCAACTAAATTTATAACTGTAATGTTTTTGATAAGTTTTTGTTTTATATCTCTGAAAACCATTTAAACATTTTGACAAGATTTCTCGATTGCTTGAGATTTCGACTGGTTTCCACGTAATGAAGATGAGTTTCTGTGCAAATATGCAGGATTGTTATAATGTTTCAATTGGATCATGTGATGTTATACATAGGCACATTGATGATTTTCCAACTTTAAATTATTTTGAATGACAACTAATTATGTAATAACCCTAAATTTAACATGTAATGCCTCATATGTTTTAATAGGTACTGTAATCGTGAAAATTTATGTTATTTTGTTAGGGGGGCAATAAGATACTGGGAACTCACAAAAGGAAAAAAATGTACTGTTAATAATTAAATGATTTTACAAAAAATATTGATCATTCCACATGTCGTCACCTTTGCAGAGCAAATTCGAGCCTGTCGCATTTCGCTGACATTCCATTTACACTTCATTGTTATAGAACATAACTTTGAATGCAAGAACAAGCTTTGGTTTCTGCCAAAGATTTTAAAATGTATTTCGACGGCTTAATCTGCAAAAGGGCAAATTCCTTGTAAGTAAATTTTACAGGAGAAGCAAAAAACATTTTAATTTGTTTTATATCATCGCAATAAATTGTTTTCAGGTTGGAAATCTTTGCATGTTCCAGTAAAATTTTGATGCTTATTATTTTGTAAAACTGTGAACAGGAACTAATAGCACATGGTTAGACAATAAACTAAAGTGGATTTAGTACCTTTGTAGATTAAGCCTTTGATTTGTATTCACTTTGAAAATATCTAAAAAAAATGGTGTAAGATAGCTTAAAAAACTGACAACTCATCAGTCTAAATTTGTCAAACAGAGGGGACAGTTTTTATTGCTTTTTTTTGTTACAGAAATTTACTTTAAATGAGATATGTCATGTGTTTTATTTGTATATTGTTTAAAGCATCACATTTTAGTATGAAATACAAAAATCACATCAAATTGTTTGCCATCTAGAATATTTTGTTTTTCATTATGAGCTTAATTTAAGATTTTTCATTATTTTTGCTTACAACCAAATTTCATGTATCAATACACATTTTGTACTCGTTTATTGTAAACAGTGGTTGATCAGTTTGGAAAACAAAACACATTCGGGAAAGATTTTTGCGCTTGGACAATGAACATATGTTCGGATAATTAACTTATTTTAGATCTCAAGTTAAGTGTGTTTAATGCGTCTGTTCTTGTTACTCTAGTTGGTTTCTACTTTGAACAATGTACTCCATAGACACTGGTTTTTTTTCAAAATGTCATTGCCGTCGGCGTTTGTGTAGTGTAATGGTGTGCATGAGTAGGGATCTGCTAGTCTATCACCTTGTTAACTTGGAGCATTCTTGATCCTAATTGAGTAATAATGAGTTGGTATTGCTTTTTAGGTTTCTACCTTTCTGAGTTTTTTTAGTATTTGTGCCTTTCTTATCCCACGCTCAGTTGTTTTTCCAGCTAAAACCTTGGTGTTGCTTATCCATTTCATTCAGGGGATATGCAGCGTTCTTCTATGAATCCACATTTCAAATGCCTATTCATGTTGTTAACTTTCAGTATACTTAAATGAACTATGCTGAACATTTTGTGGGTTTTTCCGATTAAATTTCTCTTGAATGGGTCTCGGCTTCCCTCGGCAAACTTCTCCAAGCCACCCTATCCGCCGCCACTGTGCGCCAGTCATCAACCCCCAAAAGCCCCATATCCCTCTCAGCGCCATCGCAGTTTTGGTCTGCCTATATTTCTCCTTCCTATGTTTCTTTTTTATGTTTTTTCTTGTTCTTGTGCAGAAGATCCGTAAGATAAATTCCTATACATATTCATAAGAATCCATAAAAACTGTTGATATATAGATCATTGCAACAAATTAATTAAAATCCCAAAAAAATCTTTTGCAATGCGATGTTTTAACACATATAGTCTTAACTGAAATCCCAAAAAAATCTTTGGCAATGTGATGTTTTTTTAACACATATAGTCTTAATTGAAATCCCAAAAAAAATTTTGGCAATGTGATGTTTTGTTAACACATATAGTCTTAATTGAAATCCCAAAAAAATTTTTGGCAATGTGATGTTTTGTTAACACAATATAAATATAGTCTTGGGAGTGATTAAACTCAATAACTAATCAACCACTGTATTACTTATTTTGTAAACAACGTCCAATCAAAGTAAACTGCTTCTATATAATTCAATTAATACTGCTCATTAAAATTATTGCAGTACCCCTATTCTCTATTTTATCGGAAGGTAGTCACGGTAGTAAAGTGAGTATTACACGATACATTTTGTATGAAAAACGTCTATACGTATATACAAAATGCATCGTGTAATACTCACTTTACTACGTGACTACCTTCCCATAAAACAGAGAATAGGGGTGCAGCTTGTTTAGTGAATGTTTTCGGTGGGTTTCTCTGTGGTGTGGGGCGAGGTGTGATTTATTAAAAGCAATGTATGCGTCAATATAGAAATGATTTATTAGAGATATATATAAATGTAATGTATATCAATGTACTGTAACTTATTGTAATATAATATTAATATTATGTAAATATTTATAACAATAATTTAATACCTACCTTGAAATATGCCGGAGTACATGATTATTGTGGCAGTGTACCAACATGAAAAAAAATGCAAAGTTAGCTATAGTGGTGTTTTAAAGATTTTGGGTGGGCATATTTCAAGAGGTAATTTTAACTTTGGTTTTCTTTTCATTTGGATGTCAACTGATATATTATTATAATATACACATAATGTATGTTATTATGGTTGTTAGTCATATAGTTCTTTACAATTGCGCTTTAAGGAATATAAGTGATTAAAATTCTTGTTATTTTTAATATTTGTGCATTTTTTTCTTACGTGTTGTATTCATTTTGGGTTCAAAGTGTGCTATTGGAAATAATCTCAACATACAAAGAATTTGTCAGATCTCGGACAGTAGGGCTGAGGGTTGATAACCTCCGTTGACTTGGGTTATAGCCTTTTTACAGCCCATGCTCACTTGTCCTGTGTCAGGTCCAACAAAAGATTGTGTGATGGCAGAACCAATTGTATGTTGCTGTTCACACCAACAATTTTCTGATAGAAATAATCTGGTGTTTTGCAGAGTCGCACATTGAAAAATTGCCTCGGATCTTGCTCACATAATTATTTTAACCACACTCTTCACACTTGTCATGTCCGAAGGTTTGACAGTCACATATTGGAAGCCCACGCGGTGTGTTGGTATTTTTATTTAAGAATAGCAGATACCCATCATTTTGTTTATTTTATTGAAAAAAAAAAGGAAATTTGTTTATTTGTTTCAATGTCTATAACGGATGTAGGTAGTGATTGTCCTTCCGGGTGGGCAGAGAAATGAAACGAGCTGTAGAATGCATAACGCCCAAGATGGCGGTTTATCCAGGTAGTAAGATTGTTTTTATTTTATAATAATACTAGCTTTCCCGACAAACGTCTTGTGGTCCTAACCAGAGGTGGCCTGTTCATATGTGCATAATGTACACTGCGCCCCAGAAACAAAAATACATAATTAATTCGATTGAGTTAAACCAATAAAATAATAACATTAAAATATTTCTAAAACCTCCATATTTCACTCGTATTCAAAGCTCAGGCGGGAACAACGCGAGAATATATCCGCGTGCAGACATTCTACTTTGCCTATGATGTACCGATGCTGCGTGTGCACATTTTGAAAGTGCCCAATAATTTTGTTGACTTTGTATGAAAATTTTCTAGAAACGGTGAAGTGGGATGGGCTACCGTAAGAGTGGCAATTACGTATGCGAGGGAACTACTAACTATCAGGTGCAGTAAACAATAATTTTGTTTTTATAGATTTTTCATAGATGGCGGTGGCGCATCGCAGGAAACCCGTTCCATACTAACTTGAATATTATATTTTATATTATTTCTTATACATTTTTCAACTATTTATTAGTTATTATGTTATCCGGAGCAGAGAAGAATCCAATAAATCAAACATCGGAAGAATCTGTTCAGCCGATCTAGAGTTGTAAGTGTTCGCAATACTACCTGACTATCATTTATATTATAAGATATACTGACCTCAGAAGCCTAGTGGTAATTTCTGTTTAAGAGGTCCCGAGCTCGATTCCTGATCGGGTCTCATCAAGGGTTTTGTCACATGAAATTTCTACCCAGGTTGGTCAGTCTCATTGGATGGGACCGGTTGACTGGAATAACTTTCCAGGCAAAAAGTTCCACCGTCTGTACTGACACCTTTGTATAGAGTAGTGTAAATTTATTCATTTATTTATATAGATATTGTAATTAGATACCCTGTCGACCCATGCACTGGGCATCTTTCATCTATATATAACCACATCTCTTTCTTGTTTAATGTTGAGATTTTGAGGGTCCAACCTTCCACTCCATACAACATCGATAGGACATAAGCTACTATCACAGTGATCTCCTTTGAGTGCTCAAACTCAACTCACAATTGCATATAAAGTTGTGCATTTTGTAGAAGGTGGACTTCGCTATCTCAATTCTATGTTTTATTTCAGAACGTGGATTCCACTTATCATTCAACTAGCATCTCAAATATTTAAAATGGCCCTATTAGTCTGTTAGAGCCCCAATTATAGTAATGTCAATGCGTCTCCACTTTCTAACCACCATGTTTTAGTTTACTTCAGGCCAAACTTCTTAAACATGTACTGCATTCACAAGTCCTTGCAAATTTTCAGGCTTGTCAGCAATAGTAGCAGTGACATCCAAGACTTTGCAGGTTTTGTTAATATTGACAGTATCTCAAAGGGTTCTCCCCAACAATGAGTTTTGAGTTCTGTCGTCCAAAGTAAAGTTGATGTTTCGTTAGGACTGTGACTGTGGGTATCTGTTCGTATTTTGTTATTATGGGCATGTCTTTGCAATGCTCTCAACTAACATGTGTATTCCCCATGAACAACTTTTTCAATCTCAACAAACATTCTCTCGTTGAATAGGTATTTTAAATAAAACTTTGTTTTATTTCACTTTTTATTATTTTATTGGCAGAGGCTTTTCGGTCACACGACCATCTTCAGTGCCACAAATACTAAAACTTTTAGTTTCCGCCAGAAACATCAATAAACATTCTCTCTTTGCTTTGAGCTATTTTAATAGTTTTAAATATCTAACTTTATTCTAGCTAGATTGCTGCACAAACAAGAATACAAATGTGCTGAAATAATATTAAGTATATGGGTGTGCGGTTACAGTCTTGTTTGGCAGATAATCGCTGGTTACTCTTGATTTTTAATAAGGAGGAAGAAAAAGACATATTCAAGGAAAATAAACTGGCACTGTAGCTGGATCCTTGAAAGCTACTGCATGGAAAATAGACACATGTTGAAGGAGATAAAACCTACATCAGACCTATCCTGAGATTGTATAATATCAAGAGCCGATACAGCAAGAAAGAAGAGTCACTTTCCATGAATCCCATATTAGGAGAACCTTCGATGTAGATCTGGAAGTCGTTTCAGAATTGACCACGTTGACAGCTAGCAGATCCTGAAAGGGTTATTGAAATATCAGCTGATTCTATACCGAAAGGCAGACACCAAAAAGGTGGAGGAATAGCTGACATCCGCATTCCAGAAACATGCATGGGCATCCGAGAAAAGACAGTACTCAGTTCTAGCAGAAGTAGAAGAGTAGGTAAGTACATTATTATAGTTTGAGAAAACGGTTTTCTGAACGATCCCGGAAATGTATTTGTACGAAAAATTGTTGTCATTTTGTTTGGAGTCGTCCAAAGGAAAGAAAATATTAACAAGGATATAGGCATAATAAATCTTGGAGAATGCTGTAGATAGGTAAATAAAAGAGAGCCGCTGAAAGGGGAGCCCAGTTCATCTTGCTTCCCTTTCTCTTACGCACATTCAAGTGTTCTGTGCTACGTGCTTTTATGGTGTGTAGCCGGCATGAAACGGGGGCGCATGCGTGCTGTGTGGGTCATTGATCCAAGGGGAGTCGCCATCCACCACACTGCCGAGTCTATGCCACCATGTACCTGCCTGCCTACCCCTGCACCAAGTGTCCCGTCCAACTCCAGTAATATACTTGTACGGGAGCTCGCTTCCAGGTAGTACTTCTACGTATACTACCTACCTTATTTTGATTCCAACCTTAATGACTATATACCTTGGAGTTGAATCGCCTCTGATGAGAAATAAATTGGAAAAAAATGTCTCGACCATTCATGTTTTTTTGTAGAAGAAATTTGAAAAAAAAAACATTCGTGAGCAAAAAGTTTTATAGAGACGACGGAAATATTTTTTCTCTCCTACCTATTTTTTACGAAATAAGTTTGTACTTATTCCTGAAAAAAAAATATTTGAAAAAATGTCAGCAATTAATGAAAGCCAAATCACTCGAAAAACAAGTGCAGAGTTTATGAAAAAAAAAAGAAAAATTATTTTTCATCAGCAGACGAATAGAGAAAACTTGAATAACAAAATAAAATAATTATTATTTAACCTCGTACCTAATTATTTTTTTAGGATTTCCATTGCGTCGAATACTTTAATAATAAAAGGTGGCTCTACGAAAAATTTCTGCTCCTATTGAGGAAGAATACAATAAATTCCCAATCTTGCGACATTCAAACTTCAAGGCCATCTTATTTTATGCACCCTAGGAAAATGCCTAGAAGCAGTGGCGGATCTAACGGTACGCGGACTAAGCGGCCGCGGGGGGGGGGGGGGGGGGCCGAAATAAAATGAGATAAAAAATCGGGGCCCGAAATTAAATAAGAAAAAAAAAAATTCGGAGCCCTGAGCTTGTGAAGGGAAAATAAATGAGAAAAAAAATCGGGGCCCCGAGTTTGTGGAGGGAAAATAAATAAGAAGAAAAATCGGGGCCGAGTTTGTGAAGCGGAAATAAAATTAGAAAAAAATATCACTAAAATTCTTAAAATTGATAAAATAAAGATCATAATAATTGTATTATTCCGTTTTCAAAAGACAAAATTATTAAAGGCTGAAGGGGCGAGGGGTTATTTTTATTGAGCAATCATATCTCTTAGATAAATGAAGTTAAACAGCTGTAAATTAATATAATAATATATAGATTCTTCCTTTAAAATAAAAACATACGTATTTCATTGTTTTGCCAAAAATTTAGTTTAATGGATGATAAGGCTGAATATTTTTTTTCGTTTTGCATCAAACGTAAGAGCATGAGTAGATAGAATAAAGGCCTACTGTCCACGACGGCGAGTACGCGAAGCGGCGGCTTGCAGCCCGACGCGTCGTGCTGCAAGTGACGTGTGTCCACGACGCTTACTACATCCGTACATTTTCAATCATTTGTGATACTATCATCGAGCGATGAAGACGTTTTTGGCATATATTGCTTCATTCAAAGTCACATGGGTTGATTATTCTACTTCTACACACATTTATATATAGAAAAAATCATAATAATTAAAGCATTCTTGTTAATGTATATTTTTCAGGGATGACATTGACGTAGTTATATGCGAGGATGAGTTTTAACACTTTTCGTTGTTTGCGGAAGAAAATGTAGAAAAAAAATATTTAAGAAACAATAATATGGGGGAAGATGGATTTAATGATATGGCAATTGGCAATATTGTCTATTGAAAGAGAAATTCTAAATCAAATTTAATTAATACGGATAATTTTGGGGCCCCTTATTTCTACCGCTTAGGGCCTCCACTTGTCAGGATCCGCCACTGCCTAAAAGACTTCATTATGGAAAGGGGCTGGTGCCAGGTGATTTATTTCGATTATACTCGTATGTAACTAAATAAAAAAATATTTCATAACCCAACCGGTAATCGAACCTGATGGGCTCTCTTGTTCAGAAGTCCGCACCTAAAACACTAGTCTATCGGGGTCAGTATATGTGGGGTATAAATGCAAAACCGCCACTCTACATATATTACATTTTTTGAGTTAAGTGTTGTCCATGGTTCCTCAGGTGAATCTCATCATACTCAAATAAACTCTCATATTCAAAACGGCCTCTAACCTTAGAAAAAATAGTATCAAAATACGCAGTCAAATTCAAAACCGCCTCTACATTCTCAATTAAATGCAAAAGCTACACTGTTTAGAAAGCAGCCAATCACACGCGAGAAGGAACTATAAATCAATATGGCCGCTGCCAACAAATTTGAAGTGTTGTGTTGATCTTTTTAAGCGTTTTTTAAATATAAAAACAATTTAATAATGGATGTGAATATTACTCAAGTGCCTTCAAATAAATCCAGAAAACGTGTGAGAAATCCAAAGTCGTGGAAGCGTTCACAAGAGAAAGAAAAAAGGTAATTTGATTAATACTATACAAGTATGTACCATTAACATGCATACATTCATTTTTAACCCTTAAACGCCCCACTATTTTTTTACACCATGGATCCACTTCGAGTGGGCACAGATTCATTTAAAAAAATATTTGATTTCCCCTTTTTGTTTCAAGTGTGTGAAAAAAATGCGAAAAACTTATTTGCTTTATATTTTTTATCCCAATACTACGTAAGTTAAACAAATCTACTCATTATCTACACTCGCAATCAAAATACCCACAAAATATTTACGCGACTATCACCCGAAGCTCGATAGAAGTGGGTTATTTTTTTATATATTTATTCTGACAAAACAAAAAGATGTATTTACCTACTCAAACAGCCTTGTGTTTAATTGCATATTTTTTTTCAGGTATCATCCAAAAAAATTACCGGCCTTAAATGTTGCATCGAAATGCAAACATAATGATAAACATTTGCAATGCAAGGAACTACGCCCTCAAGACATCAGAAAATTTCACGAATCTTTTTACAAAATACCCAGCAAGCTTTATCAGGACGGATTCATTCTCAAACACATGAAAGTTAAGTCGCCTAAAAGACGCAATTTTTCAGCTCCTAGAAAACGCTCAGCAATCAAGACCAATACGAAATTATACATTAAAACTGCTGAACACCGTACTCTGAGAGTTTGCCAAAAAGTTTTTTTGGATGTTCTTAACATCGGAGTTCATAGATTGCGTAATATCGCGAAGACATACTTGGAATCTGGGACTCTAGTCATTGACAAACGCGGAGGAGATAGAATTTCAGTCAAAAACACACCAAAGAAAATTTCTGTGATGAAATTTATAGAAAACTTAACTTAAATTTAAATTTTAACTTTTGACAAGGAGACACAATTCCAATATACCATTGTTTGTTTTTAACCTTTTAAATTAACCATAATTATGTAATATAATATATGTATAATTTATTTTATCTTTTTTAAATTATTTACTTTCATTTTACTGATTTGACAATCCAATAGGAGATATAACTGTTTAATATTTTAATTGCTGTTTTTATGTATTCTTACTTATTTGAAAGAAAAAGAAATATTAACCTACATGAAATGTGACATACATTGTAAGACCATACGATAAATAAATAAATAAATATAGAAAACTTTAAATGTATCGAGACCCATTATTGTAGAAACTCGACATCAACCAGAAAATATTTGGCGTCGGAGTTAAACATAAAAAAAATGTGCAGGATGTACATCTCTTCCATTGAAAACGATGAGAATTTAAAAGTAAAAGAATGTTTTTTTAGGAATATCTTTAATAAATATTATAATATTGGTTTTAAGATGCCAAGCCAGGATTTGTGTTCTAAGTGTCTTGAATTTGACGAAAAAATCAAACGTTCGATTGCCGGTGAAAAATCACTATTAATGGCTGAAAAAAGAGTGCAAAAAATGAAAGCCAAGTGCTTTTATCAGTTTTTAAAGGAGAGGAGAAGTGATCTGCTGACACTCTCATACGATTGTCAGAAAAACCAGGTTTTACCAAAAATAGCAGACCAGGCCGCTTACTACAGTAGACAATTGTATATATATAATTTCACAATAGTACAAGGAACAACAAATAACACTTTATCCAAAGACAACACCTTTATTTACACCTGGACTGAAGACAGATACGCCAAAGGGGCCAATGAAATTGCATCGGCTGTTTATCATCGGCTTACAAATACCGATTTAACTGACATAACGACCTTGAGATTGATGGGTGATGGATGCGGCGCTCAAAATAAAAATTCAATAATGATTTCCATGTGTGCCTATTGGTTGGTAAACCATGCTCCTGAGTCTCTCAAATCGATAGAAATGGTGTTTCCAGTTCCTGGACACTCATTTTTACCAGCGGATAGGGTTTTTGGCTGCATCGAAAAAGAAATTAAAAACAAACAAGAAATAATATCTCCGCATGAATACCACGGAATATATGAGCATTATGGTAATATATGCAATTTAGGAATTGACTGCTCCGTATTTGGATGGAAAAAAGCTGCATCAATCATTTTTTTGACCCCGAATCAATATCATTTTAAATTTGCACCTTGCAAAAGATACTTTTTGAAGAGAGGAAAAGATGGTAAAGTTTTGTTAAGAGGTGAAGTAAACTACAGGGTAAATCAAGGTACATACAAGTCGATAACAAAGAGTGGTAAAAAAGCATCGGATGTGAACAAAGAAATAATAAACCCAAACGAAGTGCAATTGAGTGCATTAAAATTAAAAGATGTTGACAAGCTGTTGAAGAAACACTTCGGTGCAACCTGGAAGGAAGAAATGGGAGAACAGCTTCATTTTTATAAAAACATTATTGATAAAAACAATGTAAGTGAAACCGAACCAGCTAATACAAACATCGATGTATGTAATTATTACCCAGAGGAAAGTGGAGTTTCCATATAAAAAATCGTCATTTTTTTTTTTTTTAATTTATTAATAACAATCAGTCAATCAGTACTCCCTTTAAAACTCAATTTAGGGACATAGGGAAGAAACAAAAGCTCTCCACCTTGTTCGAACCTGCGCAGTTTCGGAAATCTTCTCCCACACCATTGCCAATTATCTCAGATCTTCTTCATATGAACAAAACACAGTATGTGATACGGTCTTCAAATTCTATTTTTTTATTTTTTTTTATTTTATTTTAGATCGAATGATTTTATAATTGTACCTACATAATATTTTAATTTTTATAAATTTTATATTAAGTAATAATAATTGTAAATAAATATTATTTTTTTTTAAATATCATCAATATTTTTTATTACTATTGAATTGTTCTGGAATAATTACGAATAAATTATTATGAGCAGTTAATGCGACTTCGGTGTTGAAAGGGTTAAATATCCGAATTTGGTAGTGACAAATCAACGGTCAAAAATGCACTCGCATGGCGCGTGACCGCGCGTGTGAGTTGCATAAACTCCACTGTGATAGCGACTTAGATGCAAACTCGCCACTGGAGCTGTGGTGGGGTTCAAAACCAACACTATGACATTTTTATTATTAAAAATAAAAATCATTTTGATGATTTTTAAATGATTGTAACTGTCCATTGAGAGAATTTAATTGAAATTAAAATAAGAAAGACTATTTATTTAAATTGCATCCAAAATACAGGTGGTATCGGTTTTTTTTTATTTTCTGTCAAAATCATCTACATGCAGAGTGGCGGTTTTGCTTTTATACCCCACATATATAATGATATTCATGAATTTCTTTTGTCACTTATCCAATAATTGGCATGGATGTGAAATGTCAATCCATAAATAATAATATTATGTGTAAATAAATAAGATAAATTTACCCTTTTCTATACCAACCTGTTGTTACTATAGTCGGAGGAAGCTATTATCTGATCTGAGGCATTTTATTCTAGTTAACCGTTCTCGTCCAATCTGAGACAGGCAAATTCTAGAAAATTCCCGATCGGGTTGACCGGGATCTCTTGAGATTAGAAGTTAGCGCCTATACCACTGAGCTACCGAGGTCAATAAACAATTTTACTTGTTTAGAGGGATGAAAAATTGTATTAGGGATTACTTTTTTGTTTCAGGTCGGATCGTTTGTCTGAATTCGCCGCAAGCTAAAATATTATCGTCGGCTATACTTACTTCGTTTAGTTGACTTGCAGGAACTTGGTTTAAATAAGTATAAAATGGAATTGTTGTACTTTTTTACAACTTTTTATTCGCCACCAGCTGTTATTCTTGTTCGTTCGATACAAATTCCGCCATCGAGTCAGCAACTTCCTGCCCCCGTAGACAATATGAATTTTGTGAACGAATTTTTCGTCAAAGCAGAGTGCGAAAAAATGAACTGTCCACTGGAACATATAAAAAATTATTTAAGCCAAACAAAGACACTTATATAAATATTGGACAGTTAATTTTCTTCCTACTTTGCATTGACGAAAAATTTGTTCGTAAAATTAAAATTGTCTAGGACCCCTGATGAGCTGCTAGACATTTGAAACGTAAGTTATTCACGATCAAATGGAGCGATGTCACTCCAAAAAATGACCGTTAGTGGGGAAAACCAAATGGATGATGTGGAGTGATAGGGTGAGTCGGATATCCATTCGTCCATCATTCCAAGTCAATGGGGAAACTCGAGTGGACGTGGTATATGTAAGTCAGTGTTCGTCACGACATTGATTGTCAGTGTTTAAATACGTTGTCCAACTTCGTCTCATTTTGTCATCATCTTTCCATCAGGGTAAACGTGTTGCTCTTTTAAAGTTAATCAATACACAATTAACGCAGTGAAATTTCGTTATAATGATTGATAAAAAAAACTCAAGTTTCACATCTGTCACAATGGATGACATCTATTTGGAGTGATCATTAATGGTGGGACTTAGTTTATTAGTTCAATAAAAGGATGCTCATATATACTTATTACATACCTTTTTAAGCCATATATGTATAACTAGTTTTACACTTATTAGGAGCCATTTAAAAATCATCGCTTTTTCTATGTGCCCTTTTTCATCCCTTTTAGTATAAAATTTGGAAAAATCAGACTCTCCACTAATCATTTCTATAGGAGAATTCATATGCCAAATCTCAAGTTCGTACTATGTCTAGTTTCGGAGATATTCGTATACTTTTAAAAATATTCAACCCTACTTTTCACCCCTTTAGGGATGGAATTTCCAAAAATCCTTAGTGGAAGGTTTTGTTTCAAAACCTACCTGATTTCCAAATTTCACGTCTCTACGATTAGCCGTTTGGGCTGTGCGTTGATGAGCGAGTATGTCAGTCAGTCAGGCACTTATTTCCTTTATATTAATAAGATTGATATATTAACATAGATATTATTATTTATTTATTTATCTAATAAACTGACGGACGTTCTTGTAAGGATGTCACTCCTGTCCTCACCAACCTCTCCAATGCGGGAATCCCTGGGAATATTGGTATATTACTTAAACACTTTTTAAATAGCTTCTATTTATATAACATAGGTGTGTGTACTTATCCT